>JACSYO010000333.1:3970000-4320000 GCA_016806645.1 Ophiodon elongatus
AGCAGCATGGAGAACGGCAGGGGAGATCGTATCACAGCGTGAAATAGAGAGAGTAAGAGGTATGGTCGTGAATTACCAGAACCTGTAATTTCATTGAACATGGCGGTGAGTGGGGAGCATGAAAGAAGAAGGATTACACAAAGAGGTACGCTGTAAATGAACGTGTTGTTGCTGTACGGCTGCTGCATGCCAACCAAGGCCAGGACTCATCTGCATAATGCATAATAGCTCAAGTAAGGTGCTGTCATGTACAACCAACCTGCAATAACTCTATCCCGCTCGCTCGTGCCGCTGCTCTCTCACCTTGTGACTAAATTGGACACTCTACAACCGATGCCACATATTGCTTTCCTATTCTTAGTCCATCTTTGTCTCTCTGCACACAGTTAGCTGGATCTTTCCTCTTCCTCTTCCTCGCCCCACCGCCCACCCGCAAAGGTCGAGACGTTCGGATTACGCCTGTGATTGACTCATACAGCGCTGACAGGCCTCCAATGACGCGCTTGTGTCACGGTTGATACATTTGTTCCACATTGACTGGCAAGGAATAAGTTAACAGATCAAGAGATAAATATGGACGGCCCTATTTAGCCGCTCCGGAGGGGTTCAACATTACTCCATCTGACAGATCGTAGAGCTTTTTCACTGCCTATAATTGTCGAAGCATTACTGGCAAACACTTATCAAATGCCAGACATGAGACGACAAAGACTCTCACCTTTAACACCATCAGCTGTAATAACTGGTCGATATTCTCATCTGAAGATGTGGGTATACAGAAGGTTGGAAATATTATCTGATGAATCAAAGTCACACCATTAATTATGCTTTATGGAAGTGTTGTCAAAATAGGAGGAGGAGAAAAAGAAAGGGCTTTTATTACCCGAACAATCAAGTGCAATCACAGGACGAACAAGTCAAGGCTAAAGTCTTGAACTGAGTCCGTCATGCTACTCGGGAGCATTACGCCTCTGATTTGAGCAGGTGGTATGTCGATCGGAGTAATTCAGAGAAGACTGCATCGGACTTGAAAGACTGTGAGAGAAAGCGCCTGTGAGTTAAATACTAAACTTTGAGTCAGACAACTTGACTCACTGTTTTTTGGTTTCCATTAGCAAAAGTTGTGGATAACACCTGGTACTTTTTTTGGTACCACCTCGGTCGAGGGTTCAAGCTAACTGAGCCGATACTGGAAAGAGGAGTTTAAACACCAGAGACCACCGATTGGTCGGAGAGAATCCTCACCGGGATCGACATCCCGCACAAATCTGCCATTTTTAATCAGCCAAGCTACCGTCAATAGCTACCGCAAATTTGTTGATGGTTAGCATTGAAAGGACTCAGCAAGTGTTGTGTTGAAGATGATGTCATGGCAGTTTCCCGCTGCGTCGCTAGGGCGATCAGCTGAGAATTTGGCCTACACTGAGGGGGTACTATCTGCAGTAAAAAGGAAAAAGGAAAGGGTCTGGTATCAAAAGTGAGTTGCTTGAAGTCGGGTCGATATGACCATGCAACTGAAATAATTTTAGTCCAAGGCTCAAGTCTAAGTCCAAGTAGTGTCGTATAGCCACAGCCCTGTGTCAGCACTAAAGAAAGTCCACCCATTATAATTCTGTTATGGGGAAAAAAATGCTCAGGCTTAATTTTTCGTGAAAGCAATTTCTTTAAACCAATCACAATTGTCTTGGGCGGGGCTAAGCACAGGATGCAGGGATAGTGCCCTTGCAAAACAGATGACGAGGATAGCGGAAGGGGCGGAGAATGCCGCGTGAGACACGTGGCCAATGGCAGAATCATACCCACAATCTACATTTGGTAATGGGAGCATTACGTTACATGGCGCCATGTAATGTTTGGCAAAAGGGTGACGCGCTACTTGAGTAAAAACATATTCATCCGAAAAGCATGTTAATTTGACCGACGGATTGTCGAAGTCCTTGTCTGGCAATAGGGTTGGATTTAAAAGGTATCAATAAGATCAAGCATGTTGAAAGAAAGCATGTCAATGCAAAGTGTAAACACATTGTAATTGGATTAGATTGGATCATCTCTCAGACAACTGTATATGCAGTCCGTAAAGTTTGGCCACATTTATACGGAAACCTTTCAGTGAGAAAGTTGGAAGGTCACCTTATTCCGCCTCTTCCTGCAATCTCAAGCTGCCCATCAAAAAATGCTCCGGATGAAGTGGAGCCCGTAGAGCAGCACCGCCTCGTCGATCTTAATGTCGAGAGACTCACTTACTCGCAACGGAACACATTTCTGGCAAAAAGCCGTCGCCTGCAACATGAGTACAAATCTGTGGCTGTAAAGAGCCTGCATAGGTGTTTCCTATATTTCTATAATGCCCCTTTAGATGTGCACAACAGTGCTGTTTATAGCTGCCCTTGGTCGATGAGACATTCATCATGCATAGCCAATCAATTATGCACTTATGAATATATTAATGCACACGCGGTCACCCCGTGAAACAGCTGATGGGCGTTTCTGAATGTCGGCACTGAATGCCTTCGGCAAGTGCGGCAGTTTGAGTTGAGTTTAAACTTGAGTCAGTTTAAACATTAATTGGACCAACTCACACATGTTCCCTGCAAGTCCCGATGTTTACCAGTTAATGGGAAGAGCAAGGCTATACAGCTTGAGTCCAACTAGGATCCCACATGCTTAATAATGTATGAAGTTAAACGGTACAACAACGCACTTGAGTAAAAGCATCCCATCACTTGGCATATGGCGATACAGCTTCGGTTACCTGCCGCCGCCTGAGGTATAGAGGGAAAATCATAATGGAAGTTCTGTTTTCCCCTTATTAATTTTCTAATTATATAAGTGCAATTATTGCCACTCAGCTCGCTGCTTAAAATTGAGCTGTTATGTGTCGATACACAACCGCCGCTTCTCTTGTTGACACTCGACACCGAGCGCTGGGTGTCTCGCTCAAGGGTTCAACCGCCATGACATGTCTGATTCACTTAGTGCTTCACACGGATGTGTTCACACATATAGACTGTGTGCACTGTAGTCCTTTGTGTACGTGAGGCTGTCTCCCATTGCCAGAGAGTGGGTGCCAAAGTATGCCCACATCTGATAATTGATAATCCATGGATAATTGCTAGTGGCTATTCCACTATGGACAGGGCACACACGCACACAGAACAATTCACATGCACACATGCTTCACTAACTCGCGGCGCCTCGGCGCTGCTCATTAGCTGCTGAGGCGTGACAGTGAAATCTGGGTTACTGCTTTGCAAGTTCGCACACATGCATGCAAAACAAAGACACAAGAATCCATAGGCACACACACACACACACACACACACACACACCAGTCGTGACCAGCAACAAAACTGGTGAATGTGGAGAGAAAGGGAGGCTGGGGGGCTACTCACCTTTTTAATTGCTAATTAGAAATATGAGTGTGTGTGTGTGAGAGAGAGAGAGACCAGTGGAACCTGAGAAACATAAATCTATATTTTTTATTTATTTATTATTAATCTATTTTTTGGATATATCTGTCAAACTGGTTAGAAGGCCTATAAATTCTCCGGTTTATTCAAACCTGACGGATGTATTTACTATTTGACAATTTGCTATTATAACATGGTTGCTATACATAACTTTATTATAATTCTACGAATTATGTTCATTTGATCTTTTTGAATAATTCTTTGATCTGAGAACATCTGATCATGAGAACACACGCACACACACACACACACACACACACACACACACACACACACACACACACACACACACACACACACACACACACACAGAGAGCAAGGATTAACATAAAGGGGGCATTTAACAATTATATTTCCCCAAGGGGATTAATAAAGCAGTTCTTCTTCTTCCTCTTAATGTCTGAGGTTAAGATCCTGTACTTTCACGCTGTGAATCAAAAATTGTGCCGCTAAGTTTTTTGGTGTAAGCTACTGTAGTTTTATTTTCCAATTTTCCATTTTTTCAACTGAATTCACATCAAACGTCACTTAACAGAGCTGGGGGGCTACTCACCTTTTTAATTGATAATTAGAAATATGAGTGTGTGTGTGTGTGTGTGAGAGAGAGAGAGAGAGAGAGAGAGAGAAACAGAGAGAGAGAAACAGAAACAGAGAGATAAAGATATATAGATATATATATAGATATCTATATATCTATATATATATATAGAGAGAGAGAGGGAGAGAGAGAGAGAGAGTTTGTGGGAAAGAGGCACTTGCAGGGGAAGAAAAACTAATTCCGTTCGAGGTGATGTTAATTTAGTTACAGCTCCTATTTCATACGAGGTTAATATTGTACAGGATGTGTATCATTTAAAAAGCCTGTGCGCCTCTGTTACCTGAGGTCAAAGTGACACATGAGGCAGGGCCGCCACAGACACACGAGCCGTGAAATGAGGTGATCGGCGTGGTGCGGTGGGGCCGGAGATTAAACTCCTCTGGTGCTATCAAGAGGGACGCAGTACTTTATCAGATCTTTCTTGGTCTTTCTTTGACATGGAAAATTAACATTATAACAGTGGATCTTTTTGCACCAGCCAGTTGGTGTCCTGATGCAAACACACTGACGCCCAACATTCATCTTAGCGCCATGTGATCTGAACAGTGGCGTAGTGAGTTAGTCTGCATCTTGACACAATTTGGTGTTCAAATCCATTAAATGAAGAGCAATTACACGTTCTAATTGAAATGTCAATGTACCAAACCAGTGTTTCTCATTCGGCCCAATTTTTGATTTTTTTTCTGCAGCCTCGCTCCATTCCATACTAATTCCCCTCCAGTAAATTGGTAAGTTACGCATCACAAGCAGCAGAGCGAGGGATAATAGAAAAAGAAATGCTGATGGAAGCCAATTCATCAGCTCTTCAGAGGGTAACCTAAGCTGCAAGATACCTTTTTCATTTAAGACCTGTACAGAGAAAATCCTACATACATTTCTCAAATGTTTTTTCCTCATGCATATAGACGGTTGAAGGAGGAATTAAAGGTCCCTAGTTCAAATCCATGACCTCAAACAATCTGTATCTGCCTGAATGCCATTGGAAATCCTATACCCTATCAGATCATATTCATATTATTTAAATCCTGGTGGAAGATTGACTGAGCGTGCTCTTTCCAGCAATCCCTTGCACATGCAATTATGCCTGAGAGCTACCTCGGGCCTGCTTAATCCAATACATATGCAGCATGCAGTATACTATGTATTAAGTACCGTGTAATTCCAGATAAGTATTCACAAAATACTATCCAGTCTCTGGTTTCCGCAAAATTAAATATCTTAGTCATTATTTCCCTTTTGGTCTCTGTAAATGGCCGATAGAAAACCAGGCGGCAACCTCCGGTTCTAAAAAATGAAGCCAATGTGGAAGTGCCTTAAACTTGCATTCTCTCTACTGGCCATCAGGGGGCGACTCCTCTGGTTGCAAAAAGAAGACCGATAGTTTCTCGCTTGATTTATTACCTCAGTAAACATGAGTTTATGGTCTCGACCGCTAGTTTCAAGTCTTCTTCAATGCATCATGATGTTCGTTAAGTAAATTATGTTCCCATTTAGAGTCAAATAGACCCTAAAGCAGGGTATGCTTTAGGGCGGGCTACCTTGGCATTGACAGGTTGCTACTGCTATCAGAGCCATATAAGGGGCAGTCCAAATATGGTCACTTCCACTCACTGGTTGCAAAAGACCATACATATCATGTCAATTGCAAGGCAGGCTATCCAATAGATGTTGAGATACTTCAGTCTGGAAACAAAGCGCTGGACCGACAGAGTTGTTCATGTTCTTGTCCGGCAACAGGGTTGGCTTTAAAGGACTGCTGTGGGAATAAGATCCAATCTGACTAATTTGAACCACTTTTGGGTTCCCAGCAGATCATAGGAGTCAAACTGCTGATGCTCCAGTCACATGCACTCCAGCATAAGAAGTTAGTGAGCCTCCTGCTGTCCTCTGGCCCTGAAGCCACAAACTGCTCCAGCAGCTCATTGGTCAACACCGTTCAACTGTGGCGGTAAGAAACATCTCCCGACTGCGAGCCATATGTACATGTTTCCATGCCTCAGCCAACCCCTCCCTCAGGTCATGGCTATGAATACCAATGTGTAACCGCTTGACCGGTCTGGTTAGGTAAATGTTAGGAGATTTCCCTCGCAGGCTCTTCTGGTGGCCCGACATGACTGCGTGTCACCAGCTCTCGATGTTGCGGGGCCGCTTTGACGTGCCCATCATGAGCCGTCTGCGAAGCAGAAATGCCAAGGAGAAAAAAAAAAATCTTCAAAAGAAAAAATTCCAGCCTGATGCACTGGTTGAGGGAACCGCAGCGACAGGCTCTCTATGCCACTGTTATGTAAGGTTAAATGTAATGTATGAGAGCAGCAGCCCAGATAAATGGGCTGTAAAATCTGCGCCGCGGTTCTCAGTGTTAGCTGATCTCTCAGGACAAGGAGGAGTTATGGTCATAGTTTATACTCTTATGATAGAAAAGGGTGACAAAAGACATGCACACACATTGCTACATGGGAAGATATGCAGTATAAACATTAAACTATCATTTGGATACTGTATTTTATTTTGTCAGTTTTATTGAGTAAAATTAAAACTTTGATAGATTAGTTTTTTGTTTTATTTTAATCGGATTGGGACATCTTTGAGGTAAGAAAGAAGAAATATATATATATATATATATATATTCCCATAATAAGTTCCCCAAAGATTTCCCAATCTGATTCAAATATGCATATATATAAAAAAATATATATACTTTTTTTAAAGCTGCACTAATACCATGACTAGGAGGTGAATTATCAGCCAGCTCTGCTGTCCCTCCCTGCACAGCAACTAGAGAGCATAAAAAAGAGCTAAAGTGAGAATGAATATTGGACTTATACACTCGACACCAAATGAATGTTAATGTTGCTCATGGTCTGCTGAATGTTCAAATAGACAACTGACATATCCATTAAAGAAAATCTATTAATACTGCTCTAACCATGACAGCATTATATCCCTTCACGTGCGTTTCATTTGCTGAACATTATCTATACCGTCCTGCAGTTTCCGTGCTTGGATAATTACTGACAGAAATTATGATATTTAACATTTTAAACTATCCATCAGTGAATGAAATCCAGTGTTGTGCAAAATTGTTCAGCCTCAACATTCTGTTTTTGCGAGTTGGTTGCTATAATTGACCTAAGTAGATCGTGATCACACACGTGCGCACACACACACACACACATACGTGGTGTATTCATTACACATTTTTTCCATTCAATTATATTTGTACAGCCCAATATAAAACATTTCGTCAGAGGGCTTTACAATCTGTACACAAGTGGAACCGCAGGGGGCGACTCCTCTGGTTGCAAAAAGAAGTCAGATTGTATAGAAGTCTATAAGAAAATGACTCTACTTCTCATTTGATTTATTACCACAGTAAACATTGTCAACATGAGTTTATGGTCTCAATCTCTAGTTTTAAGTCTTTTTCAATACAGCATGATGTTCATTTAGTAAATGATGGTCCATTTAGAGTCAAACAGACGATTAAAGGAGGGTATGCTTTAGGGCGGGCTTACTGTGATTGACAGGTCGCTGCCGTAAATGGCGTCTCTACGTCACTTCTCCGTATTCAAAATATGTTAACTTCCGTTCAATGGATGAAAATAAACCACAACATGGCTACGGCTGTAACTCATGGTAACGACGGCGAAATCGCCGAACTCGAGGCTTCAAAACGGCAGGGACCAATGGGTGATGTCACGATTACTCCGCCCACTTCTTATATACAGTCTATGTCTGTAGAGCACATGACTTCTTCTGTCCTTGGGCCCCTCGCATCGGATCAGGAAAAACATTAATTTAGAAAGCAAACAGTGACCAGACAGGAACCAATGATCTACAACTGATTAGGAAGAGTTGTTCACAGTCCGTGTTAGCGAGGGTGATGCCAGCCAGACACTCTCATCACCCCTTAAAGTCCTCTGTCTTCACAGCTGCTGACGGACACAAAGCGCTTTCTACTGCTGCTCACCAATTACGGCCGGCCGGCCTTTGGGCTCACTAATCCTCTCAAAAGAGCATGAAAACGGATCTCTGAAGCAAAGTTCCAAATGATTCTTCCACTGGTGAGAACATATTGATTGGAGTGCAGCACACTGCTTTTGCTGCAGCTGACTGCACCACATGCCCATTTCAAAACACTGAATACTGAAAAGCCTCAGCGTAGTACATGAGCACGACCTTGGCTCATTGTTGGAATGTCCCGGCGGTTACAGGGCTTCGCTTGCAGAAAACATCTCAATCAAAGCTACAGTTGGTAACTTAGTTAAAAATTACTTTTTTTATCCTGACATTAGTACTCACTGTTTGTGAGCTCCGCTCTAACTGTCAAGATAGGCTGCGCTGATCCAGTAGGAATCAAGATTCTGCTACTGCATTGTCTATTTCTTGCCTCAGATATTTTCAGAAAGACATTGTTACTGTTTAGCTAAAGAGGAGATGGTTTTCTCCGGCGGGTGGGTGGTGCTCGGCTTTGGCTGTGTCACAAACGTTCTCCTTTTTACAGCCCAACAGGGGAATAAAACATGTTTCTGACAACATTTGAGGCAAGAACTAACCAATGCAGTAACAGAATATTGATTCATATTTGATCAGTGCTGCTTAGTCTGAGTTCAGAGTTCACGATTCTAAAGAGCAGTGACTGACAGCTGCGTTAGGGACTCCTCGTCTGCTCTGATTGGTTGTTTTTCCTTCGGGCATTGTGGAATCTTGCAAATGCCATTAGGAGCCCTAAGAGTTTTTCCCAGATTATGTCTCATGTACTTAGTATCTAACTGGAACTATTACGCATGAAACAGTGTTGTTATTTAGCCACTCGCAAGAAATTGCCTCTCTCATGAGGGACTTCGCGAGTCCGACCGTGCATGCAGCCCGTTGCAGTTGCTCCTGCTCGTTTTCCTTAACTTGTACAGTAATTCAACTTGCAATATTTCCATTAATAAGGCATTTATACTTTTTGATTATATCTCTGTAGTATGTTGTAGATCATGTAGATCATATACATCATTTTCAATTTATTTTACATAGTTTTGTCCTTTATTTAAATTGTTTCCTTATATTTCTTAAACTGTAACGTACTAATTTCCCCACAGGGATCAATAAAAGTATTCTGATTCAGTGGGAAAGGAATGAGAGAGAACTGTCGAGAGAGAGGAAGTGTACGAGGCAAGTTATCTAATATTAGACGTGAAAAATGGCTCCATGAAAAGGGGGCATGGCCCCTTTTCATGGCTTCCTTCTCCTCCCTTCATCCATCGTTCACCGTCTATCTAATTAGCTAGAGTCCGGTGGGCGGGTCTGTCACGCAGGAAGCCCGCAAACACACTCATGGAAACGCACAACGCCATAGAAAACAGACACAGACATATATCAGCACTATTAAAACTTTCACTGTCCAGCTCCACCCACCTCGTTTATCTCTCTGTGTCTTGTCTCTACGGATTTATGGAGATTCGTCCCCTTGAGTCCTTCACACTAGTAATACATGCTACTCTGCCCAAGAGCCCTGTATTTTTTTTTAACAATCCATTTATTCCTTAGACGAGGGCTTATCAGGTGACTGGGGCGAAAACCCAACAGAAATGAACATTACCGAACCCCCTATGTGTATCTCTCGTATGTTCACATTGTTATAAAAAAAACAAGCAAGAGCGTGTTGGTGCTGCAGGATGTCAGCCAACCACCTGCAACATCTCCCTGTTGCCTTTTGATAAACAGTGAGAACCATTCCACACTGATACAACAAATGCTCATCTGTTCAAGAAAAATATGTAGCGTTTCATCATGGAGAGGGCTGCATCTTGTCTCGTGTCCTCGACTTTTCAATGCTGAGAAAAACATTGGAAATACAAAGACTTAAGTAGGCTACCATGGGGACGGGGAGGAGTTACGTATGTTCATAATTTATATTCTTATGATAGAAACGTCCGACAAAAGACATGCACACACATTGCTACATGGGAAGATGTGCAGTCTAACAGTTAATGGCTACCAAATGGTTGCCATTAAATTATCATTTGGATACCGGATTAGGAAATCTTTGAGGTAAGAAAGAATATATATACATTACCACAATAATTTGTGTAAAGATTTCCTAATCTGATATTTAAAAAGATATGAAAATATATATATATATTTAAAAATGTAGTCTTTTTTTTTTTTTAAGCTGCACTAATACCATGACAAAGAGATGGATTATCAGCCTGCTCTGCTGTCCCTCCCTGCACAGATTTAGAGAGCATAAAAAACAGCTGAAGGGAGAATGAATATTGGACTTATATACTCGACACAAAACGAATGTTAATGTTGCTCATGGTCTGCTGAATGGTCTTCAAATAGACAACTGACATATCCATTAAAGAAAATCTATTAATACTGCTTTAACCATGACAGCATTATATCCCTTCACGTGCGTTTCATTTGCTGAACATTATCTATACCGCGCTGCAGTTGCCGCGCTCGAATAATGACGGAACAATTACTGACAGAAATGAGTAGAAATAAGTAGCTGTGGTGGAGAGATACACGTACACACGGGCTGCCATTACAAAGATACCCACTTCATTTGGCTAACTGCTGTCGTCTCGTTCTAATCCAGCTCTGGGGTCACTTTAAGGAATGATTGCATTGGCCAGTGCACATAAGGCCTGTGAGTGTTTCATTAAGACAGACTCAGGGTTGAAAGTAGATCGACGTTCCTTGCCGGTTCTACTACCCCAACCTTCATCGCTTATTGTTCTCCTCCCGCCCACAGCTTCGAGCGTCACTGAACACACTCAGTCAGGTTCACTCTGCGTGGTGTCGAAAGAAATGAGAAACACTTTTTTTACGATTATTCCGACACCAAATGAATGCAGCACAAATGCCCCTGTCCCGTGATGTTAACGAAAGGGGGAAATGATGTGTGTACAAACGAACTAACAGATACACACTGAGCTGACTAACAGGTGACTAAGATTTGTTGATCTAAACTCTAGCAGTTTTCCCATTGAGATGCGATCGTGAGTGATGGTTGTTGACGGTGACGGTGGCTTTGGCGGGAAGCTGCTGCCCCCCTCTTCAGGGTACCGGACCGTACCGACCTACTTTCAACCCTGGACAGACTCCAAAGAATCTGAAAGCATCCTTTAAGTCAGCTGGATTTCTGAAAGCCCAGTTGATTCTGACTGAAGCCACCCAACCAAAATGAATCAACTTGAGCTTTTCTTTGAATAACTTTCTTTTTTTCTTATTTTAGACGAGGAATTGATTAAAAGCTTGCCCAAGATTTATTAAAACTGCTATGTCGGGAAGTACCAGCCATTGTCCCATGCCCCATCACTCTGAGCCTCACGTTTTAGTCGGAGTACACCGCGTCAACCGTTTCGATTTGCTCACAGGATATTCAGTCACTCCAGTCAAACTGTCAGAATGGCCAGATGCCCCCCCCACCCCCCACACACACCCCGAGTCGATCCTCAAAGTATTCCCCTGTTGTCATTTCACTACCGTCCGGCGAGTCGCTTTGTGTGTGTGAAATATTTCACACAAATTCAAATTGATTCCTGAGCCGTCGGATGAAAGACGATCACGTCAGGGGTAAGAGGATTAAAGTGTCTCTCTGTGTCCATCCCTCAGTATATGTGGGGGAGAGGGAGGACCCCTTCCCTCTTCGTCCACTCGGTATTCGTTGGCCCAAAACATTACCGCAGAAAATAAAAAATCGCTTCTGTCATCGCACGAACGACTTTAACGGCAGAGGTAGTTTTGATTTGTATCAAACATGTGCTCTATTGATTTAAAGTACGCCGTCGGTCTTTAGAAGTGCCTTAAAGACAGATGGAATAAAAGTACCCTTGACAGTTAAATGAACCGCACGAATGGGCATAATTATTTAGGGTTCTTGGGACATGAAATGATTTAGAAAAAAATGATTTTTCTGAGCGAAACCTTGCGGTGTCAGGTGGGAATGTGGTGGAACAGTAATGAGGCAACCTGGTGCTGCTGTGATGAGTCATAACTTTCTCTCCATGTAAATATAGAACACCTACATGGAGCCTTTGTAACGGGACACAAAGGGCAAAGAGGAGAGGAAGCTTGACTGAACACCTTTTGTCGAAGACCGTCTCGGTTGCGTGCGTGCACACGCCGCGGGTTCAGTGTGTCTCCAGTGCGTATGGCAACCGCGTGTGCATTTCTTCTTTTACCATAACCACCGAGGAGCCTAGGACAGGTGGAGCTGCCCAACAAACCAAAAGCGAGGACAATGAGCACATTCTTGCAGGGCTCCACGATGCTTACTTTGGGGGTCAGCGGTTGGGGGATGAGTTTCGCATTACGGTTCAGCTAAGGGGAAAGCATTTAGTGGTCAGCATTAGTGTTAGAGGTAGGGGAGTGAACACGAGTCAACTGAGTGTCATCGGCCTAAAATTACAAGGGCTGTGGATATACGTGTGCGTGCAGCAGAGACCGAGACAGAGAGAGATATGAGGCTGAAAATGAAGACGGATAGGACTGGATCTCCTTCCCCTCGTTACGCTCATACATTTTTGTATAAGTGGCAATGCATAATTAAGGAAATGTAATAATTGACACAATTTCAGAAAATCCATGTCCGGCACTCTGACAAACTCTCGTTACATCTTGTTCCTTTCCGGTGAACTACAGGGTTGGGGATGCACCGATCCAACTGTTTCAGTCCCGATAGCATCACCGATATCTGGGATTATTATTGTATGTGAGGCAACATCAGGCTTCACTTAAACATTGCTTTACTCACTTTGTAAAACAAAATGGAACAAATAAATTTACTGAATTGTTATTTATTTTTTAAATAATAATAATAATAATAATGATGATGGTGCTGCATAATGATACATATTATATAATAAATCATACAATCTGAAATTTGGGAAACATTCTTCAAAATTAACAGGAATAACAATTCAAGTGTAAAACGTTTTAATGCAGCAACAAAATGACCAAAACGTAAGCGGAACTTAAAATTCCGGTACATGATTGATTTTTTTCAAATTAAATTTAAAACAAATTTCAATTTCATACAACAACTGTGATATTTGAAAGGGTGCCATTTCCAAGTACTGAGAGCTGTGTTATTAACTACATCTGAACAAGCTGTAATGATGAACCAAAGTGTGACACGCTACTACAGAACAGCTGTCACTAATTATCGTTAATCCCGCGAGCTGGCCAAGCTATAAAAAAATGTATCTCTTATCCGGTGTCTGGTTCTCTGCTGGAGTCTGTACCATTTCTGCTCCACCGAAGACGTTTCCTCGAGGGAGAGAGAGAGAGAGAAAGAGAGAGAGAGAGAGAGAGAAAGAAACAGACAGAGAGAGAGAGAGAAACAGATAGAGAGAGAGAGAGAGAGAGAGAGAGAGAGTGAGAGAAACAGATAGAGAGAGAGAGAAACAGAGAGAAAAAGATATATATATATCTATATAGATATATAGATATATATATAGAGAGAGAGAGGCAGCACTCTGAATCATTTTGCTGAATGGTGAATTTTCAGGTCACATCCCATCATTTTCACGAGACAGCTATCTCAAAGGAACTTCACTTGGAGCTGTGTGGCAGTCTGACCTGCGTGTGAAGCTAATTGCTAATCAGTCAGATGTCACACTGTTGTCAGACTGGACTTGACAGCAGCTGGTCATTCCTGCAGCTGTGGGCAGCCATGTAGCCTCGCACGCTGCCCTCGTGAGCTCGTGGCTGCGACATGGAAAGTTGTGCGCACAACGAGTGTGGCGTTCAAGTTCAAGAAATGTGAGGCAAATGCGGAAGTGCCTTAAACTTGCGCTCTCCCTACCGGCCACCGGTTGGTTGCAAAAATAAATCAGACTGTGTCTATGAGAAAATGACCCTCCTTCTCTCTTGATTTATTCCCTCAGTAAACATTGTAAACATGAGTTTATGATCTCAGTCGCTGGTTTCAAGTCTCCTTCAATAAAGCATGATGTTCAATTAGTAAATTATGGTCACATTATCCGAGATGGTAATGGCCAAAATGACGAACTCGGGGCATCAAACCAATGGGTGACATCATGACGACTGCGTCCACCTCTTATATAGTCTATGGTTTTTGTAATTGTTCTCAACGACAGTGAAGCGTTTTGCGCTGCTGGGAGTGTCTCGCTTCTTTAGCACTCTGTGCGCCTCGCGTTTTTTTTTTACAGGAGTGCCCTGAACACCTCGAGTTGAAAGAAAGTTCCATTCTGAGCAGAAAATCTTGAGCTAAAAATTACAATACATTAACTTATTATCCACCAAAAAAAAAAAAAAAAAAACTTTCATGGCCGTTTTTTGACAACGTCAGCAAACATGTCACAACTTGTGAACTATGAGCTTCCAGAAAATGTCCACTTAAGAGGTTGTGAATTCCACAAGGTGTGTGGGGGGGTAGGAGGGTGGTAGGGACTCTTTACATAAACACACAACCCCATTTGAAGGCAGCATGAGAGGCATGATTATTTTTGACAACTAATACAAAAATGCAAAATAGTTTTGCTAATGTTAAATATTGGAACAATGGCAGGACAAATGCATAACTTCTATCAGATTTTCTTTCTTGTCGAAATAATCTATGATTTGACTATGCTTTGTAAAAAAAAAAAAAAACACAGAGGCATCTTTTATTATTATTATGTTTGGACATTGTCTGCCTTTATGAGACACTTGACAGTAGGGAGACGACAGGAAATAAGGGGAGCGACAGATGGGAAACGACATACATCAAAGGAAGCGGCATCAGGGCAACAACTCTTAATAATTGTATCTTGTGTAATTTCAGTCAGAAGAACCTGGAGTATATTTTCTCCTTAAATGTCTCTGAGGTAGAAGATAAGAAGGCGCTGCCTCTGGATAACAGATCACCAACCGGGTCTGTGTTGCCAACTCACTGCCAATACATAGTTATATACATTTTTTGCTATGTATTACATTTTTTCTGCTGTTTTCTAGATTGAATGACTTTTTTCATAACCCCTCTGGCCTACGTCTCAGCTAGAATTAATGTGTTCAATGAACGGCGTGTCTTAATAGTGAGCATGATAGCAATGAGCTGACGATTATTACATGATTGCACGAACGTTGCGACAGGTTGAGAGACATTACTGCCACTCCAGTGGGAGAGTCTTAACGGCCTCACCTATCAAACTGATTGACTTCAACACAGAACTCTGATGTTCTGTGGGCCGAAGCAAACACATGGAGACGCAGTAATGTTATATTCATGTCCCTTCTTCTGTACACTAAAGAAACATCAAACTTTTATGGGGAGCGTGACGTGACTTCTGCGGGGGTTTTTTTAAGCATTTTCAGTTTTGTTGTATTTGTCAAATAAAATGTTTTTCCTGTGCAGCCTCCCAAAGCCATAAGGGAGGAGAAGGTGGTTTAGTCTGAGCTTATTTCCAGGCTTCTCAAATGAATAAACAAAAACAACTGAACAGGTTAGTTTGGGCACATTTCCCACCTGTGAAAAATTATAATAAAAAGAGTTGACTTGACGTGGGTGTAGTGTTGTTTTCTTTTTCACGTATTTTTGAGAATAATAAATTCAGCCTTTTGCAAATTAGATTTGCAACTAACCCTAACCCACATTCCGATACAGATAAAATAAAAAGCAAAAACAGTTTTGCTTGTACATATATATATATTCATCACATGTATTCTAAACAATCTGTCCACTTATTAGCACAGCTGTACAAATCTGTGAGTCTTAATGTCGTTTATATATATATATACATATATGTATATATATATATGTATATATATATATATATATATATGTATATATATATATAGCAGAAAAGTGAAGGAAGTGTGCCGATATCATGTGGTCTCCCTCACACTTTTCCCTGACCTGGAGCCAGTTCCACTTCCCAGCTGTACAGCTGTGCTCCAGATTATACAAAGATTATGTAGTTTACACTTCACCACGCATGGTGGCTGGTACCACTATGAATCCCAAAATAAATATGATATGGTATCATAACAAACCCACAGGTTGGGTAACTAGTATAATGAGCGCGAGAGAGATAATAAAGTATTACATGGCACACTATGCTGGCTTCCTTAGCCCTAAACACGAGGAATGCAGCCACAGCGTGACAGACTCACCTACAATGAACCACAGGAGCGCCTGTCTCTGCAGAGCTGCCCCGGTCTGCGATCCCATCCTGGCGCTCTCTAAAACGATCCGCCGACTGAAGTTTGGGAGGGAAGTGAAGAGAAGGGGGGGATGAGGGGGGAGCAACCTTGGAAGAGCTTAGAGAGTGAGAGGTAACATCATAGCAGACAGCAGGTGAAGAAATCCATGTAATGCGGCCGTCCGGTCGGGGATCCTCTGCTGTATCACCTTTGCGCAAACTGTTCGGGGGGTGTGGGGGTGGGGGTGTGGGGGGGGGAGCCAAGACCCGTCCTCGCTCCTGCTGCGCCTGAACTCCCCCGACACTTCCTGTCACCGATCCTCTGTCATCCACGCGTAAAACATATTGACTCCTAAAGTTGTGGCTACCTTTCCCACCAGTCAGTTCTTTGTTGGGGGAGGAATCCGGAGCGCGCTTGTGAAGTGTGGCGGCGTTGGTAAGCGGTGCCGCGCGCAACGGGACGCACCAGCCTGGGACCGGTGGAGCGGAGAGACCGTGTCTGAGTGTGTGTGTGTGTGTGTGTGCGTGCGAGTGTGTGTGTGTGTGTGTGTGCGCGTGTGCGTGTTGAGGAGGATTCACTGCGTATTCTCTGCGAGGACACGGCTGTGGGTGAGCGGCGGGGACACACGGGACAGACCCAGACATGGCAATTACTGCGCGGGGAGAGGAGGGGAGGAGGTGCCGGATCCCTAATGGTACTTTCCCATTGGTTAATCGGATACCAGCGTCCACTTAATGAATCAACAAACTAAATACACAAATAAACAAACAAAGGCAATCGAATGCAGCCAGCCTAATTGAGTTACCGGAAATTGTTGTGACATCATCTAAAATGGAATATCAGCACTATAGAGGGAGAGACAAGTTGTAGATTCTCTTTAGAAATGTTGGTGTTACCATACAATATACAAATAAAAAATATATTTGTACAGGGGTTGTTTATGCCTAGGAAAAATATAAGGTAGACTGCTCTGGAACTCCCCCAAAAACTTTTTAAGAAACGTCATTTCATGGATCGTGGATCTGAAGACAGGTGCAGTGTGGATACGGTGCGTGTGTGTGTGTGTGTGTGTGCGTGTGTGTGTGTGAGTGGATTTGTGCGCTGGTTCAGGATTGGATTCAGACTTGTTCGACGCCGCCATCTAGTGGTCACGTGGAGCGTTACAACGCAGTTCATTGGGCCGATATTGTGGATGTTTTGTATAAAGTTTTTTTCTTTTCTTTACAATTTCTTTCTATTCTTACGTATGAGGATGGATGATTACACGTCTCTGCAGCAGTTTATCAGGACCCAATAACTTTTCCCAGCTCAATTATTTTAATCTTTGGACAATTCCGCAGTCTGATTTTCCTCCTTTTTAATGTAATAAAACAGGAGCGGTAAAGCATGTGTGGTTTTGTTCATAACGCACTTTATTTCTAAAAGGAATAGACGTTTTGAACGTCAGGCCTAACACTGAAAATCTGTAATAGTTTAAAAGAGGTTAAAGGTCCTAAATTATAAATTCAGCAGACAGGTTGGATTCATAGACCGTGTATACATAAGAAGTGGACGTAGTTGTTGTGACGTCCCCCGCTGGTTTGTGGACTGCCGTTTGAAAGCATTTTGGATTAGCCATCGACCATCTTGGTATATTTTTTGCAACCAGTAAACGGAAGTGACCATATTTGGACTGCGGAGGCGTGACCTAGTCACACGTTTTTGCCTACTGTGCAACTTTTATAGGAATGAACGGGGGCCCAGCCTCCAGTTCTCTCTATACATCGATGGTTTGCATAGGACAGGAATGGCCAGTAGCCGCTGACCTTTTTTTTGTTTTTTGTTGCCCAGTATAGCGTGCACCATTAAGGCTCACCGCAGCGGCCCGCCCGCCGTTCGAGTCCGGCCCCGGGGGGCCTTTACTGCATGTCATATCCTCTTCTTCTCCTCCCTTTCCTGTCTGTCTCCCTAACTGTCAAATGAAGCAGATATGCCAAAAAAATTATGCACAGCAGTTTGTTATAACTTTGGCTGAATTCATGTGGTAAGAACTTTACTCTGCCTCAGTTTCTGTGAAACATCTAAACTGGTCAAAGAAGTAGAGACTGTGTTCACACACACACACACACACACACACACACACACACACAAATGCACAATAGAATGAATATAGTATGCAGAAATGTGTTAAGATATTTCATTTTAAGACCAGTCTAGCTGACAGTATAGAGGTTCTCATAGCCATTTCAAGTGTATAAGCATTCTCTCAGTTGAGTTTGAGCCCAGTGAAAAGGCCTGAACATGACTCATCCATGTGGGCTGGTGAGGACTAAACCTTTGTTGTTCTGTTGTTGTCGCTCCGTGGTGTTACATCAGAGCCACGGCAGAAGCTCCCAGACAACAGGAACTCAGAAAATGAAATGGCTGAATGGAAAAGTCGGCCTGTCAAATCATCCCCCACTGACAGAGAGTAAGAGGAAGGTCCACCGGGGAGGGGTAGGGGGAGGGGGCGGGGCGGGGGGGGGGGGGGGGCAACAGAGACAACACAAGTACACCAGTGGTTGGCTTCAGAAAAAAGGCAACTGTGAGTGTTTTAAAATTGAGGGCAACTGAAATAAGATCAAGCACATTGTCCTCTGCCGGCTGTCCAGTCAGAATACAATTGAAACATGTTAAGTTTTTAGAAAGGCAAAATAGAAAGTTAAGAGGATATAAAGAAAAAAACTTGTTTGTTTTATTATCTCTGCTGGACACACGGCGGAAGGGATACAGCAGGAAACCACGACGAATTCTCGGCTGAAAATCTCAAACCGAAAACGTCTTGGAGGCAGAATGTAGAGAGGTCGAAGAAGAGATGAAGCGGAAAGATAAGTAAACCACTTCTTAAAAGAGAGAGCGAGAGCGAGAGCGAGAGCGAGAGCGAGAGCGAGAGCGAGAGCGAGAGAGTCAAAAGGCAAATTAATAGAAAGTATTGAAGAAGGACATGAAGCTAAGTGAAAACTGATGAGGGGAAAGCTCTGCATGCATAATAACTAATCATAATAGTAAATAGGTAATGTTCATTTGAAGTTCAGAGATCTTAAGAATGTTATACGGCCAACAGGGAACTTGATATGACGCAAGAACGTCGTGCCCCCCCCCCCCCACACACACACACACACACCACCATAATCAGTGGGGGTGCGATTGCGTAACAGTCAAAAACGTTACACTTTTAAATGTACTTAAAGCTACCGTGATGAACTTTCAGATGGTAATGAAGCAGACTCAATTTAAAGGAACAGTGTTTAAGATTTAGTGGCATCTAGTGGTGAGAAGACAGATTGCAAGCAACAACAGACCCCTCCGCTCACACACTCCCTCCTTTCCAAGCACATCAGAGAACTACGGTGGCCTTCAGGCATGGAGAGCTATTTTTAGGATATTATTACTGCTAGGATCTACTCTTATCAATACTCACTTCTTTTTTTATGACTAAATAACTGCTGTTAAAAAACACACACAGAATTTTAAATGCAAATAATCTCAGAACAGGATTAGAAGTTATGTATAATTTAGATATAACTAAATATTGTTTCTAAAGCAGCAAGAGTGATGTTTAAAACAGAAAAGTCACTCTATAAAGTCATTAATATCTCACTGGAAACCCATTTTAAATATCAATAAAATGAATACAATTCCTGAGTGACGCTTATAAATGATAATAATACAGACATCAGTCAGTATCGGTCATTCCTTCTATATTCATATTGTTTATTGTATGCACCAAACACTGGGGCAGATTCCCTGTGTGTGAAACTATACGCATGGCAACAAACCCTGTTCGGAGGCAGAGTTAAATGATTCCTCATACATCATATTGTTCATGAAGTTGCAGTAAATCAGTGGATGCTCCGGGGCACATTTGTTTGTTCTTTCAGGAATCAGTTATGTTTTCAAGTGCAAAGATTAGTGCAGGCAAAGCACGGCACATGAAGTCTCGCTGCAGCAAGTTCACGCCACACTTACTCAGTTATCCTTCCAAAAGAAGTCGGCATAATATTGATATTTCATGTCCTCCTCAGGTCTAAGTGTGTCAAGCAGCAAACAGCCTGCTGGCATTCAAACCCACTGCCAGCCGCTCTGTCTGCCTGACCATCTCCAAGGCAACCAAGTGCAAACGTACAACAGGAGGTGTGTGGTGGGGGGGGGGGAATAAAAAAGGAAGAAAGGAGAGGAAACAATAGAATGGAGAGTCTGCTGAAGGGGATCAGAGGTTTGCACGTCTAATGTCCACAGAAGGACGACGAGGACGCACGGCTGGACGAGCTCATGAAGGAATGTGAGGAACGGGAGCTAAACGGATGACGTGGCCCGTGAGTAAAGTAGCTCATAGTTCAACTTTGCACCGCAATCCTTGCTGCTGACAAATATCAGATTTAAGTTCCGTCATGTCTTCTAAAAGCCACTTTCCTAATGTATCTGTATATTGTTTTAAACATGATTATATCATAGACACTTAAGCCATCTGGACTGTGGCTCTGTTACTGTTGTCAAACACTGTTAGGAGTTGTCCTGTCTACAATTATACACACACACACACATACACACACACACACACATACACACACACACACACACACAGTCGTAACCGCTGCCCCGTACCCTAACCGTAAACCAAGTCTTTACCCTCAAATGTAATGATTTAAAGGGGATATGCAATGCAGGGAGTCCTCGCAATGTGACGGTGTAATCAGATTAATGTCCACACGTTGACGGGTAAAGCTCCCCCTCACACACACACTACTACTAATGAATACACAGCCGAAGACAGACGGGACACAGCTCATTTCTTTAACTACGCTGAAAGTTGAACATCCAGCGAGGCCCCACTGCAAAGGAGGCATAAAACAACTTCTGCTACTGAATTAATGAGTAAATCAATCAATGCAGAGCGTAACACAACGAGGTGTAGATTATTGTGTGGTTGTCTGAGTAACCGGACCATAAAGACGTGGGACAGCAGTCCCATTGGTAAGCATTGACGGACTATAGCATAGTGATGCATATTATTGCCGCTCACCAGCAGTAATAAATGTGAAAGAATAGTTCCTATCACGCCCTCTGTCTGCGTCATCCGTCTGCTGGGACTAGCGGATCTTCAGAGACTTACATCACTCCGATGACTTAGATCACACGAACACACACAGACTAGCAAAGGACCGGATCCCACACCTCGTACAGGCATTCATTTCAGGTGTCCTCTCGTTTGTCCTCCTTTTTTTATTTTATATATAACAGCAAAAACAAAGGGGTCAAGTCGCGCCTGACCTCCAGCTTAGACACTGCACTTCACACAGATCCCGCTGAGAACCTGCGAACCATGGAGAGAAGCGAGGAGAGACGAGAGAACAGGAGTGTGGATGACTCCGACACTGAAGACGAGGAGGAGGAGAAGGAGGAGGAGGAGGAGGAGGAGGAGGAGGAGGAGGAAGGATCCAGTCCACTTATCACGGCCTGTCGCACAGGCACGACTGAGGTATGGGGATGGGTGATGTCTACGTTGTTGTGTGAAATAACCGTTTTTTACCTTCGGTCACCCAGCCGTTACATTACTGAGCAGATATGACATCATGTCCTTTTGTTCACCGGAAGATTCCAACAGGTGAGCGCGGTTGTATTCTTCCTTTCAATAACAATAACATAGTGTTCACGCACACGAGGGACCCACGTGACCCGAGTTTTGCTGTTTACATGACTCCTCTGAACCCTCTCGGGGGTGGGGGTGGGAGAGGAGGGGGGGTGGGGGGGAGGTGGGTGGATGGTGGGGTGATCCCCCTGTGATCCCTTGTGAAGAGAGATGAGTCACACTACATTTGATTCTATTGAGAATCTACACTCTTTTATTTGATTTATTTTTATCAATGAGAATTCATGTGGCCTCAAACGTCTACTAAGTGTCCTGCTTGTGCCACCTGATGTGTTTCCTGCCTACCTGTTGTCCACAGGTGGTGCAGCGGCTCCTGAGGGCCGGGGCCGATGTGACCCTGTGCAGCTGCAGCCGGCAGACGGCGCTCCACGTGAGCCCCCCTGAGCTCCGGGGGAAAGTGTTGGGGTGGATGGCGAGGCCTCACCTGCCTCCCCAGGTGCAGCTGCTGCAGGCCTCCTGGCAGGGGGACCTGCACTCCCTGCAGCGCCTGCTGGTGAGACTCCCACACACACTCAATCACAATCTGAATGACTGTTGTTAGTGGTTAATGTTACCTGGTCAATCAATGTTGATCAAACCCAGACAGCCCTGATGAGGTAGATTAGCTAAGCTTTGACTTATAAAGTCTTATATTATATATATAGTCTTATATATATTATAGATATTGGCTAGCAATGTACAGACGCCTTGATAATCTATTTTCTGAGTCGGATCTAACTTGTTATCTCTCCAGTGTGACACAAGCTTACAAAATTGATCAACATTTCTTTTCTCACTTGCCACTCAGGGCTTCTGTATTGTTCTACACAAAGATATGAATATTTCATGTTGTAGAGAAATACTAAAGACTTTAAATATATATATATATATTTAAAGACTTATATATATATTTATATCGTAGTACTTTAGTAGCACATAAATGACACTTACTTATAGCACTTGGTAGTTTGGCTTTCTTGAGGAAATTGTACTTTCTTGATTCTTGTTGTTCTGGCTTTGAATAGTTGAATGCACTTATTGTAAGTCGCTTTGGATAAAAGCATCAGCTAAATGAAATGTAATGTAATAATAGTAATAAATCAAGCTTTCAGGGGATTTAAAGAATAACTAAAACATGTGTTTGGGGTCTATGTGTGAACAAAAAAAAAAAAAAAAAAAAGAAACCTTTTAACTTCTAAATTTCAAACCGGAACCATGCAAAAGGCTGCAAGATGCTATGTTCCCCATTTTGTAACCTCAGCATTGTGCATTATACTCCGAACTAGGTTCTACAGAGCTCCATGTATCATTCATGTTTGTAATATGTTTGTCTGTCTGCATGTCTCAGGCTCAGGCAGACAGGGTGGATGTGAATGTTCCTAACGGCGACGGTATGACGGCTGTGATGCTCGCTGTTCGGGACGTTGACCTGTTCGATGGCATGGCCGCGCTGTTGCCATGGGAACACAGACCCGTGGAAGTGGTCAAGGAACTGCTGCGACTCTCGGCGTAAGAAAACACACATTAATGCGCGCTTTGGTATACCGCATGGAACAGTAAATACACACAAACCTTTCTCTAGACACACACCACCAGCAGTCAAAGGAGGTTGATTCTTGAATTTAAAATACACCGCGCCACACTAACACACCAAATGGGAATGCATCTGCCGAGGGAAACCCATTTTTCAATGCCTGAAACTGTCTTCTTAAACTTGCTCCACCTGTTTTTAAACTTCTCCATCAGTGATCTGCGGCTACGGGACCACAGCGGCTGTTGTGCTGCCCACTACGCTGCTGACATCATCAGCCCTCTGAAGGAGGAGATCGTGCAGATGATGGTTGAGGCCCTCAGTCACACAGGTACACACATACACACAGACAAAAAAAAAAAACCAGTACACTTCAATCACACCCGGACAGAAGAAGCATGTATCAATTAGCATGAGTTAGTGGGCAATAGTTTTTGTCTTTCCCAATTTCAAGGTACTCAAATTATTGTTTCTTCGTATAACATTAGATAACTATATATAATGTGAAGGGGGTCACTCGTACTGTAGAGAAGCATCAGTTCCCCTCAGCTCTACTGAGCGTTTGAGCATCTTTCAGCTAATTGTTTTGCGGTTTTTACGGCCACAGCAACTTTACCATTTTGGTTCACTCTCCAGGCTCTCATCAGCAAAATAGCTCTGATATGCTGACGGTACGCTATACCTGCTCAGCACCGAACGACAGACTGACAGAGTTAGCAAATAGCTAGTCAACATAATGAAGCGTTTAGCAGCTGAAGATCCAAACATTTCCCTCTGGAGTTGGTAGAGACCAAAATAAAGCAAAAAATGTAAAGAGTACATTCGTCAGGTGGTCAAAAACACAATCTCAAATTAATGCTAATGTTGCTCTGTGTCTGCGAGATGTGTGAGTAGCCAACTGCGATCAAGTTTAATCCCAAATACTGATACAAAAATGTCAGTGTTGTGTTTACAGCTTTTTACGCTGCCTCAATTCTGCTTTAAAGTTGTGGGGAAACACAAGATCTTAATTACAACTGCACATGTGATCTGCTTTGGGAAAGTAGGGATTATCCCGTTGTTTGTACATTCTCACATTTCTTTCAAAAATAATTAGGATCTGATTAGAATTATGCAGTTAACAAAAGTTTTTCTAAGATGAAAAGATATCCCCCCACAGTTGCACTATATAACACTGTTTCCCAACACTACAGAGCTCTCTTTTGTGTATGTGTAATTTGTTTTAATACAATACGGAAACTGACAAAAAGAGAGCGCATACTTTTGAATTACATACTTTAATTAATAGGTGGCCGTTGGCAACCTTGAGTAACAGATACGTTTAATTCTCTGTTACAATCGTTGCCTTCTCATTTGAGGAAATTACCAAATGTTGCTCACACTTGGTCACTTCACCTTATGCTGTCGGCTTCACTTTAGTTACTAATTCATTGATCGGTTACTCATTTAACTGGGTGTTTAATTCAAAGCAGACACACACCTCTAAATATGACTTCCTATTCATGACTAAATGTAAGTACACACTCTTTTTCTCTCTCTCTCTCTCTCTCTCACACACAAACAGCATACCAAGTTCATTCATGATCCTGTTTTTTTTCTTTTTTCTGAGTAAAACCTCCGCAGTGGCACTCAAAGCCTGCACTTATGTGGGAGGGTATAAGAAAGGCTTGTTTGTGTATGTTTTAAGCGAGCACGCTGCTGAGAGCTCGAGTGTGTGAGTCAGAGTTCATATTGAGGACAGCGATACAGAATCAAGGTGACACAGAGAGGATGGAGAAAGAGAGATGAGAAGCAAACAGAGGAACGGAGAAACTAGTCGTTTTTCCGACTTTTCAAACTCACCTCTACTTCCCAACCTTGGGTAAACAGAACAGGGTCCACCAGTGTGGGTGTGGACCCTGTGCGCTCAAACGTGGATCTGGAGTTTTTTCTCGAATTCTTGACCTGGGGTTATAATTGTTTCTGGTTTTGTGCAGATGCTGCCCCCATGTCACTCCTAGCCCCTGACAAATGCTCAGTCCCGGATTTGGACTCAGATTTTGGGGAGCTGGACGTGGAGCTGGACGTGGAGCTGGACGTGGAGCTGGACCTCGAGAGCCTTTATCCCAATCAGCCGACCGCTTCCTCCTCCAGGCAGACACCAGCTCATCAGAGCGGCTTTCTACTGTACAGCCACACAGGGGTAAGAGCTCTGGGGGGGGGGGGGGGGGCTTGCATTCAGTTTACTTTAGGGGAACAGCATTTGTAAATGATGGCAACAAAACTCTTATGATCCGCCATGATAATGATCTGTTGTATTGAAGCGTGTGTGTGTGTGTGTGTGTGTGTGTGTGTGTGCAGAAGTCTGCCTGGTTCACAATGTGGCTTGTTGCTCTCATGAAGCCCCAATTAACAGACACACTGGCAGTGAGGGGGTCACCCAGAAGACAAACATGTGGAAGTAGTAATTGGCTGTTGAGATAAGTGTGTGTATAGGTGTGTGTGTGTGTGTGTGAGAGGAGGATGGGCTCTCTGGGTAGCTGACACTTCGCTGCCATACTACCGTATTATGGGTGTCCTTATAGATGCAGCGGACTAGCAGGGCAGCATGTTAGCTGGAAGAGAGGAGCAGGTGGTAGACCTTTACGTGTCTCAGAGGCCCACTGGCACACTCAACTGTAATGTATGTGTACATGTACAGTGTTAAAACCACTACAAATAAAATACACTTCATACCAAGGGCTAACTTAGAATAAGTAAAAGAAAATCATTCAAAATTGTCATGTTTAAGTTGACTTCAAAGGTACGCCTTGACCTCTGAACGTGGGAACAAATTAAATCACAAACAATTAAATGCATGCCTTTGTGGGTTGTTGTCTACTTTGTAATCCCTTCTTGCCCCACATGCCGGACAAGCTTTGAGAAAGTATTCACAGACTGAACGAGAACGCAGGAAATTAAACCCTTCAATACAAAATTAAATAAGGACAGTATTTACTTCAACTTGATTTTGAGTAATCACACTGAGGTCCCTCTGTGCTGCCGTGCAGTACTTCTACCGGCCTCTTTTATTTTTTAAAAGACTGAAACATATAATAAATTGTTCACTTTTGTTCCCTCCAGGAAGTGCTGGAGTCTCCAGGGTGCCCTCCTCTATCTGACCACCGTAAAGGCCTCAGCCCCGGTAAGAACTCTTTCTAGGACTCCTGGAGTTTTAGCAGGCTATGGGTCGGACTATTGCCGACATAGGATTGAAAACTTCCTTTTTTTCTTTTTGGGCTTGTTAGAGAAGAACCAAAATTGTACTCTCAGTCCATAGAGGGAAAAAAGGGAAAAACATAGAACACAAAAGTGTGATGTGGGTTTCTTGGACACCAACTGTCTACTTAAAAACATTTCAGACTATTGGCTTTTTATCGTGACAAAGAAAATACACCGGTCAGCTCCCAAATAGGCCATCAGATCGGGTCGCCTTCTGAAGGGAGGGGAGGCTGGGTGGGAGGGGTCTCACACACAATACGACCTCTCAGCTGAGAAACCTGCCTGCCGGTCTTGTGCCTCGGCCACTACAGCGTGGTTGAGACACAAGAGAGGACCGAGCAGATCTCCCAAAAAAGAGGAACGGACGTGGGCGAGAACACGGAGAGCAAGAACAGAATGAAGGTGTAGTCTTCAGGTTGAAATCAACAGAGAGAGGGGGGGGGGGGACTATCTGGTCCAAGTCAAGTCATTCAAGGCTCGATATGAGAGCAGAGTGGACCAAAAGGCTCAGAAACAGGTAATGTTGTTTTCTCTGTGACGTGTACCAATATGTTATCTATACGAATATTGATATTGCATATGTTTTATCTGAGCAGCAGCAGCAGGTGTACGTGAAAGCGATTGATGCCAGTTGGCACTCACTCACCAGGGGTTATCAAAGCACTCCCTGGTGTTATTACGCGGCTCTGACATCTAGAACGGCTGGTTCCCCTCAGAGTGGCATTGTTCTTTAGCATTTATGAAGCCCCACTTTACAGTTAAGGAATTACAGTTTGAAATTGTCTTTCTTTTGTTGCTATTTGAGTTTTTTTTTTTCTTTCTGTGATGTGAGAATTTCTTTAGTATCGGTGATGGTTGTTTACTCTTCCAAAACAAATCGGTTGGATGTGGACAAGATTATTTATCTTCTATTGGACCAGAAATGTGGTAACTGAGTATTAAATGTGTGTCTGTGTTAGCAGGAACACCAAGAGAATACGATGAATTCAGGTGGGAGTAACTGTGTGTGTGTGTGTGTGTGTGTGTGTGTGTGTGTGTGTGTGTGTGTGTGTGTGTGTGTGTGTGTGTGTGTATGGAGCAGATAAGGGAATCCCCTTCTGTTTCCAAAACGCCATGGAAACACTGAGAGACATCAGGCAGGCCTACCAGGACGCAGGGAGGGGAAGCAGGTGGGCAGGGTCTCACACCCGCACACACACACACACACACACACAATCCCATGAGTGTGTACCGGCTGAAAAGAAGTGAATCCCCAAGCTGGTGGCATTTAGCTGATAGTGTTGACAGTGCAGACATCAACATCTGTCCATGCGTGTAACCACAAACAGTTTTTGCGTGAACAGTTAACACTCCATCCCCCCCACACACACATACACACATACACACATACACATACACGTACACACATACACACATACATACAGTCACTTGAATACACAGCACACTCTCCCTGGGATAGTCAACAACTGCCTCTTACTTTACACCAACCAGTAGAATGGTGTCCTCTCCGGTTACACTCCTGTCCTGTATGCAGGCACCTGTCACTGTGTCCAGAGGACAAGCTGTTCTGCCCAAACAGGTTAGAAACACAGGCAACGGGGGGGGGGGGTACTTTGGTGAATCAGCTCATTGTCTGCTATGTGGCGCTCTCACCACGGAATAAAGTCCATGCTCTCCAAGGAGAATAAAGGTCTTTGAGCTGATCTCTAATTTCATAGCATCAGCTTCCAGTAATGTAGAGAGAGATGGGAGGGGAAATGAAGCTTTTGGCATTATGTTCAGGTCAGCACAAGGCAATAAAAGTCATCAGCATTCGTGGTTTTCTCAGTTGAGCGCCAACAAAATCCCCTGAGTACACACTGTACACTCTCATCTTGTCAAAGGCAAAGTTAACCCCGTGCTTCTCCGTGTTTCTCTCCTCTTCGGCTCAGCAGAGGAGGCTTGTCTCTGCCGAGCCTGGGGGGCGACAGCAGCAGACGGTGGAACCATCTGGATCCTGCTCCCTCACCTGGTCTGCTGAGTACCAGGACCTCCTGCCTGCCGGTTCCCCCTCAAAACAGGTACATGCTTTAGCTGGACTCATTATTTAGACATTTGCTTAAGAAACCCAATTAATGTGCTTGTCAACATCACATACAGTATTGAGAGAGATAGTGAGACAGTTGGAAATGAAACATTGAATAAAATAGACTCAAAATACTGCCCTTCCGTATTACAATAATTGCACTTTTTTGGAGTAAACAAATCTGGGGCACTCGCACAAAACACGACAAAAAAGGTCTGATTTTGAGTTGTCCATCACAGGCAGAGAACAAGAAGTGTGGTTGCTGCATCTCCATCCTCCCCCTCCCTGCTGTCTGTGGCTGAGCCCAGCCAGCTCAGCCAATCAGCCCCCAGCATCATGGAACCCCTACTGTGCTCAAACACTGTGATGCAGGCCAGAGCACACATTCAGACCCGTACGTAAATGTAGTTATTAAAGCTTTGACTTATATTGTAATACTTTAATTACAAAGCAGTATTATTTGAATTTGAATTTTTTGTTGTCTATTTAAAAAGTCTGTTTAAAAAGTGACTTAATGTGTTCAAAATAAAAAAATGCTTTTTGTTTGCTTATGATACCTGTGTGCATGTCGTTTTAAATGTATAATCTCTTCCTGTCTGCAGGACTGGGGTTCCAAGACACTGTAAATGAACAAAAGGTGAATTTCAAACGTCCTTATATCACCTTCAGCTTTTGTCTTGTCATACTGACATTCATTATTCAGTTTATTCAGTTTGTCTACCTCACAAGTCTTAACCATTGAATAACTGTCCATTTACTGTCCAATTCTGTGCCGATTCTTGCAGGGACCCTTGCTGGCTCTGCATCCCAGAACGCCCAAGCTGTTGGCACCACTAGACAGCCGGCCCAAGGACTTTGCGGCTCTGCCTGCGCTGAAGCACCGTGTTCCCCTGAAGCCCATCAGCCGGAGCCCCCTTTGCTCCAGGAGCCGGCTGAGGAGAGAAAGGCTGTCCTGGGGCAGCCCACACACTGGCCTTCTGACCACTAAGGGCGGTAGTGAAGAGAGCGGGTCCAGCAGCCAGAGTTCCTTCGATCTGGAGGATGAGGATGAGGAAGATGAGAGGGATGTGTGTGAGAGAGCTTCAGGGGAAAGACATATGAAGTCAGTTGGAGAGAGACTAGCGCAGCGTACGAACGATGTGAGCCCCACTGAGGCTGAGATGGTTGGGGAGACACGGCAGCATCTTAAAGTTCTGTCAAGGATCAGTCACATTCCACCCATCGACAGGTCGGCACATGACCTGGATGGAGAGCCCATCAATCGTACAGACTCTCACTGTGAAGGCAAAGCCACCAATGACTCCATAATTAAATATCACTATGCACAACAAGGAAACACTGTGAACGATGAATTATCAATCACATCAAAGTCTAAGGAGGAAAGGAACCATGTGGGCTGCACCCCAGAGCCTGACACTGAGATTAGCCTTGGGATAACATTCCATGTGAATAATGACCAAGGAGATGCTAATGCATCCTCTGAAGGGACTTACATAAACGACCTGCAGCATATAAAACAGACAAGAAGAACAATGAGGGATTCCTGTTGTGAAGAAACCCTGGTAGATTATGCAATCCCTCGTAGGGAGGATGTAAAGACACCTGGCCCTACCGAGGAGACAATTCAATTATTTACTGTAGCTGGAAACCTTACACGGTCAGACATGGATCCCAAGGGAGATGAGTGCATGTTGAAGGCCTTAAAGCCTGTTCTGAATAAGGACAGGAGAACCAGCATGAACTGTGAACTAAGAGTCGACGTTCATACGACCCATCAGTCCTTCAACGTGCTTGCACACAAAGACCGCAGCGTCCCTAATCGGAACAAGTCCAAAAGCAATCTGAAGCTCTCCACACAAGTGAAAGACAAAACAAAGAACGGCCCCGAGCTAATAATTAGTGGGGAGACTGTCACAAAAGTCAAGTCGAAGCTCAAATCTGCTAAAGGTGCTAATTGTCACACTGGCACCCCCTCACCACGAAAGAAGCTCAGTGATCAGGGCAAAAGAGCAAATCCTGACAAGATGAACAGAGCTCAACAGCATGCACCAGCGAGGGAGCTGAAGAGCATCCGGCAGTTGAAGAGACCCGGTCCAGCGGGGACACCGAGGTCTAAATCTACCGTGGACTTCATCACCTACAAAGACATGTTTCAGCAGATACAGAGCGGGGACGAAGGACCGGCAATCTACGAGATGTTTGCCGGTCCCGTCTATGATAACCTGCGAGTTTCCAGCTCCTGCGAGAAAGGGAAGGGCAGACAAGTGCAGTCTGCTCCGCTTAGGAAGACACAACAGTGCCACAAAGCCAAACACAGACCACTGAAACAAGCGCAGAGGAGAAGTCCGGCGGAGAGCGTTGTGGTTTCCGCTAAAAGCAAACCAAAGCTCGTGTCCTCTCGGGTAAAACCTCACGTCACAGCTGTTCCAAGGAAAGGCACACACAAAGTAAAGAAGGACGGACACACAAAGGCTGAGTTAGTTGCTTCCGAGGATGTTGGAATTTGTCAGAGTAATGCTCAAGAAGCTGTGTTATCTACCATAGAGGAGACTCTTTCTAGACATGGGTCTGAAACTATCAAATCAAATGACAAAACATTGACGCCAGCAGCTTCCTCTCATGCCGAAGATCATAGTCGCCCGCACATGAATATGCAAGAAATAAGAAACCCAAACCGACCGGTTCTTGAGCCTGTGTCATCTCAAAGCCCCCAACAGCCGACGATCAACACCTGGACGTCTTCCAGCACCAGCCACACCATCATGTCACCGGTTTACCAGAAGTTCCTGGACGAGGTGGGGGACGGGCCGCTCACAGATGACCTGCTGCAATGTCTGGCCGAGGAGCTGATCTCATTGGACGAGAGGGATGTGTCCATAAGCCCTGAAAACCTGGAGTCCAACAGGGAAGATGATCATGTGTCAGGAAGAAAGACATATCCTGAGGTAAACTTTCATGGTCAAAAGTATTTATTTAAAAAAAAGAAATAAACATTGTCATCATGACAAGATCTGGTCATGATCAGGAGTGATTTGGAACTACACATGAACACTATCTCTTTTTATTCAATCACGTTCTTGCATTACTCCGGGACGGTAAGGTATTTCATTTCTTGACTGAAGAGGGTAGTCTGACTTTCTCAGGAGCGCAAGGGAGGTTTTTTTTCTAGTCCTAAATTTATATTTTTCTTTGCCCTTCCTTTGCAATATAGTTAATAGTTACAGTAGCAGACTTTCAGTTTCACTATGGTTCATAAAGGTGCACTTTTCCACATGCACAGAGCAACAGTCCTGTCTCTGTATCACGGTTTTATCAATGTGTACATTGCTGGCGCATATTAGAAGTTCAATTAAGATGATAAGGTTTAACTTGAGGTCTACACAATTAAGCACGTTGGACAAATTTAACACTGTTATATTACTTTTGACACGCTGTGCAACAGGTGTTTCTCCAAGCCAAGAGGTGGGTGAAAAGAAAACATTTATTACCATGAAGAGGGCCTTGGTTTAGGTTCAGTCCCCCTCACCAACTTAATAATTTTTTGTAAAATCCCTCACAAATAATAATGACATTGAGAGAGAACTAGAGGTTTGTTGTAAAAAATAAATAAAATACAATTATGAATTCTGTGCATTTTGTTGCAGGATAATTCAACAGACAGTGCTCCTCTGCTTGGCTCTGGGTTGGTTGTAGATGACGCCATCACATGGACAAAGGGCGAAGTACTCGGCAGGGGAGCGTATGGGACAGTAAGTCAGTTAATTCAGAATGACAAAGTAAGGTTTAAAGCATTATAGCAGACGTTGGTGCTCAGCTAACCCTGGTGATCACTGCTGCATTCTTACCAGGTGTACTGCGGCCTGACCAGCCAGGGCCAGCTGATCGCCGTGAAACAGGTGAGCCTTGATTCCTCCGACCCCGACGCTGCGAAGAAGGATTACAGCCGTCTGCAGGGGGAAGTGGAGCTGCTAAAAACCCTCAGACACGCCAACATTGTGGGCTTTCTGGGTACCTCTCTGTTTCAGCATGTGGTTTCTATTTTCATGGAATACATCCCAGGAGGATCCATCGCCAGCATCCTTCACAGGTTGACAACTTACCCAGAAGACTCTGTTGAGACATTGAGCTTTGGAATGTCAGAGGGTTTAACAATAACTGGTCTGTACTAATGACTTCACCGTCCCTTTTACTGCCCTCAGGTTTGGGCCCCTGCCAGAGCGTGTCCTGGCTTTATACACCCATCAGATCCTGGAGGGGGTGGCCTACCTTCACCTGAACAGGGTGATTCACCGAGACTTGAAGGGAAACAACGTCATGCTGATGCCCACTGGCGTCATCAAGCTCATAGACTTTGGCTGTGCGCGCCGCCTCAGCTGCCTGAACCCCACCGCTAGCAACAGCGGAGATCTGCTCAAGTCCGTCCACGGCACACCTTACTGGATGGCACCGGAGGTAGATGCATTCAAATGGCCTTGTCATCTGTGAAGATGGCTCCTTTCCAATTATTGAAGTTCTATTCATTTCTTCGTCAGCTAAACGAAAAATTGCCTTTTTATGCCCAGTTCACACTGCACAACTTTAGCCTTTTACTTTTTAGAGTTCCCCGACCAGAGCCCCCAGATCAGAGGCAAACTAGAGCTCGAACTGATCAAAGACGCGAGCTGAGAGGCCTGGCGGTGCATTGCAGACACGTTCCAGATTCTTTCTAAATACCTGGAAGTGTCACGGAGTCTGTTTGGGATCTGCAGCCATCGAGAGTGCAAGACGAGGGGGTCGCCTGTTACTTTAGTATTTTTATTCTAAGTCTCATATTGGCAACAGAAACCAAAGTTGTTGTTGCACCTACAGGGAACAGCTCCGCTCGCATGGTATTACGTTATTTACCGTGTCACTACTCCTTTGTTCTCATGACAAAACCTAGTTTGGCGACAAGTGTTCATCGGGGTGTCCTCCAGGCAGAAGATCTTGTAGTGCGTGACCCTGTCGCTGGTCAGCCATGTGGCGGGACAACACCGACGACTTTAAGACTCCCGATTACAGGAAAGCAAGTTGTGTAGCGTGAACCGTGCAGCAAGCGGACATCTTTGGAAGTCTCTTAGTGTGAACTTGGCTTTTATCTTACCTGACTTGTCATCTCATCCACTCCTCAGGTGATCAATGAGACAGGATATGGCAGGAAGTCAGACATATGGAGCGTGGGTTGCACAGTGTTTGAGATGGCCACAGGGAAACCACCGCTGGCACACATGGACAAGATGGCTGCTCTGTTCTACATCGGGGCTCAACGAGGGCTGATGCCCGCCTTGCCAAATGGGTTTTCAGATCACGCCAAGGATTTTGTAAAAATCAGCTTGACATGGTGAGACCCGTTGTCCTCCTTGGTCCGTACAAACTGGCAAATCCCTTTCACACTCGCCTATCCTCTGAACTATCCCTAATTTAATTTGAACGCAAACTTGCTTACGTTTGTAACTAGTTGAGTTAAGGACCTAATGCATTGAATACTTTTTCTATTAATGGTCCCTTTTAGGAATTAGTTATCTTATTTTTTGTTTGTTATCTTCTCTCAACTCCAGTGACCAGAGACTGCGGCCGTCTGCAGACCAGCTGCTGAAGCATTCGTTCATCCCCCAGCAGGAGACTGGAGCGCACTTAAAGAACTGCTGTGCTCACCCAGAGGGACTCTGTGGTTAACAAGTTACACTCAGAAACAATGGTTTTGAGTTCAATTCAATTCAAACTTCTCATTTTATCTTTTTTTATTCAGATTGATGAATTAAAGTATTCCTTTGGGATCCTTTGAGAGCCTGCCACCTATCCCCAGTGATGCACGAGGAGGATGGTTTAGAGTACAAAGTATATCAAAAAGAAAACTCTAGCAATTGCATTCATAAGCTGACATTTAAGAAACTACATGGGAAGCACTTTTATACACTTAACTGTAATAGAACCTATAAAAATGTGAACTGACTCATAGCAGATTTTTGTAACACTTTGAATATGTTCTAGATTAAATTTATAAATGTGCCAATCTTATAAGTACCTGAATTGTAACTGTCTCTCTGCTTTGTGATATAGATGTAGATTCTGATAAAAATGTGTCTAATCCATACTGAAGCATGCTGAGAATGTTAACTACTTCCTGTTCGCTTTCCACTGAGTTATTGAGGAATTAGTGTGTAAAATTGTGACTAAGACATGAAAGTGATAAGAACTTCGCGTTACTATCAGGAATAGTACACGTCTCCTCACCTTCAAATACAACAAGTTTATTTCCTCTTAGACTCTAGAAACATGGATAATGCATAAGAAAACAACAAAAACCAAGGTTTATACCGTGTCAGGGTAGTGGCGACTTTGAAGTTTATTGGTAATATTAAAATGGAAAGAAAAAAAAAAAGGATATAAAGAATGGGTTACGCTTATTTGTCCGCATTTGCTTCCGCTCTGTGTGCCCAACTGTTAATCCCTAATGGGATTATTTTGAATAACCCAGTCAAGAACAGAGGGGGCGGTCAGGTCAACATTTGGGAACAATATGGAGTTTAATGTATGAAACTGTTGTGAGAGACATGTCCGGACAGGTACATGGCAACAAATGAGGAAATCAGTGACAAAACCTATAAAGGAAAGTCCACACTGCAGATACTTGAGGTTTCCAAACGATATTCAGCAGGTCATGTTGCATATTGCCAATTGGTCACTATTCCGACAACTGTTGCTGGGAAGGAACTGAGCCAACAAGGGTATTTTCTTCCTATAGAATACTATGTTAATGGATGATTGAACAATACTTGCATGAACCGCCTGCTGACATCTAAGGCCCACAGCTTCATGTCATAAAATTATGTCTGATGCACTTCAAAGTAAAAAGGGTTATGTAAACTTTAATAGCACACTACTATTGTCTGTCAGTTTTTTTTTCTTTTCTTTTTGAGGCACAACCTTTGGCATCCAGCTTAAGGTTTACTTATAGGTCCCAAAAAAAGTTTTTTTGGTACAATTTGCATGGCTCTGATGTGATAAGTAGGTGTTAGATGTGCCTGTGTTACTGAGGGCATCAACTGATGTTCCCTGTGATGGAAAAGCACAGAACAGCACCACCTGTAGGAAGGTTGGTAGAAGCACACACACCACTGGAATGCTGCAATCATTCACCCGATGATGCCCAATCCGTTGATCAACAAAATAAAAGTATTTTATAGGTATTATAGTTATCTTGTTATACTTACAAGCAGCTCCAAACCTGAGTAGTCATGGTATAGCTTTTTTTTTCTTTAAACATACAAAAACGTATGTACATTTATCTCCACTTTCTGTAAACAGCAAGTACGCGTTCTCCTTTTAAATCCCTTTGATGATTGAAACATGCAAATCATACGCACAGTACTGAAGTATAAAAAGAAATCACAACGAGAAAGAAATTGAGGAGATGAAACTTTACACCAAAAAAAAAAAAAAAAAGGAAAATAAAATAAATTTGCATCCATCAACAGTAGGAAATGGAATGCCAGCAAACATAACTTGAACTCATCTCCAGCTGGCCACTGGCTTCCTCCATACAACCGCAGAAATGTGATTCAATTAAATTACTTGTTTAAAAAAAAAGAAAAAAAAGAAGAAGATGAAAATGAAAAAAAGTGCACCTTCCATGCCTCTTAATAGTACTTGTAATACTTATTTTCCCCTCCATGTGGAGATCTGAAATGCAGGGAAGACTTCCCCCCACCAAGCGGCGAAAACACCAACTTTTGCACATTCCTAGACTCAATTGAGGAGGAAGGAGAACCAAGCAGCGATTCAACACTAACAGAAAGACAGGACTGAGCGTCACAGCCCAGAGATCTGACGTCAGGAAGCATAATTTTTTTTCATCTTTCACGTCTCTCAGAAAGTGAGAAGTCCAACAATACTTATCTTCTTTTTTTCTCTCTTTTTTTTTGTGAAGATAAGTGTTTTTTCTGCCTTTCATGTAAAGGGTTTATCATGACAAAGAGTTATTTCCTTAGGGCACTTAACAGGGAGGTGAGCATAGTCTGAGCTGTGTGGGTAGTTTGTTGCCATTTCCATGGACTGGCCATGGCTGCAGAGCGGTGGACTCAGTGTCTCTGCTCTCCCACTTCATGTGGCGATTCACTAGGAGGAGGGTACTGCTGAGAGGTCCGCAGCCCACCTGGGTATGACAGGAGGGGAGGAGGAGAAACACGAATAAGAAGGAGGAGGAGGAGGAGGAGGAGGAAGAGGAGGAGGAGGAGGAGAAGGAGGAGGGAAGGAGGGAAGGGAGGGAGGTTAGCCATAGAGCTGCAAGCCAGACGAGACACACTGCAGTACAGGAGAGGAGCCAGGAGGCGAAAAGGGGAGAGAAAAAGATGTAGTACCTGCAGCACCAGTGCCACCCTTGGAGATTTTGTTCACTTTGGAGCATGAAGTGGAGAATGAGGCGGAAGGGTGGTGGTTGTGGCCGGCCTCGGGGAACGCCCTTTTGCGCGATGACGACAAAGAGGTGGATCCGGGTGGAGGGAGAGCGGCCCCTTCCATGCCGACCAGTCCCGGGGGGCCCCGCAGCGGGCCTGCCCCGCCGTTCCCGCTGTGCGTGTGTGGATGTGAGTGACTGTGCTTGTGGTGGCGATGGAGGCTGTGATCGGCTCCGCGGTGTTGCTTCTCCTTGCTCACCAGAGGGCTGGAATGTTTACTCTTGATGTTGTTGGCCACGCCTTCATCGGATGAGCTGTGGCGCTCGGACGATGAGACTTTTATCTTCATCTTAAGCTCATCTTTGATTGGCTGTCCACTTCGATCCAGCTGGGAGCTGCTGCCAGACCCGGGGACAGCCAGGCGGAGCTTAAGCGGGCCTTTGTCCCGTTTGTCACCGTGATGGCGTCTATCTTGCCCTGAAGCCGAGGAGGGGACTTTGATTTTCATTGGGGAGGCGGTGGTGCTCCCGCCACCACCATGGGATGCTTGGTGGGGCTGTGAATGCTTTCTATGGTCTACTTGGCTCGCAGAAGAGGACGATGCATAGGTAGAAGAGGAGGAAGATAACATATCCCCCCTCACATCGAAATCCATTATTCCCCCGTGCTGTTCCTGACTGCGTTTCTGCCCAGAGACCGCCAGCTCCGCCGCGGCATGTTTCTCTCGGTATTTGTCCAGGGACAGCTTCGGAGCCGGCGGAGGGGGCTGAGCCGGCGGAGGGTAGGCAGACTGATGCTTGCCCACTCCGCTCCCACCAGCGCCTTTTTGTTCCTGTTTGACAGGGATGAAGTCTAGCGTTTTCTCAGTCCTGTATGCCGGCTCTTGGAGAGGGATGCTGAGGGGTTCCTGTTTTATACAGGCGGAAGGGTAACCTGCTTGGCTCTGGTTGACCAGGGGCCACTCGCTGTGGCTAGCTGGGTTGTATGTCCCGGCCAAGGCGTCCAGGGACAGGGGCGCGGCTCCGGACTGGCCAGGCATGGCCACGCCGAAAGCGCCGCTTGCTTTGGAGAAACTAGAGTTGGCGGAGAGCGGCGCATCACCATGATCTTGGAGCATGGAAGGCCCAGGAAACGAGTTGTCGGTCAGCTGAGAGCTGTCGCCCTTGGGCTTTTTGGCAGCTTGTGTTGCCTAGGGGATAGAAGGAGATATGGAACGCTGTTAAGAGTTTGGTTCCAGTTGGCAATATGCTCACAGAAGGGGGTTCAACGGTGGAACAATCAATGTAGTGGGTAGATTTCTGTTCTGTAAATGTGTGTGATGTTACACTGCCACCAACATTGCCATATGGCTGTTTGCCAAACGTGGGTGTAATTCATTGTTTTATATATTTGAGACTATTTAAATCCTTTTCAGAACTGTTTTGGTGAGGCTGTGTACTTATACATACTAATACATCCTGCGCTTATAATCAAAATGCAATGCATGAAACAGCAGCGGTGCATCTTACCCTCCAGTTGCGTATCCTCTTTAACCGGCTGGGCGTCTTCTCCAGAATCTGCAGGAACTCGTGGGTCAACTCTACAAGTACAAGGCGTGCGTGTTGTCGTTACACCATCTCAAACCCGGCCGCAACACTGACATCTTAACACACCCGCCTTAAAATATTTAAATTCTGTGAGCATTCCCCAAGTAACCAAGTGGCGAAAACAGCCGTATATTCATCTTCCTAAACATATAGCAAGATGTGAGAAATCGCCACGGTATCTTTTTTCTAAACGCATTATACAAAAATAAAAACGCATCAATTCAAATCTCACCATCCAGCAGCTCGAGGGTGACAGAGTTATCCACGTACTCCCACCAGTGTTTCCCATCGGTGGAAACTGGGATCTCCCAGTTGGACCACTTGCACGCCAGGTGGATGCACACGCAGGAGATCACTGTGGGCTTGTACTGGAGGCAGAAGGTGGTGAGGTGTAGACTGCATAGTCAGTGGGGGTGTGCGTGTGATGAGTGTGTGTGTATAAATATATGTGAGGGTATAGGAATGTGAGTGAGTCGATTCAGGCCAGGCATTGTCCAGATTGGTCCCACATATGTAGAAAAAAGAAAAGAAAACACAAGAGGGAGCGGACCGTTTTAATCTACTGTATTGGTTGCAAAAGATGAGCCATTATTTAATGGCGTTCAGACATTAAACTGTCTCACAAAAGCAACAGTTTGTCATTTTAAAACCAGGTCACAGTAGAGGTGGTGTGCATTACCTTCATGATTGAGGTAAAGACATAATACACAGTGTGATTAAAAAGTAAAGCGTTGAATAGTGTCATGTGGGAAGAAAAAAATTGTTCCAAGGAACCTGGCTGGTTTAAATGTCGAAACAAAACGTGAGGGGGGGTCATGTGTGGCAGCTAAGTGTAGTCCCATTGTCAAACACTGGGGCCACACATGTGATGTTACATCATTGGACAGCTATCGGATGAGGGGGCTGCTCCTACAACCCTCTCTGCATGGGTCTCTGGGACTGTGTAGAAGGGGATAAACCTAGTGGGCACTGCAGAGCAATGGATACAACATGGCACCAGTGCTGACGGTGTTAGGGGTACACCGAAAGCCTCCCTAAATATAAATTAACAAAGATAATCTGACCCATGTTGACCCAAGGGTAAAAGTCATAATATAAAACGCGCAACACTTTCCTGCAAAAAGGAATTACAGTACATAATTACACAGCAAAAAATATTTATATCGGATCAAAAGTAAGAAATAATGTTAGACAAATGACCGCCACCCAAGTATTTGCAGAGACATAGACGCAAACGGCTACTGCGCCACTGAGCTTTGGTTCTTTGCTAGCTCACCTACGGTGAACCAAGTATAAATCAGTTAATATCAAACAAGCATCACGGTTGGGTTTATTTATTTTTTTTAGATTGAATGTAGGTTCTTCACAATCGTAGATTTGAGAGTTAAGCCATGAACTTCTTTTCTTTTTTTTATTATTATCTTACAGGATTAAAGTAAAGAGTCTCAAGAAAAGCTCCTGCCTGCACTCTTGGTAAGTGACCGCTCAGTGCAATACTTAAAACATCGCTCACATTCAGAAACCGGACATTGTTAACTTATAGAAGTAACGTGAATTCTATTTAACTAGAACCAAACCCTTTAAGGACCCCGTTTTCCGACTACAAGAAGAACATTTTGTCCTCGCTTTAGAATAAATCATAATCCTCAAATGCATTTTGATCAGTGTGAGACATTCCCAAATGGCTGTACTCATTACGTAATCTGCAGGTCCTTAATGGGTCGCGTTTAAGTCTTTGTCACAAGTTTTACATGAGCTACATATACTAAAGAATGTTGTAGAAAAGCGAGAAAATATGGGCATGTAAAGACAGGAAAATATTGCAGAAGGTGAGAAATATTTGAGGAGATAATGCATTTTGAACAAGTTGATATGAAAAAGAACATTTAAAAAATGTATTTGTGGTACTTACCGGAAAGACCTCTACGAGAAATGTTTACATCTGTGAAATCTTTAGCTGCTATTCAGGCTACCAAAGTGTCTTTTCTTTTAGAATTATGCACTTTTTCGCAACCGAACAAACATGTGGGTTTCAAGCGCACCACTACACTTCACACCTTGCATTCAACCCATCTGTGCCAACACGTGGTCCCTTGTACAATACACCGCACTGCGACTGGGGCCGGTAACGCTACAAGCCACCCTGTCCCGCTCCCTTTGAACGGGGGAGGGGAGCCGAGGGGAGGAGGCAAGCATCCCAACAACCGCCAGCGCAAGTAGGGCCCGTTGGACACTGAAAGGGTACCCTGCATTACAGGAAGCTATGGTGTGCAGTCAAAGTGCAACAAAGGAGGGGCAGGATAACAACCTGTTGGTAGCCATGAAATAGGAAGTCTGTGCCAGATCCTTGCTCGCTGTGAGAGAAGAGACAGAAAAAGAAGAAAAGGAGGGAAGGGAAAAAAGGATCACCATCTTTGCAAGCCAAACACATATCATCATCATCATCATCATTAGGTTAGGAAGTGAATGTTGCACTGATTAAGCCAAGGCCAAGACAAAAAACCAACAACACTAGGCACAGACTCTTGCTAGATGTTTGACACTTGCAGCAAGCTGGATGATTTTTATGAATTAGGCCAGAACCTTTGATTTAGCCTTGTCAACCATAACCAATATTTAGGGGGTCAGTTTCTCAGATATCAAATTAAATGGCAAATCCCCCAACAAAATGAATATAATTTAGTCTTGGACTTGGCCCAATAAATATCAGCAAATATTGTTTATGTGCCGTGTCATAGAATTAACTCATAAAAGTCATCAAAAGACCAAGGTGTGTGTGTGTGTGTGTGTGTGGGTCATGTAACCATTAAGTCAGCAAGGTTTTCACCCCCCTCCCCACCCATGTTTGAGGTGGGACAAATCAGAGCAGAGGGCACAAAGAGCAAAGAAGGAAGCCTCTACCTCGCACTAGCTGGGAACATTTCACCACATCAGTGTGTGGGTGATCAATAGTAATTTCAAAGCCTGGAACAAAATACATGACAGGTGAGTTCAACACAGAGACAGTTGGGAGGTGACATGCCATTTTATGATTAAACGAAAATGAACCGAGTAATGCATTTTAGAGCCGTCAATTCAGATTGCAGTATGTATCGATTTGGTGACTATGAATAGTGTAACCATTTGGTCTATTCATATACATACGTTACAAATTAATCACTTTCTCTTCGGATGAAAGTTTTGAACTTAATCAATAAGCGAGCACAAATTAACAGAAAATGTTGCCCGGCAGTACAAATTTGAGAGAAAAAAAAAAAAAAAAAACTCGAATCAATACCAATGGTCCATGACCAATGTCTGTAATGACAGAATGACATGTCACCTTTACATGATTTCTTGAAAATATGCACGTGACAAGATACCCATACAGCAGCTGATAAAACATTTCACTTAACAGGCTGTGACGAATAAATTTAACAGTGATCAATAGCACTACTCCCTTACTGATGAAGATAAGCCAAAGATAATGATAAAACGCTAACTCTCTCTCAACTCATCCACTCCAGTCACCACTACTTACCCAGGGTCTGCAGCACTATGGATTCAAGTATCACCAGCTCTTGAGCTTGCTGGAGGTATGCCTGAAGTTTGATAGACAGTCATTACAACACAATTGTAATGAGTCTATTAATCTCTCACCCTAACAACTGATTTCAAATGGCCATAACTCCAAACAGAGAGGCTCATTTTACTATTTACTATTGCTTGAAAGCCTTGTGAGGTGAAGGTGTGTGCTACACACCGACAGCAGGCCATGGCAATTAAAATATAGCCCTTTGTAGCGGGCAAAGGAATTTGGCACAGCCAGTTTAACACAGGGAAAACCATGTCCACTGAGAGAACTGGAAAGTCAGATGTAGAAAGGGAAGGGGGAAAAAATACTCTCAACCAAACAACATGCAGATCTTCCTGAACTTACATTACTCTTCGTGTCTAGAGGTGGTTCTTGGGGATTTAGGCAAGCGTGTGCCACTTTGATCACATGTTCGAGTTTCCGAGGTTGCTCTTCCACTTTCGCAGCCAAGAACAAGGTGGTTGGAGATATTATCTGCAAAAAATATATGCATGGAGACATTTCTCATCGTCACTTATCTACAAATTCTAGTAAGATGTTGCCCAACGTGTGATTCCAGGTAGCCGGTCAAGAGCGGTGTGGTGCAACAGAATACTCACATTCCTATGGAATTTGGTGAAAGAGTGGTGCATATAAAATCTATGCATGTAAACAATGGCTGTATTTATTGTTAGTTGAGAGCTGGAGTTTGGGTCAAGGAAAACCTTTTGGAGTGAGTGTAAGAACAGGAAAACCTTTTGGAGTGAGTGTAAGAACAGAGTCAACAAGTTAGCTATAAGCCATCGTATCACATTCAGTCATTGAGCGTATTGGCACTGAACACATGTTTAAAATAAGTGACATTGAAGAAAAAGTTCCAGCAGTTGAGTAAAGGACACTTTGTGCAAAGGGCTGGTGACCGCTAACGTGGTTTACCGCTGGCTTCACGATGGCGCCGAGTGTACTAACTTACTAATACATGACAAGAACGCGTCGTATGACTTTAAACTGCGGCTTAATTATTCTAAAGAAACCTCTCGTTGTTTCTTTGTTCATTACACTCGACCGGGCTGAAGCCAGCCAGTGGCCGAGGGGCGAGCAACAGCTGCACACATGCCGTATGGCCTTTTGAACGTCAACCCGCAGCTCGCGAGCTAGCTAGCTAGCATGCTACATTAGCTCCCAGCTAACACGGAACATGACCCGCCACAGCTGAGATCCCGGGTTAAGAGCTCCACAGCTAAACGGCGTTTTAAGAAACGCAACACCGAAACACGATAAGACGAAGATTCGCGCCTCTTGCTCCTTAAACTAAGCACTCAGCTTTACATCAGCCGGCGGTATCGGGCCCGCTGCGACTGGCTTCCCTCAGCGCCATGTCCCCCTCCAGCCCGGACGGGGAATAAGTTTGTTTACAAAGGATACACGTTGAGTCTCTGGCCCATATCCTGGACCAGGTTCGCCGCCTGTTGTCGGTAGGAGAGCTCCCGGTCTGGTTCTACTCCACAACGGCGGGACGGCGTGGTTTCGAGCTGCTCCCGGGTGAAAAACCATTTCGACGAGGATCCCCGGCACGCCGCCATTGCACTCCAACATTCAGCATCGAGAAAACGGAAGTGACGTCGGTGTCGCACAGGAAAATACGACTTCTTCGGCGGTGCGGACGCTGTGTGACGCTGCGTGACGGTGATTGGTTGGCGGCGTTTCTTCGGCGTCTGCTCGGTCTCCGTCCGATGCATCCATCCCGCTCCACGGCATCCTGGCAGTATTACACATTATGACACTGTTTCATAACCAGAGGAGGCTTCTTCCTTCATCAATACCGATTCATTTATTCACATTTTACACAGCTGTGCGTTTGGTTGGGGTCAATTCAATTGCCAATGCCCAACCTTCAATAATACATGATTAACAGTCCCGACAACAGAGTCCACACAACTAAACTTTTATCCAGAGTGAAGAAAAAAATAAATGTAAATGTCACAGGCTTTAGCTTCAAAGTTGAGTTATTTCCACACAAAGTCAGAAACTGGATGCATGATTTTTGTGGTGTTGCATTCAACCCCACCGGGCAAGAAAGACAGATGAAATGCTTTATCTCCATGAGCTGGGTTAACGTTAGCCAGAGAAGGGCATGGTTTCCTTTGAAGTAGAGCTCATATTACTGCAATTTCTTTTAGCAATGAAAGTATATTCGTTTTCAAGAAGTGAGGGGTCACTTTAACGGGAGAGCATTTTTGGGGTTTATGTGTAGAAAGCTACAGGAGCAGCAAACGTGTCCCTGAAAACACTGAATGTTAAGAGTTCTCTTTGTTATACTTTTGGGGCCTTTGGCCGTAATCTTCTAATCAAACCAACAAAAAGAAACTCTCTTTTTGACTTGCAAGAATAAAGTGTGGATAAATAACAATAAACTAATTTCATTCACAAAATTCTGAGAGCAAAATACTTTCTGGAAATAGACATTTTTCAGCGCCACATTTCTATTTAGTCACATTATTTAAGAGAGAAGGCAGACATCTCACAGCTGATATCTCTAATTCTAAGGAACTCTCACCCAAACAATCTATATTGATGAATAGCACTACAGATAAGAGGACAAATATGTATTTCTTTTCTGTCCCTTTAATCATCCAAATATGAATTTTTGTAAACAGCATTTACAATGAATCGCTGGGTGTGGCAATGTATATCAGACTTCCATGTCACTCAAATTGCTCTCGTTTCAGGCCCAAAAATTCCACTGCGTTTCCAGCAAGCAATTTGTCCTGCAAAACAAAAGAGTACACACCATATTGACTACTCGCTTGGACGTTGCAGTACGTTTTTAAACCGTATTAATTCACGCGATTACATTTTGAAAGCACAATCAAAGACATTTAGAATGGCTTTAAACATTCTGCCAAAGACTAATAGTGCTGTGCCCTTGGCACTACTGCTGATACGCATGTTCTACCTGGCTATTGGTTATACAGTCAATTCATGACAGCAGCACTGAGGCAACAGCACTGTCAAAATGAAGGAGAGGAACATATTGTTACCTTCAGAGTGCCATCCAATTCATCCATGGACTCAATCAGCGATCCAGGCTGCAGCTCTCCCAGCGGGAATGGATAGTCTGTTCCCAGCATCACTTTATCCTGAAAGAGGAATACGTGCATGTTAACTTGAAAAACAACGTTATAGTGTTAAACATGTCGTGAACATATGCAGATTCATACATCCACAGTATCTACCCACGCACTCTCCACGCTCCAAACTGGCAACTCTCTTCTCAATGTGTGTGTGTGTGTGTGTGTTTTGAAGCAATGATGCATACAAGCTCACTTTTCCAATAACATCAACGAGCAGCTTCAGGGAGATGGGATCGTGAACCAGGGAGTCGGTGTAGAAAGAGCCGAGGTATTTCCTCGGACTGATCTTGTTGTCCACTGCACACAGGTCAGGGCGGACTTTGTGGCCGTGTTCAATTCTGCCGACGGTGAATGGGAAAGAGCCACCTGTCACCAGATGAACACAAGCAATACAGGTCAAACAACAAACAGTATCTGCAATTGAGCCTGAAGTAAGAACAACAAAAAAAGAAGTTGACACTTATATTACTCTGCTGTGACTCTAGAGCTAAATAATGTATCAGGGGCATCTGCTCTTTACCTCCATGTGCAAAGCAGACTTTCAGTTTAGGAAATCTCTCCAAGACGCCTCCGAATATCATCGAGCAAATAGCCATGGTGGTCTCTGTCGGCATGCCTTTGAGGTGGAAAAGACAACAAAACATAACCTCTCCTTTCAAACTAACAGTAATAAAGTCTCTTGTTATTATAAGACAGTGTAAGTGGGTTCATATACAAAGGGGGATAAGCAAAATCTAAATGTGGAGCATTAATGGTCACCATGGGCCGTATTTACAATCCGTCAAATATGATGTTAAAACTACTACACTCAAAGAAAATCAACACTGATGTGGGAGTTTTTAACCCTAATGCATTACTAGGGACATTTCTGGCTTTTAAATTATAATTTTTTTATCATGTGGGCTGAGTTAATGCATATGGCATACATTTTTTTCAAAGTGTTTTTATTTTGGAAGTTCAACCTCAGCTCTCATAATAAGCATATCATGAATCTTGTAGTTAAGATACAGACACTCAGACACTTAAGGACAAAAAGGTCCCCATTCAGGAATGTTGTGAAAAGATTTAAATCAGTGGAGGTGGAAAATAATAATAATAATAATATAAAATTTGATGGTAATTGTTTTTACGTTGACATTTTTGTTCTCTAAGGACATCGGAGCAGCTTTTTTTTAGAGGCACATTGGAAAATACAACGATTTGGATTTAATGGCTTCATCGAACATTTTAGGAAATACTGTAATGTCGGCGCTGCACTTTTGCCATAGTTTTTTTTACATGCGCAGATGAACATGGTTCCATTTCAGTCACAAAGAAGTTACTTTCACAAGAAACGTGTATTTTATTTCCTATTGACTTGAGGGACGGGGTATTCAATACATCTCCTGTTCCAACTGCATCTCCCTCACCCACCAGCCAGGGCAGCCAATACTTAGCCATCCTCCCATCTGTCTGCATGTCCCACGGGTGGACGAATATGGAGCAGCCCAGCTCCTCAGCTGCCTGCGTGGAAGACACACCGCAAGATCAGCAATTCTACACGTGAACGGGAACATCGCCCTCTGAATACAAAGTATGAAATCAGTCAAACCAGTTTTTAACTACCAGAAACATTCTGTCATCACAGGAGCATGCATACACTGCAATATTCAATGTCCTCACAGCGTAGAAGGGAAAGAGCTCAGCGGCGTTGAGGTCCCAGGTGTTGACCCGTGAGCCGATCTGCACCCCGGGGAAGCCCAGCTCCTTCACGCAGCGCCTCATCTCCAGCACGGCCAAGTCGGGGGCCTGCATGGGCAGAGTGCCCAGGCCCACGAACCTCTTGGGGTGTCTGCACACCGTCCGGGCCAAATCGTCATTGAGAAGGACGCAGAGATCCAGTGTGTCATGAGGTTTGGCCTGTAATCCAAAAAACGAGATTAGAATAGATAAATATATGTTAAAGTTAACCATTTCTATGATGCCCATTTCTATAATGCATTAAAAACATACGTATAGTGCATATAATTGCATTTTCTTTGCAAGGGTCATAGTGTATTATTATTTTGATAGTATTAATGCATTATAATCTATTTATAGGGCAATAGATCACTGTTATAATGCATTATAATGTTATTATAGGTCACTCAAAGTGGTCACTGTTTGCTTTAAGTAAAGTAAAACATTCTGTGTCTTGTTCTTGCATAGATTTAATGAGATTATTTTTCACTTTACTTCAATCAAACAATGGCCATTAAAAAGACTTATAATCATATTATAATGCATTATAACAGTGATGTATAATCCATTACAACAATAGGAATTACAATACACTATGATCCTTGCAAAACAATGTCAGTGAGCAATTATAAAGTATCATGATACAAGACCTTATTAGGCCTTAAATAAATATAATATTATGAATATTTATGTGCGCTTATAACTATGATTTACTCAGTGCTATAAGCAGATTATAATGCATTACATGTGTGGGTGTCATGGAGTGTAACCAATTGGAACAATACATTCTTCATCCTAGTGTTGATGCTTCTCTGGCTGAAGAAGGATAAAGACAGTAAAGCAGCTTTGCATACAATAAGCCGCTGATGCATTTTAATTTAATTTGCCTGCTTGTTTCATCGAGAATAAAGAGGTGAAGCTCCCAGTCATTTTTGGGGCACAGTAAACAACACAGCAAAAAAAGAAAAAAAACACAATAGCCACACTGTTTTTGATCCATTTTGCTTAGTGTACGCTTACCCAGTAACTGAACATCACAGGGACAGTAGAAAGGGCCTGAACTGTGACACCTGAAGGGGTTAGAAGGCCTTTAGAAACCGAAAGGCATCAATGAGACCAAACACCGTGGTACTTTGTTGGTGTCCCTCATGCCTGTTCATGTACCGTGTTGATCCATGTCCCGTATGCGCGCGTCTGCATCCCAGCAGTTCTCCTGAATCACTCGGAACAGCTTCCCATCCTTCATCATGTTGGCTTCGCCCTGAAACACAACACCATCAGCAGTCACATCCCGTTCGTCCAATGTGACTGCGATTAAAAATGTTCCCACATGGAGTCCGGACACCTTGGCAGCATTCATTGGGTACTTTTTTGGGGGGGATTTCATAACACTTCAAATCCACATGATGGCAGCAGACGGTTGATTCATGAAAGGCCTATGAGATGTGAACTGTCATTTACACCTGACATGGCATGAAAATGGCCCGACAGACAAAATGTCTTTGTAAAGGTGTGATCAAATGCAGACACAAACAACACTTGGACAGTGTTCTCCCGTGTCAACGGCTGTAATTAAAAACATCTCGGGTGCACCACACCTGTGTCACAATGTGACCTGGAATCCTCACAGATCTTGTTTTAACATTGGTATCAGGACTCCAACAGATGCTCATCCCCAGACACGGTTTACGGTTGAATGCATCAATGTGTCACAATCAACCATTCGTCCTTATGTGCGGTTCGCTGGTGCCAAGAGCTCAACCAATGTCGGCCGCCGGAAGTTGCATTGGCAGCTGCCAGGCTGCCCTGCGTGGTTCTGCTGCGGTATTCGAAAGGGAATCTTTCCGCTGATGCAGTGGCACCGTGCTGAGTCCTGCAGCTGTTCACCTGTCGAGGACTTGAAAAGGTCCACAGGGTGGGGGGTGCAGCGGGGGGGAAAGGTACACCCGCTGTGTCCTGAGTATTGTGTGCAGTACAAATTGCATAAGGGCTTGTGTACCCTGCCTGTGCATGCATACAGGGGAAATAAACAGCAACTCACCTTGCAGTGATGGTGAAGCTGGACAAACCCATCATATCCATACCTCTGAAACACATGATTGAGTGTTTTTAAAAACAAAAAAATAAAATACTGGAAAACAAACTGTGTATTAGATTACATCTCTGGTGTATTTGAATTCAGATGCAATATCTGTATAAAAGTGAACATAGTTTGGTTTTCCACGCGCATCCTGCTGTGGGGAAAGCCTCGATTGTGTTATCCCATCTGCGAGGGGTTCAATCTTCATCCTTGAGGACTATCTCCTCCAACGGCCTGGATAACTCAAACTGAGTGCCATCTGAGGCTGTTGAGTCTTTTGCATACAGATGAAGTCGCAAATGATCTACGTGAGCAATGCAGCCCTATTTCATATCCCCACACATCCGCAGCACTGTGTGCCTCGTTGATGCCAGCTTCAGTTTTTAAAAGTATCAGTCTTCAACAGTGGCGTTTGTAACAAAGTGAACCCTGATGTTCTGTTTTGGGGTTCCTCTTAAGCGGCACAAAGAAATAGCTATTATTGTATTATCACCGTGCTATTTCATGACCTTTCAGAATTTTAAGAGAACTTCTCATCACAGTGAACCGAAGACCAGTTTCAGCAGTCTGCTGCAGAAAATGATGCATTACTTTTGTTTCAGAGGGTCAGAGACCCCAGCTGTAGAGCACGGGGGAATTCAAAGGACTTTCATATGCTCTGGTTTGTATGCAGCACTACCTCTCCCAGATCCTACAACAATTCTATTACAGTCTAAATGTGTCTGCATGACACCACACATGAGCATTGGCACTACTCAGAAATGTACATTTATTTGTCTGTGACTGACTTTTTTGGCAAACAAATGGAAGGGCCCAGTTTGTGCAAAGGGAAACGTTACCGCTCCATTACGACTTATCTACATTTTGGGGTTTTATTCGTTTGGAAGGAAAGGCTGAATATTTTTATAGGAAAAATTGTTCATTTTGGAATAATTCATTTTACTATCACTATTATTTTTTACATACCGCGGGAACTCAAACAATAATAAGTTGTTTTGAAAATATGATCCCATTCATCATATGATATGGATATGAAGAGGGCCTCAGTGATGCAATAAATCAAGACTCACAGAGCAAATCCTCAATGTGTCACTTCTGCTTCTATAAGCCTTTAGTTGGTTTATCAAACAGCATGCAGAAGTAGTGAAATACAGTATTATTTCAGTGTAACACACAAAGTTATGATTTGGAACCCCCCACCATGTTTTGGCTTTGTGTTCAAAGCCAAAACATCTCCAGTAGCAGAGAAGCTACATTATAACTCATTATGCGGTAACATGAACAAGATGGGCCTGAATTTATTATGTTACAACATACATTTCTTGGGTAAAAAGGAGGAAAGAAAGACCATCTCTGTCCGGCACTGAACTTGGGAGATCATTAGCCAAGGCCAGGCCTCCATAACAACAAAGCCATACGAGCTGGGACAGATAACAGATAGGACAGGGCAGAGCAAGGCCAAATCCACCTATTGATTAAAGTTTAACCATCCATAGTGAACACAGATTTATGGAGTGAGCTGTTAAACTCCAACGGGAAAAGCCTGAACACTTCACTTTACTGGCTTTTAATTGTATTGAACTGAAAGAGACGCTCTGCCCGATGCAGAACTGACACAACAAAACAGAAGAAACATCCAACCAAACACACATTGTGTGGATTTACTCCGGAGGCTCCAGGCTGTTAGAAAAAACTCTCAGATCCTAAATGAGCTTGTGTCTCTCGGTGCCTACCTGCTTCAAATCGGGCCACTCCTTTGGTAAAATATGATTATGAATATCAATCTTCATCCTTACGATTACCCTCTGGAAAAAAAACGGGGAGGTCTGCTGCAAAGGATTACTTGCTGTGAGCGCAAATCCAGAAAATTGTCTCTCCACCCTCCGCCCTCAGCCAAAACCAATGACCGACAGGTGACTGCATGGCTGCTGCTGGGACACCCTGGTCATTCATTACCCAGTCAGTAAGACAAGCAGAGAGTAATCATTAGTCAGTGGAGGCTATTAGACCTCCTAAAATATAGTTGATACCCTGAACCATTAAGTGATAGGCCTATTACAGACTCAAATATTATTCACTCCCTACGCCAGTTCAACCATGAATCTGTCTCACACACACATACACACACACACACACACACACACGCACACACACACTAGTTTAAAGCAGCATTTCTGTGCAGCTGACTGCTTGCGTTATGCTGAGTCAGAGATTTGTGCTTATAGCTCCATAATGCATGTTCGGATGAAGTAAAAGGATGCAGTTGCTTTATTATTACCTCTGGCTTTTGGTGGCGGTAATTTAGCTACAAGCTGCTGCACAGTTGAAATTCACTGACCCACAGAATGTAGAGCAAACTGAAAGGTGCATTTTCTATAGACCGTGTTTGCTGCACGCTGTTAGCTGCTTCTGCAAGTTGCAGCATTTAGTGCCAACTACAGGTGAAAGTGCTTCAGACTTGTTCAAAAACCCCATGTGTCCAACTTTGGTGAAATTTGGTTCCCATGGAATATTACATTAAAGAGATATGGCAGTTTCATTTTTTCAATGTTTTACCTCAAAGTGAACAGAATTGCAGAAAAAATGGACGGAATCTAATGCCTCAAAGCAGAAAATATGACTATTTTTTCATCTACTTTGTTGACTTGCTTGATACAAAATAGCCTTTTCAGTTAGTTCTCCAGTGTAACCATATAAAAAATAAAAAAATAAAAATAAAAAAAAGATTCTGGACGACAAAGTAAAGTAACAGGTAAAATACTAAAGTTGCAATCTCTAAAATCAAATGTCAATATTATGTCAGTTAAACAGAGTTGTGATGCAATTGCTGAATGAAGCGTTCTCTGCAGGGGAGAGAAGCAAAGTTTAAATGCAGGCATTTTGTTAGGCTGGAGCCAAACCGAATTACACTCAACCTGTAAAAAACATAAACATATGTACACAAGCGTGTATAACGTGCATTCACACAGATGTGTGTGTGTGTACGCAAATACAAAAATCTCACAAGAGGAAGCCACTGCTGTTGCTACATCCAGTCGTGAGGCCACCGCCAGTATTGCTATAGAGAATGGTATTGCTTCACTTGACATCTCGAAAACAAATCCAAACCTAAACTGTTTTAACATGAGATAAAAATCATAAAACTTGACACGGCAGAGCATATTAACACAAACTATACATTCAACCTAAATAAACAAAATACACAAGTAAAACACAAAAGGGCAAGGAGAACAAAAAGGGGCCATGGAAGATAGGTAATACAATATACGAATGCATTATTAATTAATACACATTAATTATTAGCTAAGTGGGGCGGGGGGCGGCTCACAGTGCCGTGGAGCTCATGGCAGGTTGCAGCTAGTCGACATCAGTCCTCCCTCTCTGCCAGTAGGGAGTAGCAGGAATACTCTTGTTATGGTCTCCAGACTTCGATGTTGGTTGCAGTGTGTTACGAAGGGCAGCTCTGTCTCAAGTAGGGTTGGGTGATATTGAAATCCCCCTAATGACGATATCGCTTTGACAAAAACAACGATATACAAGATTATCGTCCAAAACGAAGGCTGAAGAGAGCGATGCACATTTATGTCTATAAGGACTGGAGACCCACATGTTGCAATACCCATTGGTGGCCATGCTGAGATCAATAAATCAGATCAATCAACTGGTAGTAACGGTGCAGTCTCGCCACCATCGAGTTGGTGTTTGGTTGCCTTTGCAAAAGTCCTGATGATTGAGGGCTGATCGCTCACAGCCATGGCCGCTCTTTGTGGATGGAGTCGGCGACAGACTTGTGTATTCTGTTAGACTGTGAGTTTCAAGTTGGGTGCGGAGATTTCAGTTTTTTCCCATATTTAGTCCCGACTTGCTTATCGCATAGCTGACAGATCGCTTCGTTCTGGTTCTGGGGCTCACCCTCTTTGTTTGGGTTAAAAACCAAAGAGGCTCCAAATAGCCACATTTGCGTTCTTTTTGCCACGACGACAGCAGACATCTTTCCTGCTGTTCGAAAGCTTCACTCATAAAGTTGACATTGCATGCAATAGTCCACCGGCTTCCATCTTCCTTTATATATCTACTTAATGTCTTATATATTTATTTAATGTCTTGTTTTGAATCTGTAATGTATTTTTACCTTGTTGCTGTTGAACTGACTGATGAGTCGCCAACTTCATTTTGTTGTATCTTTTTACGATGGCAATAAAGATCCTTATCCTGATCTTCTCTTCCCCCTCTGACCCCAATCTCAATTTGCCGCAACTATTTCTACTTTTGCAAGACTTCTTGAGATAAATGTGTCCAAATTGCTTTGGTATTTGTCTGATAATAGGAACACGCATTTGTGAATACTCATGTAATACACATTTGTGACCATTTTGAGATACATTTCCCTCCGTACTGATGCCGGTCAATCGGACACCATGATCGGCTTGCTGTAAACACTGGGCGCTGCTGGTTTTTTAGGGGGTATCAAGTTTATCCTGGGTCGCCCAAAATAACATCAATTCAGGTTTAGGTCAGACTGGCAGAATTGGTCTAATTCATAATTTATCAGATCACATGCTGCCATTTCATCTGAAGCCACCTAAATTTGGGACTACTTGGGGACATTTTATTTTAGTTGGATAAGCACACACACACACACACACACACACACACACACACACACACACACACACACACACACACACACACACATGTTCTGATTCTGATTACAGGTGTGCAATTCGCAGCATATACACAAAATATGATAATTGCATAACTGATTCAATTTACATCATTATATCATCATTATATCAGAGGGATTTTCATCCGTACATCTTCAGGCTTTTTTCAAGTTTTCATGGCCCGTTTTCCCTCATTTATCAGGGCCTAAACACACAACCATGCTGAACCCAACCGGATGGTTCCACCTCCCTCATCTCTACATTGTCTTCTGACAGCTCTCTTGCCCACATCGTTCTGCTCTTCCACTACAATCAAACAGACAAACAAAACATAAACACACATGTGGAAGCTCCTATAAATACTGCTCTTTGGCGGGGGGATGTGGGATTTCCAGAATTACACAGAATGTTTTTTTTGACACAGAAAGTTTTGCAGTTTTTGTGACAAATGTAGATGATTAAGATAAAAGGATACGGGTAAATAGGGTTATTGATACATTATTAACTCTTCTGGACATTCAATAACAACATCAACTGTGCAATAGAAAAACACGACTTACGAACATTAAACGCATCAAACACAACACATATACATTATTCAAAACTAATTTGTAGAAAAAACTTTGAAATGCCCGAGTGATTCAAGATATATGTCACTATTTGATGTGGAGTGTATGATACATATATGTGCTGAGTTGTGAGAGGAGGAGAGAAGGAGGAGGAAGGGGAGGAGGAAAATAATAAAAAGAAGGAAAAAAACTTGCTGGCACCGCCTGCCAGATTCACAGCGGATCTCAGCGATTTATCGCATCGCCGCATCTAACCCTAAACTGTCTCTAAGTGGCTCCGCCGGACAGGCTGTTTACACTGAGGCTGCGGAGCTGCTGCTGGCAGGGTTCACTTCACAACAGAGGGAGTTGTCTCGCGGCTGATGCTCGGGGAGATCAATCCTTTATCTCCCATCTTCTCTCATCGCAATCGTCCCCCTCCTGCGGATGTGAGTCGACGCCGGTGGCATATCGCGCTGGATGGCTGGTGCACTTAGCGAGCCGGCGTGAATCTTTTTTTTTCTTTTCCTTTTCCTTCTTCTTCTTCTTCTTCTTCTTCTTCTTCTTCTTCTTCTTCTTCTTCTTCTTCTTCTTCTTCTTCTTCTTCTTCTTCTTCTTCTTTCACCACCATCATCATTATCACCATCATCATTCTCTTTTGCCTTTTGGAGCCTGGAAAAACAAACAAAAAAACAGCAACAGAAAAACAACAATGACGGACCCGACCGGCCAAGAGTCCTACCCTGTCCCGGACCCGACTATTGTGGATCCGTGCCCGGCAACGGCGCGGAACGGCCAGTGCGCCCCAGATGGCTTTACCAACAACCATCACCAGCAAGCCAAATCCCCCAGCCAGCCCGAGACCTTCACCACGGGCCATGAGATGAAAATCACAGACGGCGTGGAGGGAGAAGGTAACTTCATCTCCCTCTCTAATGTTTGGAAATGTTGTTTTTTTTTAAGTTATGGGTGTGCATTAAAGTGTGTGTGTGTGTGTGTGTGTGTGTGTGTGTGTGTGTGTGTGTGTGTGTGTGTGTGTGTTTGTGTGTGTGTTTGCGTGTTATCGGGGACCCAGATGGGAGGGGTATTTTTATCCATGCGAGGTATAGCCTATTTTTAGTTTGATGTGAATAATTTATGATAGCCCTACATCAGCAGAATTCAGATCAGCGTGAAGCAAAAGTTGAATTCAAAGCTTAGATTATTCTTAAATTGATTCCAGTCCCCAAAGCCGTTTATTTATTCATTCCAGTTTTGCATATTGCGTTGCCTCTGGGACAGACATTGCCTACGGAATTCAATTGTTCTTTAAAACAAGGCTCGGCCTGCTTCAGAGCTGGATTCTGATACTGGTCACGTGCATTTACATTTGCAAAGCACATATGAGTGTGTCTGTGTGTTAGAGACCACCAATTTAATCCCATTCATCTTTTAATAGGCATAAAACCTGTGAAACATTCCACAGTGATAATAATACGAGGGCCACAGTTATACAATCCATCCTCAGCCTGTTGCCGAGTATACACATCCAGTTTATTTACAGTAATGTCATGCATGTTTACTGGATCTGATTCCAAGGGATAATTGACATGTTAATTAAACCGTGTAGCTTTCAGTAGCCTAATGACACTAATATAAAGGAGCGTGTCTTAAGCAAATAATAATAACCTGAAATGGTTATTGTATTTAGAGTTATGACAGCTACGTTGATTGGATTTGGCTTATTTTTAAAGGCTGAAATCAACCTACAGTATCTAAAAGATGCATTTAACTGTTTGTGTCTGCGATGTTCTCGATCCTAAAATGGCTTTAAGACCATGGTCAGCGGTCAAATTACTCTTAGGAGGGGCACTCCAGTGACTTAGAGTTGCACTTGCATAAAGTCTGGAAACCAGGGATACGATATTGTAACCCTAGTTCTATAAGCACAGGCGTAGCCCTCTATTGGACTCTATGGTATTACTCTCCTCTGATCACAAGCATGCCTTTGCCCACTCAAAATTTGCATAAGCAAAAAAGGTGCCCGACATGTCCAAGAAATGGAACTGTAAGAACGGACCAGAAGTCAACCACGAAGTAGCTGTACATATGTCCTCGACGCAGAAGTGTCTTAAACTAGCATTCTCTCTACTGAACAGTAGGGGGTGACTCCTCTGGTTGCAAAAATAAGTAAAATTGTATGAAAGTATGAGAAAATGACTCAACTTCTCTCTTAATTTATTCCCTTAGTAAACATTGTAAACATGAGTTTATGATCTCAATCTCTAGTTTCAAGTCTTCTTCAATACAGCATGATGTTCATTTAGTAAATTATGGTTCCGTTCAGAGTAAAATAGACTATAAGGCAGAGTATGCTTTAGGGCAGGGCTACCTTGTGATTGACAGGACGCTACCAGAGCAGTATACGGCGTCTCTACGTAACTCCTCCGCCATCCAAATATGGTCACTTCCGTTCTCTGGTTGCAAAAATAATCCAAAATGGCAACGACCAAAACGTCAAACTCGAGGCTTCAAAACAGCAGTCCACAAACCAATGTGTGAAGTCACGATGACCACTTCTTATATACTGCCCATGCACTTACCCCACTGAACGAGGCCGTCGACACTGCCATAATGCGTGTAGAGTGTGCCCGGGGGACTCTTCCTGCCTGCCTTTAGGCTTGGGAGATGCACTTTCAAAGCCATCCTGCCAGGTGTTTCTTGGGTAGGGCTTCACTGGTCACACCATCCCAGAAGCAAACCAACAGCTGTTCAGTGCACCCGATGGGGGCCATGTGGTTAAGACAAACCACCAACTGTGCCTCCCTTTAAATTATGTGCATGTGGTGGAAGACAAAAAGCAGGTTCGTTCACACATTGTCTTCACTGAGGTCAAAGCCTCGAGCACCAATGGCATTTCCCCCTGCGTCAAGGCCCTCACTGTCGAGATGCTCCCTCCCATAGTCATTTTTGCAGTGTCGACAAGCTCCAGGCGGGATCCTCCTGCTAACTCAGAGCCCTCTCGATGCTCACCGGCCGCAGGGCGAGTGATGCCGAGGCGGCTCAGGGAAGTGGAGGCGGCTGGAGGCATGGGGCTCTATCCCGCCGGAGCTCTCTCCTTCTCACCGTTGAGTCGTTACTCTGCGCCTCAGCTTTCCTCTGAGGGTGAGCGAGCAGTAGATGACGGCTCAGCTGGGATTTCTCCTCATCCAGACATTTATAGCATTGGGTGTCCGATTTAATTGATCCGCAGAGCCCACCCAGGATGATGTGGCGTCCCTGGGGATCATCCCTGTCTATCCTCGGAAGTGCTGTGAGTCCCAGCCACACATAGAGATTGCCAGAGGTATGACATAGCCCACTGGGGATGCAACTCCCTGAATCAGATAATTCATTTGGCCGATGCTGTTTCCCAGAAAGTCAGTCTAAAACGGTGAGGCGGGTGATCCAGGCTTGGGTGATGCCAGCAAAACACCCTTAACACACCCAAGTTGGTAGCAGCTAGCTGCACTCCAAGTTGAAATGTTTTGTAAAAGTTGATTTACCTAAAAAAAAGAAATAGATGTCTCTTTTGCAATGTAAGTCTATGGGAAAAAGTCCTTTTGGGCCCAATGGCATCGCGTGACAAAAACCCGGAATTCGGAATTCCACATTGAGGCCAGTAAGAAAATGGGCTTCAAAGCCTGGTGCTCTTCCTAGAGGTTTGGGGTAAGCTCCGAAAACACTGGATCTACTCTTCCCTTAACAGTTTGTAACACAGAATTCTATTAAAAAGTTGTAGTCTCAAAACACAACCCAAGGTAACCCTGATGACATCCCTATGATATCACCCGGGATTATTTTATCGGGCTTGACAAAGCTCCTCTAGAACCAAAGATCTCATTATGCAATGGTTTCAACAGGCTGAGTAGTCCTAACCACCACTCATTCTCACTATATTACTTTAATTTACGTAAAGTTAAAACAGGCAGACATTGCCAATTACTTGTTTCTGTTCATGGCCGAAGCGACCGCTTTAAAGATTCCGATGCAAATGTAATGTAAGATGTAAGATGTAAATCTGTAAGTAATGTTAAGATGTGACAAACAGAACACCCAGAAATGGTAAATTGTTGTTTTTTTAAGTTAAGACAGAGATGATTTCACTAAATTTGTCGGCATGTAGTGTTTGAACTAGGATGTGCAATGTACAGTGCATATAATTAGAAATATGCTCAAGTCCTATTCTAGTTTTCTTTTTGTTATTTACAAAAACAGAATCACTCATCAGAGTGCCATTTAAAAAGCGGGCCGCACCGTTTAGCCAACCCAGATGTAATCCTTGTGTTACTTTGCTGCTGACGTGACAGGTGAGGTGATGTAAATAAAGGTCATTCCATCACCTGAGAATGAGAGTCGATCACAGAGACATTAAAGGTGATATGAGCGGGCATCAAGGAGAAAACCTTACTTTCAAAGTCAAGCAATTTAAATAAATACGCAGCAAAAAGCGAGCTTTGAACAAACACCGGCACACATCATGGCCGTACCGTTATAGTTCTCACATTCACAGCCTCCCGGTCTATATTTTCTCCGCCGCTTTCCTCATCGCTCTATTTCCATAAATGTCCCTGCTGTTGCTGTTAGAAAACCTCTGCAGTCTTCTGAACATGCTTGTACGTGCCAGTGGTTTCTATCCATCCATTGAGCTACTGTACCTGTCAGAGAGCAAGAGGGGGAGTGTAGGGCTGGCTTTCAGATGAAAAAATAAATAATTAATTCATCTCTTCCAGGTCACACTCATCCTAGGAGTTTCATATTAAATAAAATGTTTCCTGACAAATGTGCTGCCTGATGCTAACTATTTTTAGAAAAGAAAGGTGTCGCAGACAAGTGTTGAGACACACCCACCCACACACACACACACACACACACACACACACACACACACACACACACACACACACACACACACAAAACTCACGCGTGGGTCACATAGAGATGAATGAGGACGTATCGAGCACATGCCTTCTGTCTGATCCCCCAGCCAGGGATCATGTGAGCAAAGTAATACAACCATGCTGTTTCACTTCCCCCCTCTGCCACACACACACACACACACACACACACACACGCACACACACACACACACACACAGAGAGGCTGGTTAGCTGTTTTTTTTATTAAATGAATGTCCTTGGACACCATAGTATACATTTTTGAGTAGCTTCTATTGTGCAGTTTTATGACCTGAGTTTTTGTATCTGCAGCCAAACACAAAAAGGTCATCTTGAACAGCATGATGCATATTATCATTGTGAACAACCCCTGATGAGTGAATATTCCACTCACTTAAGCTTCACTTGTGATCTGACCGTATCTGGGCTGAACAATGCTAATGTCCATAGAAAAACACTCACTAACATTGTTATCAGAGCGTGTCCAGTCGTGATGTTATAAGGCATGTGTTGGATCAACAAAACAACCTTTTAGTTCAGCCTGGGTGCTTTTTGAGGGAAAAATTAACAGAAATGATCTTATGATTGGAAGTGTGTAATTGTGGCTCTAAATGTTGCTCCATGTGACTCTCACACTCCCTCATACATCACACACACACTCACACACAGTGCACACCACATGTGTCGCACATACCTTTTCACTTTCATGGATACACTTATACTAACAGTTGTTGGTACAAATTGCCTCAACTAAACTGAAGTCAGTCGAAGACTAGTACATTGCTTGGAGTGCAAGGGTCTGGCTGTCCATCAAAAGCAGTTGGCAGCATACACTGGTGCCCAAGTCCAAGTCCCTGTGGACACTCTCCCTCTGTCTACACCCACACTAGAGAAACAGTGGGAGTCAACAACAGCAAGGACTGCATGTCTGGTGAACCGGTCGTCCTGGAGAAATGCAAAGATGATATGGAAAAAAAATATATAATAAATGTAGGATTATTAGTTTATACCACTGTCAAAAGGGCTGTTTTATACAAGATTGTATTTTTGATGGCACGAATGGTTGGGCTACAAAGTGTGTACAAGTTCCAACAAAATCCATTACCGGATTAATGGGTATTGCTCCAGCAACACGCTTTTCTACACGAATAAGGATGCTGTGAAAACATCTCATCTCATTGGAGTTGATTTTTTAAACTTAAAGCTACCACGAGGAACCTTTGTGTTGATTTTGGCGGTCCATGTGGACAAAAGCGGTAGTGTTAAGGAGCACAAGATTACCTTGAGAAAACCTCTCATTTTACTGCAGCAGGGCTCTGACAGTTTGCTCCATGCAGGCCTGCAGCGTGGTGTTGGTGTTGGGTCCCAGTGGAGTTTAAAGTAGCCTCTATGTATGTTGTTTCGTCTTATATTGCAGGGAATTGAAACCAACAAGAAGCATTAAGAATAACTATATAGAAATAGCCAATCTTCTCGGTGATGGTCTCCTTTACTTATGTAGGTCATATCGGTGCATCAGTATTAAATTGAGACGGTTTCATAACGTAAAAAGTTTTTTTCAGTAACTTTAAGGGGAAACTCCACTCATTTAACGCATGAAGGTCAGTTCTCAAGTCATGGGGAGCACTACTCAGAACAGTTGTACAAAATCTTCAGTGGCTCTGGAGGAGCTTTGTCAAGTCTGTGAAAAATGTATTTCACAATATACTGTTAAATCTCTAAACTCAGCTGAGCTTGGGACTCCCAAGAGAAAGCCTGCACAACAATCTGGATGTTGTCAGATGTGGGTATGTATCAGAATCACAAAAATGTATTATTGATTGCATCATGGGAAATGTAGGATCTAGCATTTTTGGAGCTTGAACAATACTAGGAACTAAAAGTCAGGATACGTCGGCCTTTTTTGCGACACTAAAGCACCATTATTCTCCTTTAATTCTTAAAGGGTTTCCTGGAGATGAAGTGATGCAACACCCTGAAAAGTATTTATATTTACAATTAAATATTTACAACAAAAATAACCCAATTTGTGTCACATTGGAGACAGGGAGTGGAGATTTCTGCAATATAAAAAAAAAAATCAGAATCTTTTTAATTTAAATTTTTTTAAATGTGGGAGCGAAATGTCTACTTTGTGGATGTCAAAGTTTCTGTCCAAGATCTTGTGTAATAGCTCTCTTACTGCAATAACTCCTTATCTGTGTTCATCTGCGCCAGTGAGAGAAAGTAGTTTGATGGACTACTTTATACAGTCCTCATACTCTGTAACTGTGAGTGCTCAGCATGGTGGATTGATACAGATGTAACGTGGCTTCTCTTGGAGTTCTGTTTAACTCTGCGGAGGTCAGTCCCTGAGCTATGCTCCCATGCCTGTAATATGCAGTATGACGAGGGTCCTCAAAACCTCAAAACACTGGCTCTAGATAGGATCATTCATGTTTCGCGTTGGCCACTGTAGGCAAAAAGTACAAAAAGGTCAAATGACCGCTTGTGTTGCCCGATGACATCACACAATGAAACACTGCTTAATACAAACATTACAAAACACAGACACACAGAAAGAAGGAATTGTCTTTTTAACACAGTGTTTTTGTCTCACTGCAGGTCTCCTCGAGAGCAGCATGCGCCTGAAGCCCCACGAGGCCCAGAGCTACAGGAAGAAGGTACTCTGGGTCTCCTGGTTCTCCATCGTGGTCACGCTCATCCTCGCGGTGGCAGCCTTCAGTAAGCATTTAAAATACTCATTTATAGGCATGCAGCTTGGGCTGAAGTGCTTTACAATAACTTGTAAACAGTGTGTGTGTGTAGTACCAAGACTGGCGGTGGCAGTTTATTTCTCACTTCCCTGTTGACTAAGGGGAGATGTTGCCAAACGTAGTTTTACAAACCTCTGTCTTACAATGTGAGGTTTGAAGAAATGCATATGGTCTGAGTTACAAAGGTAAAAAAAAAAACAGTCACTATAGTTGTACTCATTATGTATTTGAAGTTAAAGGTCACAAATGCTACTTTTAAATAAAATAACCCCTAACTAATCATAAATTTAAAGGAAATATACACGTCCAGCTTAGATGGAAGGTTTTAGCAATATATGATGATGGTCAACTGTCCAAAAAAGCAAATGAGTGAACCAGGGCAATTAATTGTGAAAGCAGAGAAGTTGGGACATTTAGACAAATTAACACAGCGACTGGTCTCTGGTGGAGCGGGGCCTGGGCTTTCAGGGTATTTATTTAAGAAATTTGGTATGGCACCTTACACCTTTAGATACAAAGAAGCACTGTTGGTTCACCCTTTGTGTTTGATGGAGCAATTCCAAAACAATTTTAGCAATTTATAACACAAGCGAAGCGGTGTGAAAGAGACATATTTCTTGTCCAAAAAGTGGCACAAAACAACAAGAGATGCTGTGAAATTGTACTGTTTTCTGTGCAAGGTAGAAGCTTCAATCACATTTACAAGAAAAAACTGTACCAACAATAAACGCCTCAATGTGATGCCTTGGGCCTGTCCTTTCAGGCACAGTAAATTCGCCCACCTCCTTAATTATTTGACTAATGATCCAAAACCCAGGTTTATCAAATATTCTCCCCGCTCCAGAAGGTGATGGATCCATTTCTAAAGTGTTCATACTTTCATCCTGAGAAATGTCATGCTGTACTTTCCAGGCTCCCTGCCTTTTATGTGGCAATAAGACTGATTCCCTGGAGGTAAATTTATCTTCTGAGATAATCTCAACTTTGTGAGGATTCACAGAAAGAGGGCAAAGATATGGGAATATACAGTTGTCAATATCTCATTAAGTATTAGAGGGGAACTACAACCATCTTCAAAATTCATACATGTTATTCCTGTGGTATAAGACGAGTTCAAAAACACTTGTTAACATGAAAAACTCTGCCAAATCCCCCAAACTAGAGTACTAAAACTCAAATGTGTGATGTCATCAAGTATGAATTCTGGAGCTGCTTCATAGACAATTTATTGGGAAAGATGTTCGAGATGACACTGGATGAACGGAGAACACTACAGTAGAATGACGCTCTATTGGGTATAAAAAAGAAAAACAACAAGAAATCAGTCTCCCAATTTGTTGTCTTTTGGAGCAGCCGTACCCTTTATACCTGATAACATGACAAGTTTGAGTCTTCCTCCTCTGGTTTCTGGCTGTGAGAGAGGGTAGCTCATGTTCACAAATATGGATTGAGCTTTCCGAGTCCATGGAAATAACACATTGGAATTGTTAATTTAGATGGTGTTCCCCTTTAACCTAAGAGAAGAGAGCAGAATAGCACATCCCCAAGTCTTTTACGTGCACAATGTGATGTCCATGATGTTTCTCATGTGGTAAACTGTTCCCCAGTAACACCTCCGATGTTGTGAAACCATGTGGCACGTATTCTTATGATATAGAGGATGTAAACGTTGTGCCACACTGTTGTGGTGTTGCTTTGTCATCCTGGCTAAGCATCTGTTTCAAGTCACGATGTGTCCCAATCTATTCAGACTTATCCTTGATGTGCTGACTAAGCACAAACTTGTTTTTTTTAAAAAGAAAAAAATCAGCTGAATGGATTCACACTCTGAAGATAGCAATTATGTTTATTCAAAGCCTCCTTTTTAGAATCAAAAACAATACCCAGTTTAATTTGAAAAAAATATCCATGCAATATAATATGTTGAGAAAACCTAAAAGGAAAGATATTTTAATTAGTAAAAAAGTCCAAATATGTCACCCTTGATTCAGTCAGCACACAGGGTTGAGCATTGAAATCTAAAATTCCTTTTAAATTAAAGTTGCTCTAATAAATATGGATCACATGACTACTTGTATGTAACATTTTGGTACTTACAGTGACAAACCCGCATTCATTCGCATATCTGGAGTGCCTACCAACCCACAAACTTTGACTTAAGACAACCCGGTCAGTTTTTTGTGGTTCAATAAGCCATTCAGATTTGGCTCCCCTATGTCATCTGAGTATCTCCACCCATGTCTTGAGAACTGCCTTTGCAAAGGTGCACCATATTTTTCCCACAAGCCAATCAGAGCAGACTGGGCTTTTTCCGCAAGGGGCTTAAAGAGACAGGGGATAAAACGGAGTGTTTCAGACAGAGGGTGAATACCGGTATATTCAAACAGACAGTATAAGAAAAATAATGAGCTTTTTTTATCAATAAAGCATGTAAATATGTTCCAGTAGAATCCCAAAAGGCAAGTTCTGTGGAGACATAGTGGAGAACTAGCAGCTAAAGAGACATTTCTCTTAGAAGTTAGCAGAGACACAAAACTGATCTAAAAAAATGGTCTGGTGGCCAAAGAAAAAGACTCCAAATGAATGAAAATGTTCCTCTGATAATTCGCCATATCAACTTAAAAGTAGAACATTTGTCAGTGTTGTGTTCACAGACTAAAAACATTTTTGGAGCAAGATCAGAAATAGTTGTGATGATGAAGCTTTTTTTTGGTTCTTGATATGAAACTTGGGTGAAACTGTAATATGAACACCGCCATAATTATCATTGGCACATTTATCATTCTCCTCAAGCAATACCATTGCAAGGAGGTTTAGAAACAGACTTTTCAAAGTAGGCAAATGTTTGTTGTGTGTGAACTTTGTGAGACAAAGAGTCCGAACACAGAGACTTCAACGGACGATGACCCACAAAAATGTGAACCACTGAGAGCAAGGGAGACAGCCCCGGCTAGGAGATAAAAAAGGGGAAGAAGAAAGGAGGGACTGGGGGAGGGTGCGGGGATGTGTAGACAAGCTCCAGTCATAACTGCAGCCTCTGGAGGACGGGTCATCTGCACTGGGTCAGGAAATGAATACGGCACTTCCGTCTTCTGCACACGACGCGGAGAGGGGTTTAAAAAAGAAAGAAAAAGCAGAGAGGCTGCGCGCTGAAGAGGAGACAGCATAGTGAAAGGGAGCATAGCGAGAGACAGATGGATACGGAGGTGTGGAATGAAGCTCTGAAAGGTGCGATGGTACCAGGGGGATGAGGCGGGATGAGTCCTGGCAGGCGGCGTTGGGGATTTAGTGGTTGTGATGGCTCAACTTTAAAGAACAGCAGCGTGCCGTTTCCTCCCTCCTGTGCCCTAGTTTCTCTTCCTCCCGTCAGCTTGTTTCCTTACCCTCTTTCCTTACCTCCTCTGAATGTGCTGTCTCACCATATCCCTCCCTCTTTGCCCCCTTTATTTTTTCCTATATGTGCAGAACTAGATCCACTGTACTCTGTGCGGGCAAAGTCAAAAGATGGTTTGATTCTCTAAAGCCGTCCAGTGTGTCTTGAACATCGTTTTTTATCGAGTTTTCCTCTGGTGGAAACTTATTAGTAAAGCAGGGTAAAAGCTTTTTCTCTTTTTCATTCTTTCTTCTTCTCTATATCCCTTTATTTCTGTCTCTAAGGAAAACTGCAAACTCATCCGTGACATTTAGCAGGGATCAGGGTTCAAGGCCGATCCCTTTCTGCTCAGCTTGAATGTCTCGGCCCGAACTGGTTGCTCCGCTTTAGCTCGCAACCTTTTCTGGAGGAGCTGTCTTTTGTGCTCCCTTTGCCATAGTCACTCACCTTTGAAAGTGGCACAAGTGTGCGAGGCTTTATCGGACATATCAGGCTCCGAGAGTGAGCTGAGGCCACGCTTCGAGAGGCCTTATGTTGGTTATGAAGACAACGTTGCATTTCCTTGATCTATTTATTGGTCATGTGAGCACACACAGACACGGGTCTTGATGGTACGCTTTTTAAGTTGAGTTATGTTCCAAATAAAAATATTCATCATTTCAAGGAAAACATAAAATGACAACTATTTCTGTTTGTTCTGTACAACAAGGAGATGCAGCAGTAGCAGCAGCAGCAGACACTGCCACCCTCCCACGTATACTTATTTCTGTTGTTTTATGTAAATAAGAGTCCGAGACAACAAATGCTAGTCTCAAATATTGAATGCAGTTGGTAATTGAGATCTGGCATTCTCTTATGCGCTACCACCTGTTGGTCACTGGAAAAGTGTATCGGGATTGGCAGGGTTGTGTAGCAAGTCACCTGCCTGCTCATGTGTGTAAAGAAATAATAATCATAGAATCATTGCTCCACAGCGCTACTAGTGGTCAGAAAACTCCACAGGGTACCTTTAAGTTTGTGTCTTTTTTAACCATCCTTAAACAGTGATTTGCTGTGAGTTGAGAGCTGTTAACTATTAACACGATGTGAAGCAACGGTAATGTTGACCGTTTACTAAACTTTGCATGTGGAGAGAACTCTTGTTTAACTGTTGACTGGAACTACCACAGACACCTTCCAGCCAATCAGAAAACAGGACTTTTGGTGGCCAATGGCCAGGATATAAAATACGAATGGCACAAAGCAAAGATCTTATTTCTAGCACTTCTAGCCACAATTTTGAGTTTTTCAGTGGAGGCTCAGATACATAAATAGAAGTATATATATATATCATGTGTCTGTTAACCTGTCCATCTCGTCCTCAAAACTACATCAGTGGGTCTGAGTGTCTAATAACTGGTGATCTTAAACTGATTGACCCTTCTGCTATCTACACAATTTGCAAGGGCACCGTCGCTGCATCCTCAGCTTCGCCCCGCCCAAGATGATTGTGATTGGTTTACAAAAATACAAACAAGCCACAGAGGTTTTTTCCCCCAATGCCATAACAATATTATGTGGAGCCAGACCTTTCCTTTCCTCAGCAATGTGGAGATAGTTCTGGCTATGCGAGGCAACCTCTGTGCTAAACTATAAAAAAAACTTCTTATTAGAAATCACAACCCAAGGCATGTAAGTAGCTGAATAGATATTGTTTCATTATCAGGTATAAAGTATAAAATTGTGTTTATCTCATGCATTTGTATTGTGCTTGCTAAGAGGCCCACAGGAAAAGCTGTTCCATATTCAGAGTGGGGGACAGACGGCACACCAACAAGGGTGATTTTCAGATAGCCTTACAGGCTCTGGGAGCTGGCCTGTGGACTAATAGGTTGCCACACGATCAATCTGTGGCATTGCCAACAAGCATTTTGTGTTTTAGCAACGAGATGGGGCGGGAATAAAAAAGGGAGGGAGTTAATGGGAGTTAGTACGGCCCAGAAAGAAGGAACAAGAAGTACAGTGGAGCCGGACGGCAACTAGGGGAACATAGCCTCGTCGTGTGGTAATACAAGAAACTAGGACTAGAACGTGAAAGAGGAAGAAAGCAAAAAGGACTGACTTAGTGACAGAATATAGAGAACGTTATAGAGGGACAGGAGAAGATGGAGATAGACGGATGGAAATAAGGCCTGATGGAGGAGAAATTGTGAAGCACTGAAGGGCTAAAAGACACAGTAAGACAAAAGAGAGAAACCAAGAAACTCCTCTCTTTTTCTCCCCTTCTTGTTTTCCCTCTTGCGTCTCCGCAGTAGAGCTGTAATTGCTGTGATTCAACCCAGATACATAAATACACAGTTATAAATAAACCATCAATTTATGTATATCTATCTGGGCCGAGACTTGGTAGCTGCAGATGGAAGGAGCCGGGCCAGAGAGTGTGTTAAAAGTTTGACACGTGGTAAGAAGGGCACAATAATGCCCTTGTTTGTCTCGTAGACGTAGAGGACTACTGTCACACTTCATAGCCTGGTTGTCTCCAGGAACAAAAGATGCAGTTCAGTGAGTGTAGCTCCATGAACGTCCCTACTAGATCACAGGATAGTAACGGACCCAATATTTGAGCTGAACAAAGCAGTAGACTTCCAGGTCATTAAAAGTGGTGTTCACAGTGGAGACATAATCTAGATCTATATATGTTTACATATTCTAGTTTACATTCTGCGTTTATCTCTACCTTGTTGGGGCTGTTTTAAAAGTAATTTAGGAACTAAGTAATTTTGTTTCACAGCCTCTATTTTTGTTTTAAAAAAAAAACAACCTCTTATCCACTCAGTGGAGTTATTAAAGCAGTTTTATAGAGTATACGAAAATATGTTGTTTTTTTTAAATCATTTGTGGGTCCCTGTCTTGTTTGCTCTCATACGAGGACGCGCATACCCCGTGGCTGACGCAATACACAACTGCTTTGCCAAGGACGTCACACCGTTCCACTGAACTATTGCACCAGGAAATGTCAACAAAGGCAGCGGAGGATTTAAAGAAAATCAGTTTTGCAGAGGTTTTATGCACTGAACATGTGTAAGACCTCAAGGATGCACACTGTGTGATTTTGTGAGCAAATATCAATACAAGGAGAAATTTGTTTATTTAAAGAGACCTCCACAGGGCACCTTTAAGTCGTAACATTAGCTACTTATTTCCTCAGCGAACTATTGGCAAAGGCGAAAACATCTCTGGTGTTGGTTGTAATTGACTCAATGCTCTGATTTATTCCCAGACCTCACCTTACTCGGATGTCATGCAATTCATATTAGGCCAATTATATGCACCCCAGAGCAGAATTGATACATGAATTACTTGGTTCTTTGAACAAGTGTTTGAACACATTTTTTTTTATTACTTTGCCCTTGGCCTACAAGACCAAAACCAACAATGAGTTGGTCCCTTTAACAAATACCATCCGTGTATCCAAGGTCTGATATACCTTATTCCATCAATGAGCCGCACCATTTGGGGGACGTTCGTCACCACATGGCACCACATATACGTACACGTGGTGCCATGCACTCACCAGCACTACCAATATGTTTCAATCCGTGGGTGGAAATAGTCCCCAAGAAATCCACTATTTACTCCTTTGTGAGTAACGTTAGCTAAAAAATAACTATTGTGCTCAGCTGTTTTTCCTCCTTCTCCCTCTTAAATAATTAAACTCTATACGTGGGGACTCATTTCAGGAGATTAATGTCTCCAAAAGAAACAAATAAGCTTGAGGCTACTGAAGAAAATACTGAGGGACCATATAATGGATTGTTGGTTTTTGGTCTTGATGTGGAATTTATTGACAGTAAGACAAATAGGCTAGACTTATCCTTTGAATGAAATGTGACTTGAAGAGTTTTCAGGGTGACGTGCTTTCGATAGATTCACACCATGAATAAGGAAAGACTGTGCTGGATATGTTTGTAACTGAGACAGAAGATGTCTGTAACCGTGACAGAACACATGATAATAATTATTTATGTCAATGAGATAAAGTGCTGTAACATTATCAGGATTCATTTGTGGTCATTAGAGATGCATCTGCTGACTCCTTTGCAGCTTCCACTATCTCATTTGCTGGATTTGAAAAATACGAACAAAAAAAACAACATAGCCAGGGCCAAAGCAAATGATGACATCACAGAAGGCGGAGGGTACACAATAGAGATGTTTGCATTCAGCTGCATGTGGTACCCGCAGGCCATTCATCATATCTGGGCGGTCACTGCAGAAACACAGTCGTACCAATATCCGTCTCTCTCCCCCCTCCCTCTGTCCCTCCCTCCCTCTCTTGCTCCAATTCCACCTCCCCAATCTCTCAGTCCCACTCCTTTTTCCCTCCTTTCTTCCGCTCCACCCAAACCTCTTCCTTCTTTTGCTGTCACTCTCCATCCTTCCCTCCCTCCCTCCACTTTAATCGTACACCCAACCCCACCTACCGTCTGTCTCGGGGTAGAAAACACAATCATTTATTCATCTGTTTTCCCTCCCGTCCCTGTGCAGTCTATTTTTACTGGTAAATACCAAGTAGCCAACGGGGAAGCTGCCAGGCTATGTGGCGTTTTAATTGAAAAATCCAAATCATTTACTGCTCGTTGTTTCTCTACAATCATTTTAACACTGCTTTTAGCTTTTTTTGCCTTTTTTTGTGTGCTTTGCCTGTGTTCCCATTGCCGTACATATAATAGGTTTGTTGATGATGTGTTGGTGTGCTTTCACCTGGCCCAGTTTCTATTTATATGTGGCTGTCCAGGTGTGTATCTTTTTTGTAATTACAGTCAGATTCTAATAATCGGATAAGACTTAATCCCCCGGACCAAATGGTCATTATGTGTGATTGTGGTTTCGCTGCAAGTTTACATGGCACGCTGTTGGTCATTTCCAAAATGTCAGAAATATTTCTGTGGGACAAGTAGTCGATAAGAACTTAATGATCCTGTCACTTAGAGATCAGTTTGGCTGGTAAAGCATGCCTTGACTCTTATACGAGCTTTCAAACCGTAGTAAATATCTGTAGCATTTGTAATTGTTTCATGTATGAAGTACAGACATGTGCTACCTCCTATTGCGACACAAATACATGAAGGTGGACATATAGCAAAGACACACCTAGGAACTAGGGTCTTTAATCAGGCACTGATCTTCTGAATCTTTACTCTAATACTTGTATTCCAGCTTGGTCTCCTACAAATTACTTTCACGTACGACAAAACTGCATTGTCAATTACGTTTTTGAGGAAAGCACATTTTCTCCCGGACTATGTTTGCTTTTTGACGAATCACAAGTCCACCTGCGGAAGTCCACGTATGGAAGTGGTCGGGCTGGATGGGTGGATCAACAAACATAAGACTTTCACCCAGGAGACCGCACTGTGAAACCAAAAGTCCACATTCACTTATTTTTTATTCACGTCAACAACATAAATAAAGGAACAAACATACTTATTTTGAGCCAAACCATGACTTTTTACTGCGGGCATTCGAGATGTGTGTGCGTGTATTTGGGTGTGTGTGTGTATGTGTGTGTGTGTGTGTGTCTGTGTGTGTCTGTGTGTGTGTGCCTGAGTGAGTAAATTAGTTTTTGTATGCATATGTGTTGGGAAAGAACAAGCAGTACACTGAGTTTCCCCTTCAGACATCATCTTCTTCATAATTAAGTGTTTGTTTACTTCAGTATTCTAGATCCATTTGCATTCCTGAGGCACAGGAATTTGTGTACCCGTGGCATACTTGCCAAATTTCAACATATGCCACTTCAACTTTCAATAGAACAAAGTTGTGTCTTGCCTTTCTTGTTTTGCAGCGAGGTTCACATGAGGACCACTTTCATGACTCTTTTTCTGACACTGTTTGTCCAGAGGTTAATATCTATTCAGTGTCTGCTGGAGCTGTCTATTCCTTTACCATCATAACAGGTTTTAGAAAGACTGGCCGGGTCCTCTTCAGAATTTTGTCGATAGCTTTCTCATTTTTAAAAAGACACCTCAGATCAAATTTACATTTATTTGGGCCTCCTCCAATTATACAACCACCACCTCTAGAAACATAACACCACTATGGCACACAAAAGATGATGGTACCACTTGAAGATGCTTCAAGGATGAAGGCAATGCCATAACTTGTGACCTACCTTTTCACTAGCTTTTGTGCAAATCCATTCATACATTCATGTTTAAAAAACAAACGGACTAAAGGAATTGGACTAAGTACATCACACTTTTAACATACATCATACTGTACATATGTATATACAAGGTCTGGATATCGGCACTCAATAACTTAAAGGTATTGACTGAAATTACCCAGCATTAAAACTTTTCCTGTCAAACGATAGCCGCAATTGATTCTTTTGTGCCTCTCGAAATGATAGTTTGTTTGGTTTTGCTCGCAGTCAATCACGCAAGCTTTCTTCAATTTAATGCAAAGTGTGATTGGCCCACTAACGCAGCAGCTACAACCCATATAGCCGGGTATAGATATATATACGTATATATATATATACGTATATATATGTATATATACGTGTATACATATATATATATATATGTATATATATATACACAAACAAATACATATACAATAAGTGCATTCAACCATGTGGATACAACCCCAAAATCCCAAGAGTCATGCAGCAAGTTCATCAACTTCATTAACAATGCTGAATTGCTTGTAATGCTAACAGATGGAAAGGGTGTTATTATCTCCCAGCTGCAGAAAGAGAAAGGCATTATCACTTTAAAAGATGTCTATTCAAACTGGATTACTGTTATCAGATGACCTAGGAATTTGCAGTGGATCATCGGCCCTGACTCCCTACTTTCTAAACAGGAATTACAGACGTACACGTTTTAGATATGGCAGATGGCAAATCACAGATATCCTCCACACATAACTCTTGTGATTGCATCCTAATACTCCACATACCTGCTCAGTGTTCAGTGTCTACCCCATGTCATTTAGCAGACTGAAGCTGACTGGGGCCACACAGGCTGCTGACCGGTACGTTAATCTTAAGTGGTTAAACGTCTCATTCTTTGCTCATTGTGTGCTAAGGGGAACAATGCTGTCTTTTACGACACATGATTTGACATGTGCTGGGACTGTATTTTCCATTCACTATTCAATAACGAAGAGCAATTGGTCCGTGTAAAATGTACTGGCTTCAGCAGCATGGAGCATCACAATGTAGTATCTTACTGTTGACAGAATGGGGACAAGGGCACTTTGACTTCCCAGGGATAGAGTGTGGTTACTGAGGTGTTTGCTGCTGAGCGTAGCTGCTACTCTCCATGATGTCAGTGACATGAGCAAAGGTACAGTACATCACTGAGTTTCTGATTATTAAAAAAATATATTTGTACTGTATGACTTCTATATTGAAAAAGTTGAAAAAGAGATGATCAGTTTTCGAGCCAAAGTCTGGTGCAGTTTGTCTCATGGTTATGATAGATACGTGACCTTGCTATTAATTCATTAGCTAAACTACTATGGAAGTCATCTGCTGATTTTATGATCTTGTGAAATTCCAGTACAAACAGACTCTGTCCATAATTAGTTGCAGTCTCGACTAATAATGCTCATAATCCATTATTTCTTTGTGAGCACTTTGCATTATTGGAGACTGCCCAGTCGGCAGGAAAAAAATGTTTTACGTTTCAGCAAAACCACGGATATGCTGAATGCGGACGTTTTCGCATTCAGTCAGACCAAGTGACCTAGTATAGCGAATGTTATGTGGTATTAACGTTACGTGGTATAATAAGGAGTAAACAAGCGAGAAAAATGGTCCTCAACTAAGAGGTAAAAATGTATCTTGTTTTCCCCTTGGTTTGGACCAACTGAACCAAACTCCAGTTGTGAAAGCTACGTTAATCATTGTTTTGCTGCAAACTATGTTTGTTCCAGTCCTCACTTTCTATAATTCCAGAAAACTCCACTGCACCAGAGTCCCTGTAATATGCAAACCAGAAATACACTCACCATTACTTAAGTGTGTCTTTGCAACCGATTTGTTCAGCTCCTGGATAAAGGATTGGGGGCTATTGCATATTTTACTCGTTTATTTTTGATTCATTATAAAAGTTTTTTTTTGTAAAAACTTTACTACAGTACAGTTATGACAAACTTTTCACTTTTAATAGCGTGGCTGCTATCTATTTAACTGCATGGTTTTCTGCAGAAGAACCACACTGTCAGAGTGAACGGATCCCCTGCTATTCACACCCTGCGAAGCTACTCCGAGCGCAGCAGTGTGTTCTTCAGCGTTCTCGGTTTCTCACACCAGATGCTTCAGTCACACACCCCCACCCCCCCTCCCCCTTTCAGCACCACGAGGAAACAGACAAATCGTCATGCATGTTCACACATAAAGTGTGTGCACATATTTATGCCGTCCTTACACGGCGCAGGTTGTAGATATTAATACATTTGTTATGTCAGCAGGAGAGATGCAGACATTTAGATCGGCTAATAACAAATGTAATGCAATCTTTTACGCCTGCAACAGCTCTTTTTCGCAACTGGATTTAATGAATTCAAGACACGCTAATCTTAATTATTAGTGACTCAAGTGTCCACTAGGTGTTTATTGACTGTGGTATGAATCTACAGTATATACATATGTATGTGTATAACACATATAACACTAATAATGTGTTAGTGTTTGTGCTCAGGCCCTTATTCTCTATGTCTATGAAGTCCTTATAATGCAGAGGATAATGTCAGAGTTATAAATCATAGTCTTAATGTTCCCCAAACAGCCATTTTTCTTCTTCTCTATTAAGGCTTTTACACAACGCGGGCGTTTTATTTTCTGTGTGCAATTAGTTTGCACGTCAATATATTTTCTCAAACTATTGTTTCACATGGAACACAAATATTATGTGGCGAAAACCTCACTTTCAGGATTATAAATGTATTTTCTGTTGTCAAATAAAATAAAAAAAGACACAAGTAGACCATGCTTAACTAAAATAAACCCTCGGAATTTGTCTCATTTAGATTTAAAGGAGCACATACGTGACTAAAGAGAAAGTTAATACGCTTACAAATCTGAACAGACCTTCAGGACATTCGATGATCAAACCTTCTGTCGATTCTAAATTGGGATGGCTATAAACAGAAGAGTTTTACTTTATCAAAGCAGAAATGACTCAGTTTGCACCAGTGCTCTTTTTGTGGTTGTCTATAAATGGTATGGGAATAATGCTGGGCAGTACAAAGCCTTTGAACGAGTGTGTGTGTGTGTGTGTGTGTGTGTGTGTGTGTGTGTGTGTGTGAGTGTGTGTGTGTGTGTGTGTGTGTGTATTTGCACTTTTGCTGTGCTGTGAACCCTTGATGTGAAGGGGATACCATGTGGTGATGCACAGTTCATTACACAGCTTCACTCATCACACATTGTGATTAAGCTGAATAAATGATGAATGCTGGAACAGGCACACATAGTGACACTTATGCGGGTTGTGCAACATGTCGCTAGCTGATGTAGCTAACAGCATGGACACTAAGGATTTGTTCCCTCTGACCCAAGACCTGCTTCTTACTTGTTCGCACTAGTCCCGCTGAAATATTGCATCTGGCTGTTTTTCATCAGAAATTGTTTAGTGATGACTAAAGACAAAAAGTAAAAAAAAACCCAAACAATTCTGTCATTTTGGAATCATACTCCAGCTTTTTGGGTTATATTGGGATACAAGCTTTGCCCGTGTTGTAATTCTGACCTTCTCATCACTGCTCATCCTTGTACTCATGCTGAATGGATTTCTGTTCAGGTTTCACATCACATTAACGGTCTGATCCCACCTGTAGTCTGTGACAGGTGGTCACAAATGTCACAAACCATGCTGTTCCGTGGCTTTGGCGTGGTTAATGGCCCAAAGTGACTCCATGGTAGCCATTCCATTCAGGTCCATCTTGGTTTTATTTGAGTAAATGACTTTAAAGTGGCAACAGACTTTTTTCTTTTTTTGTTGCTTTAACTTATCATTATGAAGTAAATGATTGCACACAAATAGCTATCAATTGATAACACCATCGGCGTTTAGATTGGTTCCCAATAAGCCTGAAAGTCGCCTGAATGGAAGGCTAGATTTATGGCACATTTGAAGAGGATAGCGCATAGAGCTGCGACTATACGTATGACAGAGATGCCCGGTAGTCTGAATGGCAAAGACAGCAAACTCTTTATCACCTCCCACATTGTCAACGCGGAGGGAGAGTGATAAAAAGAAAAACGCTAAATTAGTAAGTAACAAACTATGCCGACATATTAATACTTACTATGGGGTGTTTTATAACAAAGAGATCAGGGTTCAGGGTTCCTGTTCAAATTTGGATTCTTACAGTTGTTCCTTGCTTTGGACAGTACCCATGCTGCTAGCGGTAGCCATGTTGCCAACTATGTCATTGTTAGTTGCTAGGTTCTGAAGAAAATTAAAGCTAATTGGTTGTCTTTGCGACAGCCGCACCAATTATTATTACTTGGAAACGCTCGGGGGTTATTATCTGTTGCCCCTTTACTACTAAGAGAACATTATGCTTGTTGAATATGTTTTAGTGGTTTGAATCAGGAGGTGAGGCTTGAACAGACAAACCTCATCCTTTTTTAATGTCCCATATTTTGGCTCATGTTTATTAATCATTATTATTATCATTATTATCTTGTATTATTACTACCTTAAAATCTTTTTTTGCACAAATGAGACCAAAAATTGAAACCCATGCGTTGAAATAAAGCAACCCCAACTAAGCAATATGAGCTCAATGATGGTTAACCTGTTGCAAGATATATATTTTTTCAACATCTCCATCGCCACATTTTCCCCTCATAGAACATTTGGGTTGATATTTGGTTTTGTAGCTGATATTATATGTGGGTACTGATTCTTCAAACTTCAGGAGGTTACCTGTCGCTACATGTGGTGCTGCCAACATGCAGAGTTGCCTGCTGCATGTTGCTCCACTATTGATCCCCTTCTCAAGAGCAATTGTTTTGAAAACCCTGCAGGGCTGATACAGATCGAGTTTTTAAATTTGTTTTATTCCAGCTGAGGACCTCTGTTGTCCATCAACTCTCTGTCCTTTTAAACTAATAAATAAAGTTGAAAGAAAAATTATATATAACTAAACAATGTTGGATGGAAGGTATGAAAGCATGGTGGCACTGAAAATGCTCAGAAATGATGCTGACTGTTTTTTGGGATGAAATCATTGCAAGTATTTTTTGTGAAGTACTTCTCTCGCACACACTTCACCTCGCTGCTGATGTGTCAGGGAACTCTGTGTTGGCATTTTTTATCAGAAGCTACAGAGTTGTTTTATCTCTGTATTTGCTTGGCTGTCAGAAACTCTCCATCTGCAGCATAATTATAGGACCGCCTCTCTAGGCAGCCTCACACCATCCTCTATCAGTCAGCAGCACTTGACTATTTTTACTCCTCACTGATGAGCCAGAGAAGTGAAGGTGTGATCAGATGTAAACGTCAGAAGATAATGTCTGCTTGTGAGGGACTGTGAGCGTGTGTGTGTGTGTGTGTGTGTGTGTGTGTTTAGGATATTTCTAGTTAGTCACACAGTGTGGTTGTAATGTTCTACCTCTCCCGAGTCGAGGTGTAGCGTTTCACAGCTAGTCTAAACAGCTCTCTGCAGCTGAGATGTTCATCGCTGCTGAAACAGAATTGATGAAGAGAAAACTTCCTGGTGTTATTTTGTTTTGTTTTTATGGCACACACAATATGGCTGCCGCTTAAGTTCACTTATGCAACAAAAGAACCCGGTTAGTGTGAGGAAAAGATTTTGGTTTCGGTTAAAAAAAACTATGTGCGTTACGTAAAATAAGTATGGTACGTAACTCAGGTCACCAAACTAAAACAATTAATCGCACTGTGTCACACAAGTCTGATGTAGTCAACAACGTGTGAGGTTAAAAAAAACAAACATCTCGTTAAATTTGCACTTGGATACTCGATGAATAAATAAAGGGGCATTCCATTGATTTGGTATTGTACTTGTTCTTGTACTTGTACTGAACTTGTACCACTCCACAGCTAGAACTCAATGTGCAGGCTGTCAGTTGCATCCCAAGACTAATCAGCCCTGATAATATCTCTGGTCACCTTCTGAAACACTGTGCAGATTCATTATGTTTTATTTTCCATCCCATATGGTGTTAGTTAGGCGCAAATGGTTCCTTGATCGTAGAAACAGTCAACAATTGTAATGTCTGACAGTATGACCAGGTTTAAAAGCGTGAATAATAATTTAATTTCTCAGGCCACCAAATGCTTAGATACTCATGATGGAGGACTTAGAGGTTGATTTGTTTTCCACGTCACCACTGTCGGCTCATGATGTTTCCCTCGATGACTAAACACACTCTAGGGTTCTTGTTGTCACTTGATGTATTCATGTTTTATGCATTTTATCCTATTTTATGTACCTTAGTCTCTCTGTGCTCTGTGTTTTACAGAGTGTGTCACAGTCTGAGTGGAACTAGCCATGAAAAGTATACTGATCCTGATGTTTAAATCAGTAGAATGCATACCAGAACACATTGTAAGAGGATCAGTCAAGGCCAACCACGAGTTTTGCAACCTGAATATCAACTGTCTGTTGAATCCATGTTCTGCTTTTTTCCGCTGTGCCTTGCCCTTCTTTTCATACACACTGCAGCAGTAACTCCACTAGTCGAGTCACCAGCAAATCAAAGAGCTTGCTGCAGCTCATTAAAAACCAGAAACAAAAACCACACGCATGTTCTCTAGTGGATTCAAGAGCATCCCTTTAATTTGAAAATGATTCCAGGATCGAAGTGTTATAATGGACTCTTATTGAACTACTTGGTTGCCCTGCCTCATGCGGGGGGCCGGGGGACACAGAAAGACCAGGCGATGAAACTCCCAGAGCAGCCAACAGCTAGTTCCAAGGTGATCAATAGTAAACCGATGCTTGCAATGGATCCATTACTGAGAGGCTTGGGCGTTCTCATCCTGCGATTTATTACTTGGGAAGAGATTGTGTGGTGGTGAGGGTGGCCTCAGGGAAAAGGGGCTGGGAAAGCCTAATTTTCCCCTTAATGCATTACTTTTTTCCTATTGAGCTCTATGTTGAAGGGCTGCTTGAACCTGGAATAGGAAGTGGGGAGGCTATGAAGGGGTGAGGAAGTGAAAGCAAGAAAGATAGAAAGGAGATCGGAAGGGTGAGAAAGGCAGATGGACATGTAATTTATCTTCATTCCACGAGGTAATTTCCATCCCAACCTTCATCTTTTTGGAGAGCAACGAGGTATAACCGGCAAAAACAATGTCAGTGTCTTCCTCTCTCTCTCTTGCGTGCTTACACACAGCTTGACACCATCCAAGGTTTCATTAACTGAGAGTAAGCCGAGAGAGTTACAGGCGAGTGCACAGGGAGGAAGGGTAAACAGGAAGGTAATGGAGTCAAGTCGAGGAAAAAAAGAAGAGCGACACGAGTGACAGCAGACAGAGACGGTGAGAGGTACAGGATTGATTGAGTTCACCATGAAGAAGAAGAAGAAGAAGAAGAAAAAGAAGAAGAAGAAGAAGAAGAAGAAGAAGAAGAACCGACAGAGATGGAGCAGCTGAACCGGGAGCTGCTGAATGGCTAAAATAGATCTTTAAGATACACTATTGCTTGTAAGCGATCAGTTTCTGATTTGTGTGTCCAGGCATCACCAACCTATCTGTATACGTTGCTGTGGTAACTACATAGCTATATGCTGGTGATGCGGCTTTCCAACGCGGATGCATTAAGAAACTCCGCCTTCCGAAACAATTGCGCTGTCAAGTCGTGGTGTCACCAGGCAATTCATTTCAGCGTCCATCCACGGTCTGTCCTCCTCCATGTTGTTCTCCGTAGCGCTCTGCGAGTGGCAGCATGGCTTCTGCTCAGCACTCCAGTCACTTTGGATTTAAAGCTTGTTGTGATTGGACTTTGTGATTGGAATGGCATTTCAAACCACCCACAAATGCAATTTGATTTGCAAAAGTAATTTTTTCAAGTTTTTTTTTTTTGCTGTCCAGACTTTATAAAATCAATTTGGATACAATCTGGATAAGACAAGGCATCACGGAGCATGTATTGATCTGACAACCACTTTTGAATTGCAATATGCCATCTGCATTTCATCCAGGAGAAAAGAAAACGCTGTAAACTGACCTTTGATTTAATCAGTTTGAACGTGAATCTTCTACTCTCTCACCCGTAACAATAAATACATTCAAAGGGTCAATATACACGATTCAGTGCAGTAATAGAGCAACAAACAACTATAAGCTATGTAAATGTGAGCAGAAAATGAAGTCGCTCTCCCTCAGATTCACCTTGCTTGGTTGACACTGCTCTCAAATGGCGGTTAAAACTTAAAAACGACGTCCCAACTGATGACGTAGTCCCCCCTCAGGTACACACTGTTCACTTTGTCATCCCTTTTTTGCCCCAGTTTGTACTATTAGCGCCGTTAGCACTGGTAACACTGTTAGCTGCAAGCCGCCGGCTCAACCGTAGATATATGCTTCAATCTCCGTATGATTTACTCCATTGTTTACTTTATTTTCCCAGAATGCATTTTTCGGACACAATAGCACCTTTAAAACGGAAATATTTGTCTGAGAATGGATGAAGTCCATTTTGTATTTCAGCTGAGGTATTTTATGCTGTTCCAGCAGGGGTGGAGGGAAAACAAAGGTGAAACAAATTAGCTACCCGCCCACGCCACCTGCTAAATGCCCGTTCATCCCAGAGTTCACACAAGTTACTTTTGTCAGTTTTTGGGATCATTTGTTTTTCTCAGACACTGAATCATAGAATCCTCTTGTGAGCACCCACTCATGCTAGGCTGGCATGAAAACAAACAAACCCTCTTCTGCGCTCAAACCCAGTCGAAGCATTGTCTCATTTAGATTCTGTCAGGCAGACGGATGAAACAGAGGCAGTCAGACAGAGTCGGTAGCATGGAGACAACGGGGAACGCAAGTGTGTAAATAAAAAGATCACACGCATACAACAATTAGTCCTTACATAAATGGAAGTTTAGATAGATGAGAATTCCGTGTCGTATCTGGCGGTCTTCCTGCTCTATTAGGAACCAGTGCAGCCTTGTTTCAATGTGCAATCCTGTTTACGTGTAATCCTGATTACGTCTTCGCTGCAATTTAAAGCCGAGAGGATACAAGTGTTCTGTCGTGATCCGTCCGTATCCCCCGAGCAGCCGGCCATATTCACGACCATGTCAGGACAACACACACACACACTTGAGACAGAGGACTAATTTGCACTCAATTTTCACCACCTCTCTCAGAGAGGCTCTCTGTGAGGCAGCCGAGACAATTTAGATGATTCCTGATGATGATGATGTGTGTGTGTGTGTGTGTGTGTGTGTGTGTGTGTGTGTATAAAACATGATACTAGCTGATGAATCAGAAATAGATTATTCTTTCACTATTTCAGCAGTCTTTTCTAACGGTGACTCAGGATGTTTGACTCAATGAACATCATGCATAAAAGATGTCCCGCTGCACTAAGACACTGAATGGATCATGTACTGTAGGTGTGTGGGTGTGTGAAGTCAGAGATATGTTATGAACAGGTTGGCAGATGCCGGCAAGATATTAATTGGAAGCAGCGAACAACAACCATTTGACCTCAGTGAGTTAAAAAAACAAAACACCTTGCGACATGGCTTCAAGGATTGTCCCGTCTTGCATGTTTGGACGGCGTGTCCATGGATAGCGGGGCATCTACGTCTGGTGCATGTCACATTTTTTTGTGAAGTGACTAATAGCAGCAAATATTGTCCATGTTTTAAGGTCTCAGCTCACCTTATGCATAGAAACAAAACAATAAAACAATCCCAGATGAAATTCTAGCTGTCAGTTGTTCCCCTCTGGCGCTCGGCTCGGCCGCCCGACCAGCTGTACGCCCTGAAACCACACCCTGTATGTACAGCAGCAGCCTCTCACTGAGCACAGGCACACACTATATGATATCACAGCCAATCAGAGCATAAAAACAGCACATTGGAAGTGTTTTTTTGCACCTTGATAGTCGCTAACCTTTTTTTTGCTTTGCTTTTCCAGTGTGAAAGGTACTGACGGGTAATGTCAGCAGTACAGGCTCTGCTGCACATATGATGAAGGGTTGGTTTTTAATTCAATTAACAGCAATAGTTGTACAAAAGCTGAACCCTCACTGCTTGCGCATACTTTGTTTTTAGGACTACTTTCTTTCTTTTGTTATCTAAATAATATCTCTGATGACTGATCGCAGCAGGTTGTTAAAGCCTGTGTCTAAAGATGTTGCTGTAACTGCCTCACACGTATCACAAAAAAAAGAATTACAAAAACGAAATGCGATACAGGAAACATAATTTAGATGAACAATAGGACGATGAAGTTAGTAATAAAAACCTCCATGTACTGCTTTCAAAATAGTATCATTGTGGTGCCAAGACAAAAGGAAGAGGGAAACAAAATGCAGGCTGGTACTATTAATCATCTCACTAGCATATTGCTTACAGTAATAGAAACTAATGCTTGGATTTGTGATTTACAGGCGGCCTTAGTGCCAAATTTAGAAGAAGGAAAAATGTACAGTAGATGCCAGTTAAAAAAAGAAGTGTAAGGTAGTGAGCTATTGTACCAGCCTCCATATCTTAGAGAGCTCAGGATGACCACATGACGGTCAGCTAATGTCAGCCGAATCTGACCTATGGCCCTTTGTAGCATGTCGTCTCCTCTCTCTCTCTTTCTCTCTCTCTCTCTCTCTCTCTCATCTATCGGTCCTATCAAGCTTTAAAAGGCAAATTGCCATAAAAATAATCTTAAAAAGAATTATCATTTCTGGTTATAAACTCTCTCCAACTCCTTTACACTTGTATTTTGAGTGTAATTAATTTGCCAATGACTGACTTTTTTGGAGTTATTCAGCATCTTACAGCAAGCAATGGTCTTGATTTTTTGAGTAGTATTATACCCATCGCATATGACATTGAGATTCAAGCCTCTATGAGTGTTGTGATACTTAAACTATATCCAGTGTGTTATAATTTCGCTGTTGAAAATTAAAGTGAAACTTTTAAACTTGGGTTTTTTTGCGTCATCTGGCAGACTCTCACCGGCAAATGAGCGGGGAGGGAATTATTGATAAAACAACGTTAGTCATATCAACCAATGTCCAAAAAACCCAAACCCTCCCTTTGCACAGTTATTGCATACTTTATTGATGCTTATTTCTAAAGACAATATCACAACAATAGCACCAACGATAAGCCGTGTGCGAGTATTCAGGAGCATGATTTTTACTATAAGGTGTCATACACAGATTCATGTGTGCTAATGTGGTAAGTAACTCATAACCACTTATAGCAGTGCTAATGAAATTATTTGAATAAACGCAAATACAACAGAGGACGCTTAAAACCAATTAGTTTTCACTTATTTTGTTCCACACATATGGATGGACACGGATTATTTGGATGGAACAGAAATATGGCCACGCAGACCAACATAATCTGTTGCCTGTCTCTTGTGTTAACGCTCCCAGGAAGCAGAGGTGCCGCTAATAGAAAGTGACAGCACGGAATCAAAATAGATGGAGATAGTTGCCAGTCATGACTCGCATCTCATTCATTTTTTAAGCAAGACGAAAGCGTATTGAGCGCGGGAGATGTTGGAGCGAGTGAAACTGGGCTGCAGCTGCTCGGCCTGAATGCGGGTTCGCTCGCAGCGAACACGGTTTCTTCAAACAGGGCTATTCTTCTGTGTGGAGACGGGAGCATTGCAGTCATGACATGACACACCCCTTCCTCGCTATAAAGCTAGTCAATTCTGTTGTTTCTTTGTGATTCAACCACAGCCACAATTATAAGTGCTTGAGTGAATTTCTTCATCCACCAAACAATGCCGAGTCCAATACATCACACCGTGTTTTCAAGCTAGAAGCCTGTCAGCGCCTTCTGTGCTCGTGTTACCACGGTGAATGGTGGGGAAGCAGGAGGCCCGTTGCCATGACAAGACTGCTTGTCACCGTGTGCATCCAGAAACTCCTAATCCGCCTCTTTTTTTGAAGGATGTATCTCCTAAACCCCCCACCCCCTAAAAAATAACACATAAACACAAGCCATAAAATGTAGCTAACTGATTTGCAGTGACAGCTAGAAACACTGTTTGCCTCCTTACATCAGCCACTGACATAAAAAGCGCTATTTTTCAAGCTCTGGAGACGTAGCTTTGACAAATCTGTTGAAACCTTCCCGTCAGTGATGCTTTACTGGCCTGAAACTAGCTGAAGATACCACTGTGTTGTAAATATTAACATCTATCAACAGGATATTACGTGTGAAAGATTGTGGTTTGGGTTAAAAATAACTACGGAAGTGGCTTTACTTAAGTACAGCAGTTACGAAACAAATAAATCAACGTTGACTTCTTGTTTCACTCGGGACACGAACAACGGTCTCCTGGGTGAAAGAACGTTTGCTTGTGTGTTATCTAACGGCATAACATCCGTGATGGCACATTTCCAACGCTGGTTAAATATAGCAGAACGCCTTTCATCAGAATATTTACTATTCATTGCAATCTTGTGAGCGATCCACAGAGGGGTTTTCTCGTCACGTAACAGAGACGCTTGTTGTTTTCAAGTCTGGTGAAAATTCAATTAGGTGGAAGGAAAGGTAGCAGCGGTGTGATATATGGATCACTGTGACTCTGATGTCTTCAACTAGCAGCTGGCGTGTGTGATTTTCGGATTTATTAACGCTACACCTAGTTGTCATAGTGAGACAGTAGCGAGGGGACAGATGGAGAAGACACTTAGGATGGAACTATGCGAGAGAAACTGCTGAATTATTCTCCTTTAACACAAAGGAGTTCCACGTCAAGTCACAAGTGTGAGTGAATCTTTGAGGGGTGACTCTGAATAGTGCATATGTAATATTCAACGAATCAAATCGATGGAGCCTGATTCCACTGCCTATCTCACAGTCGTATTGGTGGAAAAAGGTGGTTAAAAAAAAAAAAGAGAATTGCTTGGTTTCTCCCAATAAATCATGATATTTCGGTTTAAATGTCAGCCTATTAATAATACTGTTAATAAAATTGTGAGAACAACCCATTTGCTTTCAATCAATCTCCCTAAGGAGCGTGAATAAATCACCATGCAGACTAAGTTGCTCTATCCTAATGTGCGGGAACCATCGGAGAACGGCTTAATAACAACAACAACAACAACAACAACTTGAGGCTACTGTTTCAGAAAACAAACAATATATTTATTAATCAGAGCGTAGAACATAGCACTGTCAGAGCACTAGATGTTTTTTTAATTGATAAACAATTTTCTGTCCCTTCACTTCCCTATTGTTTCCTTTCCTGTCCGTGGGTTGCTTCAATGAGGGGAAAACCACAGGTCGACGATAGGCAAGACTTGACCAGTCATATTCGACTCTGTGAATTCTCAGACGGGACACCCCTAGAATACCAACAGGACTGGCATGTCTTGGTCTTTTCCAAATCAGTATTCAACCCATGTTATCGCTGTAGACTCAGATTTTATACCACACCACTGTAGAGCTGTTTGACAAATACTATCACATAGACCAAAAAAAAAAGAAAAAAAGCAGTGTAAAAGTGGGGCATGAGTTCCACTTCACTCTTTACCAAAATGGTTCCAGGTTAGCCCCCCTTAGCCTTTTTGCGCTGCCATTTTTGTGGAGATTTGCATTGTATATTTGACTGAATTAAATCTATAATTTGTTTTGCTCTCTGATTTTGTTGCTCGTGATTGCGTGGCTACATCAGAGAGTGAGACGACTCCAGAGAGGCGCACACTTACAGCAGATGAGTGTAAACAGAACATTTTCAAATGCCAAATCTGTCTTTCAATTCGTGGGGTTTTTAACACAAACCATCACAATAATTGGTGCCTGACAGCTGAAATAATCTTCATACCTCTCGCACTGATAGAGGCCCGAATCGCACGTGTGTGTGGTGTCCACGGCATGAGTATGTACCCACTTAGCCTGTTTCCCAGGCACCTCTCCCTGTCTGTGTCTCTGTTTGATTATGTAGAGCAGTCTCCACGGAGCTCATTATTAAACTGTGGGGGAAATGTCATGTGGTCATTTTTGTTCGGACTGAAGCCTTCGTGAACACAAACAAAACGCCGTGCGCCTGACTCTCTTTCTACTCTGCACACGCGTGCATCCAAATCCACAGTCGTGCTCACGATGACAGGCAGGTATACCATGTATGTAGAAAACCTTCCCTACTTAACTTATGCCATGCACTTAACATGCTTAACACCACATTCTTAACTTACTTAACGTATGTCACATTCTTAACTTACTTAACGTACGCCACATTCTTATCTTACTTAACGTATGCCACATTCTTAACTTACTTAACGTATGTCACATTCTTAACTTACTTAACGTATGCCACATTCTTAACTTACGCCACATTCTTACTTTATACCACATACTTATCTTACGCCACATACTTACGTTATGCCACATACTTAATTTACGTCACATATTTACGCCACATACTTAATTCACGCCATATACTGTATTTACCTTACGCCACTCACATAACTAATGTCACATACCTAACTTACGCCACATACTTAACTTGCATACCTAAATTAAATTATAAACGTACTTATTTCAACCCGAACTATAATCTTTTTCCAAACCTAGCACATATATGTTGCTTCAATTCTCAACGTTAACTGCGTGTTTAAAAAATTGCAACCATTGCGCAACGTGCGTCCGTCACTGGTTCTCCTTGGGAGTCATCGGTAAGCAACCTATTCGGTCGTTTAGGTATGGACACCTCTTAACCTGAGTGTGCATGAATTGTGTGGTTCAGTGTTTTACTCAGGTCTTTGTATTTATTGCCAAAATTTCCTCTTGCGTAATGCAAAAGTTGAAGGCTTTCAGAGTTTTTGTTTCAGTGTTTCAAAGTGTGGAATAACTGGCAAGGCGATGCCCTGAAGACACGGTTCAATCAGTGCTTGTTTATGAGTCAATATGTAAATTATCCCCATTATTTCACGAACTAGCTCCTCAAAATAACAGCAGGGAAAGAGAAGTCAATATAACCTGATATAGAATAGAGGTTGCAGGTTATACGTGTGGCAAAACATTGTTTTCAGGCTTTTTTTCTTATACATAAACAAGATAGGCAGATTGCACTCCACAACAGCTCACATGAGCATTTTGCTGAATTGAAAGTGAGAATAGAACTCTTATGAAATTGAAGCAGCTTGACTAAGAAACCACAGGCAGCAAGCGTCATCTTACACGTCAAGAAATACAAACGTGTCGTGACTTATACCGGATAAGCAATCTGACTGGTATTACAAGCAGGCAAAATGTTTTGGGGAAATGTTACACAGAGTGATGTGCACTTACCATTTGCTTTTCTTCCCCTGAGCTGGGAACTATTCAGCCTTTTCATTTTAACAAAGACATATTTATGCAGTTTCTGCAGCATAGAAGAAGAATGCTCTCAGGCTTAGGTGTCGTGGGACATTGACAGATAGTGACACAAAGAGCGGCTGCTGAAGTGCATACAGGATCATTGACGATAAAGAAAGAGCGAGAGGTAATAGGTGGCTCAGGTGGCTCATAGATCTCTTCACTGCAGGGCTAAAACAGAGTCAGGTGAATCCATTTGTTATGCCAGGAGCACTCGTATGTATATGGTCATTTGGTGTCCTCAGACCTGTCTGGACCTCACGCGGCGCGGACCGTGTACCCGAGTCTGAGCCCCAGTAGCCAATCAGCTCAGAGCAGTGAAGCAGCAGTCTCAGTGAAACCACTCAAACGCTCCTCTTCGGTGCGAGTTAACCGCAGCAGCTGTCTGGTTTGGGATAATGAAGCTGCATGATTTCTGCTAGTTATTGCTCATTGTTATCCTGCCAGGGAGCGCTGGAAGTCTTGAGATGTATCTCAGCTAATAAATTAGTTAGGTAAACAGTAAACAGCTGGGAGATCATTTCATGCTCCCGCCAGCCGGCACTCTGACGGACCCAGAGGAAGCACTCAAAAGTACTTGTGTTTGTTTGTTTGTTGTTATTAAATGGGGAAGTGAAATGGCTGACAATGGAGTTATGTAATTATGAATGTTAAAAAAAGTTGTTATGCTTTTGGTGAAGCAATTAAAACAGTAACGGAGAAAAGGGTGAGCAGAAATCAGCTGTTGCTAGTCAATGAGAAGGATGTTCATGAAATGTTCATTACTTCTTGTACACTTACTATTTGTACTCTTTGCTATATTATTCATACTATATTTACTTTACTCTTATTGCTATTCTATTTTGCACTGGTGTCAGTATTACTTCTTGTCACATGTATCACTCTATTGTATATAAATCTTGTTGTTTCTTTCTTAGTCTTCTGTTGTAAACTTTGATCAATCTCTGGCACAATAATTTCCTTTGGGATTAATAAAGTTATATCTTATTTTGTCTTATCTAGATATAAATCCGGCATGGACATGCTATTTTGAGTCTGATGTAGCTTGTGATGCCTGCTGCAAAAACAATGACACAAACTAACTTCAAGGCTGGTTGAAAAGAAACAATACCAACTCAAATGCCACTTGTTCTGGAGCCTTCAACCCCATCACACAGTCCTCACCATGCAGCATTTGCTCATTTGCCACTCAGGTTGAGATGCTTCAACTTTCAATGATTTTGAGCACCTCTACAGCTTCTCACCCATCTAGCCGTCACGTGACAGACCGACATAGCTCTACAACTGGGATTTCCACAATTTCTAATATTTTGTTTTGTAGTCGACTCTTTTTCTGAATGGCCAAGTTGGCAAAATAACCTGCAAACCGTAAAAAAAAAAGAAACATTCTGAAAGGTGCAGTTTTGCCAGTTGGAAACTAGTTCAGTGTTGGCAGAGTTTTGAGCACTAACAAGTGCCTTTTAGTGTGAAATTGTATCTTGGAAGCATGGTGACACCCTGATTTAGAATAGGAAGAGAAAACTTTTAAAGTATTTGAAAGCAAGGTGCAATGTGTGAGATCTGGCCAGAATAAAATGTTCTTAATCTACTGAATATTAGCATGCTATCCAGCTAGCCCTGACCCCTTCCTGTCTTGTAATACCACTTGTACCTCGAGAGGCGATAGAGAGTCACTGTAGCTGCCCTGAGGGCTTGTCAATCACGTTTCAGGTACAGGGTCTGTGTATGTTTTCATAGTTTGTTGATTGGAGTGAATCCAAAGTGGCAGAAAAAACGACCCGTAATTTCGTCCTCGCTGGTAGGAGGAAGGGCGGTTCAGGGAGACGGACCTTCGGTTAGCGGTTATCATGTCGCGAGCTGAGGTCTGCTCCTTTGCTACAGGCGTTTGAGAGACGAGATGTGTTTGAGTAAGATCCTCATTAGTCGTCATCTCAGTTTACCGTGTAACTACAATTCAGATTTCCATTTTAATGGCTTCCACACGAATGAAAGTGAGCCAGCTTGTTCGTCTATAATACTGTATATGATTGAAGCCAAAACTGCACAAGGCATTTGCACGCGGAGTAAAACTCAAAGGGTTTCAATTAGACTTTGTTTTATGTTATATTCTAGAGTTATACTTCACGCTTAACAAGCAATGCAGCTAAGACAGAAGATTAATATGCTATTTTATGATTTAAGGCAAATGTAGATATTAAATCAAGTGGGATAAATAAAACTTTTGATGTGTGAAACCACTGGCTGTATCATGTGGCCTTTCTCTGTCCTGTCATTCAATTAAGAGAGTAGGTCTTAGTTTGCACCTTACTATTGAAGCTCAAATAAACCAGTCAAATCATCCGGTTGCACGATCCACTCGTCGGATTCGGAGAGACGCTGACACCTGCCCTCAGCTCACTGACTACAGCTCTGGCTGTCGCAGTGATGTAGCCGAGCACAGCAGCAAGCAGCAGCAGCAAGCAGCAGCAGCAGCAGCAGCAGCACCAGCAGCAAGCAGCAGCAAGCAGCAGCAAGCAGCAGCAGCAGCAGCAGCAGCAAGCAGCAGCAGCAGCAGCAGCAGCAGCAAGCAGCAGCAGCAGCAGCAGCAGCAGCAGCAGCAGCAGCAAGCAGCAGCAGCAGCAAGCAGCAGCAGAATTCCCTCATAATACTGTCACGTTGGTTTGTCACAAGATGTCCTTTTTGCTCACTGCTTCACACTCTAAATGGGAGGACATTAACGGGAAACAAATAGTCGGCGGAAGTGTCTTCAGCATAACCCATTCATGACTCTGCTGGGCTTTGCTGGAACATAACTCCCGCCCTAATTGTGAGGCCTGATATTGGAGGTCTCATCAATTATTACCACCAAACACATGACACTTTCTCCCTTGATATCGGAGAAGGGTAGAGAACTCCTTGTGCCGGATCAGTTTTTTGGAAAAATCCTCAAACGGACGCCGGATGTTTTTTCTTAAGCCGTAAAAACGTTTCCAGAATGAGGCTCTTTAAAAAATGATGCAGGTGTCGAGGAAGTGTTAGCTCAATCCGCCGTGTGCTTGTCCCAGCTTAAACTCCGCACCAGCCCAGACGAGTCCCCAGTGCCAAGTGGCTCACAGATGGCACCTCCCCATCGACTGCCCTGCTACAAATCAATTCTGCCGGGCTACTGCGAGGGGAGAGGTAACACAGAGAGGCGGGGGGGTTAGGGATAAAGGGGTGTTAATGTAGGAGAGGAGAGGAGAGAGGGAAGGAAACTGAGAAGACAGATTGAGGAGCAAAATGAAAGGGATGGAAATAGATAGATAGGGAGGGGAATGAGAGAGCAAAGAGAGGGAGGATGATTAACGGCGAAACAGGATGAGGACAGCTGCAGCGAAGACGACAGAGAGACGGACAGAAAGGAAAAAGGATTTCTTGTAGGAGACAGAAGGGAGCAAGTGGCCCATCCGCAGGGGACGGAAAGGGACAGGAGGACAGTGTAAAAAAAAAGAAAGAAAAAGAAAGGTTAAAAGGGAGGAAGGAGGGGGAGGAATGGAGAGAGAGAGGAAGCATCCCAGTAGGGGTTTCCGCAGGGTGAACTCAGCCAGAGTGCGAGGCGCGGTGCCGAGCTGAGCAGAGCCGAGCGGTAGCTCTTGAATTATTAAAAGGCAATATTTCGCAGCAAACGGCCGCGGCCATGTCGGACGTGTCTGCTGAGGGGGCAAAGGACTGTGTGTGGCTTTATGCCTCGCAGTGTTCACATGTGCGTTTCGTGATTGGACACAACTTGGTTTGTGCTTTTTGCTTAATGGTCTTATTATTTGGGGGGGAATAATGTGGGGTTGTCGCCTTTGCCAGCTTGTTTGTCTGTTTTTATGTGTGTGTGTGTGTGTGTGTGTGTTCATCAAATGGAGTTTATGCCCATTTAGAGCCACTAATTAATGAGGAAGCAATGTCCTGAGGGCCTTTGTTTAACCTCGCTGCCCTAGTGGAGGGAAACCAGCAATTTAACACACACACACACACACACACACACACACACACACACACACACACGGTAATGGGTTCAGACAAATTCTCCCCATTTACACTTGTCCTTCAACCATGTTTCCTAGAAATACTACATTTTGAACATTATGGTAATGTTTTCCTAATTACCTTGTGGTGTAAAACGTACTCACTACCTGGGTGAGGTTCAGAGGCAATGTTGTTTTTTTTTTTTTTAACGAATGAATGAATGAAGGAAGCACACCATTTATGAACTGCAGAGTCACAGTATTCAATGTGGGTGTTCAAAGCAGGACTACCAGAGACGTATACGTCACTCCTCCGCATTCCAAATATTCTTACTTCTGTTCATTGGCGACAGCTGCGATCCAAGATGGCCACGGCAAAATCGCCGAACTCGAGGCTTCATAACGGCAGTCCACAAACCAATGGGTGGCGTCACCATGACTACGTCCATTTCTTATATATATTCTATGCGTCCGACACAGACAGACAAACAGTGCTTGATCAAAGTGAATGTGTGAAAACATCTGGTTGCAGCACACAGTGTTTTCTAACAAAGCAGATTCAAGTAGGAACCACACACATTGATGTTTTTAACTCATTTTATGGACTTTTTTTGATAATGTACATATATATATTCCTCTACAGAGTACGCATTTCTTTTTTAAATATTCACTTTGAAAACCTTATGAAGGAGTTGTCGATTTGCCATTGCATCCCTACACCTGCACGCCTACACCTTAACTAACACTTCAAATAGATTTCTTTGGAATACATTTATATTGGATGCAAATTGTATGCGAAAAGAGCTCTGGTATTGCCTAGCAATAAACAAAAATAGGGGTCGTGATAAGCTTGCACAAACCACCCATGCATGCATTTTTTTCCATGGAGGATGGTCTGTTTATCATATAAGATCAGATATTTTGGCAGAATACAAATGAACCACCTTGTCTGTGAACATTTTTCTGACAGGTAATTGGCCAGATACGTTAATTACAAACATTTCCTCGTTATTTTGACAGAAAATATAATCCAACCGGAGTTATGTTCCTTTCAAAATGTAGATGCTGTTTCAAATTAATTCTTTAAAGACATTCTAGGAGACAGGTTTGTTACAATACATTTATTTAGCTGACGCTTTTATCTCAAACAATTATTTATACAAGCTGCATTGGGTCACCTTGTCACATGTTCGGCCAGACATAGCAGTGACATTGGGATTTCTGCTGCGCAAATTTCAAGTCTTGTAACGCCTCAGAGTCTGGATTTGCACCATTTGGATGTTCTTTTCCATTCCAACCGTATCTCTCGGCTACGACAAGTGTATTTGCATAAATATCTTGTTTAGTCCGTCTTTAGTGATGCATAATTTCCCTCTCACTGAGCCTCTCCTCTCCCATCTTTCCTTCTCTTTCTAGCTCTCCTCCTCCTCTCTCTAACCTTTTCCTTACCCACCTCTGCTTACCATCACCATTACCGCCTTTGCACTGTGCAAATATCCGCTCCACCATCACCCGGAAATATAATGAACTGCTTTTGAACCACACCGCTATTCTACAAACACTTTGAATCCCTCCCCATCATCTCGGGACCATTAGGTGGTTTTCCTCGACTTCATTAAATGTGTCTGTTGGGAGGATTTCTTTTTTTCAGAGCTCTAACGCAGATGACTCGTCCTGGTTTGGAAGCCCAGAGTCACCGATTGGCAGCGTGAGAGTGGCTCCTTTCTTTCTCTCACTTTATTCATCTCACGCTCCGTCTGTTTTCCTGCCTCCCCCGTCTCGCTCTCTGTCCGTCTGTCCATCTGCTCCTCGGCCTGCCTCTGTCTTCATCTCTCTCCTCCACAGTCCCAGCCTCCCAGATTATTCCTTCGCTCCTTGTGATGTAATTGAATTCCACATCCCTGAATTGCGCTTTTGCCCTTGAGGAACAGAGAGGAGGTCGTAATTACATTTTGGTTTGGCTGCAAATGATTCCGCTAATTCGATATGGGCGAAGCAAGGGTGGTGTTGACGGGGGATTGAACGGGAGGCAGACAGTGTAGACATGTTCTGTCTGGACCTACAGTACCTGTCAGCAGACAAACGGACAAAGACATAAGCATGACCTCAGGTTATCAGTGTGAATTTTGGCAGATATCCTCCATGAGATTTAACACAGTTTTAGTTGCCATTTTTGGTTTCTTCAATATTATATTTAGAGCAGTTGTAGTCTTTGAAAAATGGAAAAAATTGTAGCTGTCTTAGTTGCAAATAGTTTAGTTGAGGAGACTTAATCAGTGCAGTGGTTGGGTTGTTTTTTCTTTTTAGTGTACATGGTTTACTGTCAATGCAAATGTGGCACGTCATCCCTCTCTTTCTCTAAAATGACCTGAAGCGGGGGCCATAATGACCTCTACTCTTGCTATTTTGTGTGCCATAATGTCTGTAAGTCAAAACTGTAGCCCATGTGAAGTATAAGGATGTCAATGTCAGTCAGTTGGTCCACCACTTCAGGCTGGTCTCATCCATTTCGCAGTAAAAGCTAAAAAACATTATTCGCCATAATTCATAGATATCCTACGAAATTATTTTGTATGTTATCCACGTAATCATGGACGAGGAAGTATAAAGACAGCGGGCGAGAGGGACGTGGGGGGGATGTGTCCAACGAAGAGCGATCTTTCAGCCAGGAGACTGCTGGTGGTTCCCCGTGTGAAACAAGAAGTCAACGTTGGTGTTTTTGTCGCGTAACTTGCGTTCTTCAGTAAAAGCACTTCTGTGGTTATTTCAACCCAAATAACGATCTTTTCCTAAAGCTAACCAAGTAGTTTGGTTGCCTAAACCTACCTGAGTTTCCTGTGAAAATGGAAGTTTATTTTGAAAAGGCCGTATGAATGTAATGAGTGGAAATTCACACACGTGTTGCTGGATTTCGTAGGAAAACGCACAAAAAATGAGGACTAACTTTTCATAATATACCATACTAATGTATGAGCATATGTTGACCACTTTGGTTCAGACTGAGCCAAACAACTTACACTTTGTACAGATTTTCATGGTCTCCAAAGGATGAACTCTACTGACCGTGGCGATCCTACGATGAGGTTTTCACAGTTTGGTTATCTTTCGTGAAATGCTGCGAAACGACTGTTGGATGATTTATGACCACCATTCATACGTTATGTTTTCTCCTAATTAGCAATTAGCTAGCATCACTAAGACGGTGAACATGGTGAAACATTATACCTGTTAAACATCAGCACGTTAGCTGTGTCGCTGTGAGCACGTCGGCGGGCTGATGTTAGCATTTAGCTCGAAACGCTACTGTTCCTGAGTAGGCTACGGCCTCACAGAGCTGCTAGCGTGACTGGAGAGGAGAGGGTATCCTCAAATACCATTTCACCTTTTATATATCTGTAGATATTTTGTTTAAAAAACACGACTTGATGTGCCACAGGCAGAAACTGAGGGAAACAAATGACAAATGAGCCGCTTATAAGGCATTATTGTAAACTTAAGCAGCGCACTCATACAGAAAATCTGTTGATGATGAGCTTTCATACAGATTTGTTTAGTATGTGAGTATAATAAGTTTTGGATGACATACGTCATCTACTTTATGTCAAATGTATGGAGTATACATATTCCCATCGTCTCCAGCAGAGGACAGAAAAACCTGGAGAACTCTTAACACAAATGTAAAAAATGCTCCCACAACAGTTCATAGTCTGGCCTGGAATTAATGTCCGATCAGATGCCGCCTCATCCGTCTTCTGCTCGTCGTCAGTGCCAAGTGAAGACCGAGGAGAGAGACGGAGAGCGAGCGGGCACGGGTGTTAAGTGTTGGCACTTGCCCCGTTCTCTTACATAACTCACTGACAATTAGGGTTTTACAGCTGCCAAGTCTTTAGCACGGCTATTGATGTGCAGGTATTGGCAGGACATCTGAGTGAACTATGGGGAGCATAGAACAGAGTGGAGTAGAATCATAATTCCTAGAAATAGACCCAGAAGACACGCCGGCCTCGTGTTTGACTGCCATAAACTGGTGTAATCGATATATATAAGGGTCAGGATTAGTGTTTTCTTCTTATAGATAAACACAATGCAGACACACACTCACAGCACACAGTTGTTTCCTTTTTTCCTTTCTTGCTCCTCCAGCCAGTCTCCTCTACTCCTCCAGCCCCTCCTTGATCATCACACCCACTTCTTTCCTCCCCTCCTTCTTCACTTCTTCTTCCGTCTGCCCTCTTCTCTTTCCTCCATCTTCACCTCCTCCTCTCCCTTTCTCTCTCTGGTTTCCCCGGTCTTGTTAGCAGTGGTCACGCACGCTTGCCTCCCTGATTAACTAACAACCCGAAGGATGTTGCGCCGAGTATAGTGTCTGCTCTCCCCGAGAGAGAGAGAGGCATCGATTCGCTGGCAGGCGGTAACCACACACAGACGGCTGGCACATCGAAATGAGCTTTGAGAGCAAAAACTGGAAAAAATGGAATGGCTGCCGGCGGAAGAAAAACCCACTATTTTCAAATTAGTAGCCGATATGGAACCGAGAGAAGAACACAGTGTTTTTGGCCCAACGACCACATGCACCCTGATGCTTTTAAGTAACGACATGTTTAAACGAGGGCAGACAGTCGGGATGGGCTCAAGGTGATGAGGCTGGTGATGAAGCTGAGGGGTCTTAAATGTTTCCCTAATGAGTTTCTAGACAGATGACACAGACACAGAGAGAGGACATCTGTTCTTTTGGGGACTGAATACACATTGAGCAAAGCAGTGTGTGCGTGCGCGTGCGTGTGCGTGTGTGTGTGCGTGTGTGTGTGTGTGTGTGTGTTTGTGTGTGTGTTTGTGCAAAGTGCTTTCTCAGTTAAAGTGTTGATTAACATTCCGGCTGACTCACCGCATCGCTTTTGAAGACAGAGGGTCAGATGAACGATTTATTACACAATGAAAAATTCAGAGAAAACATTCGGACTCACATGGACGCATTTTTCCCCAGAAAAACAGTAAACTTTCTTTTTTTTATTCTATCTTCTTTGCCCTTCTACGGGAAATAATTAGCTGCTTTATCAGACTAGCCCTAATTGCAGCCAATAAATGTATGTTGCTGTAAGGTTTTTTCGACAAAAAATACTTTTGGATAAATGCTGGAGTTGGTGTGGCTCGGGATTCTTTTTCTGAATACGCAACAGTTTCCAGTAAGAGTTATTTAAATGTGGAACAAATCACTTTATCTGATCACTACAGCAAATTTCCTAATGGGAAGTCCAATAGGATCCACTCGTAATCATACAGAGTGTTATGAGAAAGGGTTACACATGGCCTTGAAGTTACAAAATGATGACATGGTTTTTTCCTGCTACCGGGCACGCTGTAGTCACAAGTTGAGAGCACATGGACATTTTGTAAGCCGTGGCGAGGATGGAATTTCTCTCTGTAAAAGGGAATAAATGTTCTGCTCACTCAGCATTAGGAGCCCAAAGAGCCCGACACTCAGTGTGTTGATTAGGCATAACTTGGAGTTGTTTGTGTTCTTGAGGTGTGCATTATGCTGGATGAAAAACCACAAATATAGGATAAACCCATGACAGTTTATGGGTCAGTGCTTCTCAGGCAGCGGGGTGCAGCCCTCAACTCAGAGGCTCTCTTGGAATGCAGACGGTCACACACACACACACACACACACACACACACACACACACACACACACACACACACACACACACACACACACACACACAGAGGCTTTTAGATCAAGGAGACGATTATAATAAAGGGCACGACCCACCACATCACCGAACGTATAAGTGCAGACAGGTTTGAAGAAAGAAAGTAGAGAAGAGATGCTCTTTAGTTCACTTTTTTAATCAGAAAATATGCCTTTGAATTAAGGAAAGTACTTGCCAAACTCCTGTAACAACTAGCATGTCCCCGAGCAAAGCACTGAGCATTAAAAATTAACCACCAGGGTGGGATTATGTTTATCAAAAGCAGATCTTTAGGGGGCAACTAGTTGGACACTAAAGAGACAGAAAATAGTCCTTACAGCTTTTAGGAACGTCATCATCAACACACTCTCTTCCACCTGCACACACACACACACACACACACACACACACACACTATCACGCTATCTGTTTGTGTGTGTGGGTGTGTGTTGTCTTTCTGAATGGGTCAATACATGTCATCCTCCTAGGAGGAGGGTGAGTTTGCCCTATCGGCTCCCCGGACCAGCACATGAAGAGTCTTTTTTTATTATTTTTATAGGCCAGACTTGATGACCCACAATATTCAAGAGGCAAGCCATCTGTCAGCATTCCAGCATTACATGCGCACTAGGAGACGCCACACACACACACAGGTCGCTCAACACGAAACATATCGTGAAAATCATATTTGGTTTTGAGAATATATATTAAAATGTGCTCCTCACATCATTCGTCCTCCTAAATGTTACACTGTAGGACTTCTGGTCTGGACCTGTGACCTCCATCAGCATGTGAGACATATCTCGAATCATATAAAAACACATTTGAAAAGAGGATGTCGTTAACTGAAGAAGTGATTGCCTCTATGCCTGTATTCTTATAAAGATTCTTCATTATTCATGTGAATAAAACATGGCCTTAGAGCTTGGAATGGATAACTGGCTTCTTTGTTACAATTGCACAGCACTACAGCTGCAACGGTTAGTCAACTTAATGGTTAGTCTATCGACAGAAAAAAACTACTTTTTTCATAATCTATTAATTGTTAAAGTAATTTCTAATGCAAAAATGTCAGAAAGTGCATTATATATATATATATATATCTTTGGATTTGGACATATTTCTCAAATTTCTAACGTTGTATATACCTAACGATTAATCGATTGATCTGTAAAATATTGGGCAGATTAATCGACAATGAAAATAATCGTTAGTTGCAGCCGTACACGGAACTGACATCCGTCGCAAGTTATCATGCTTCTTCGGGGAGAAAAGTCCAATGAAATGAACAAACAGGTGGAGATTCTTTATAGTCTCACGCTGCATTCACGGTATTGAAAGGCACAATCGATCCATTTATTAGCCCGTGATCAGTCTGACCGACTAAGGAGCGACTTTATTTGAGTGGCTCCGTCTTTGGACTCTCCAGATGGGTTGGAAGGCTATGGGAGAGTCAGCCCCTCCCCCCCTCTCTGTGTGTGTGTGTGTGAGAGAGAGAGTGTGTACGTGTGAGAGAAAGAGAAAGAGAGAGGGAGACTCTGGGTGACAGTCTCCAAGGCCGAGCGAGACAGAGGGACAGCATATGTGAGTGTGTGCGTGGGGCAGTCATGTGTTACGCGCCCAGCCTGACTAGAACCATCTGCCTTGTATCAGGGGTCGATGTGGGACTGCCCTCTCCACTTTATTCAATTCCTTGGTTTCATCTTCTCTCCATCGTGTCTTCTTGCTTTCTCCCGTTCAGCCCCCCCCCCCCCCTTTCTTCTCTCTCTTGTGCGTCCCTTTCTGTCACATTAGTGATATTGTAAGTGTAGCATACCCCTCCGAAAGATGATCCTGCACTTGACTGGTGATTTTGACTTTATTGATAAATTCAGAAACCAATGTAAGAGCTTGTGCCTCTTCGGGGGAGTGCTAATACTGTCCATTTGCATTCAAAACTCAAACATATTTTCATAATTTTTACATCAAAAAACGCGCACAATGCGACTTTTGTTTTTATTCCGCGAGCCACCTTCAAAATAAAAGCATCCTCTCTCAAACAGGAAACAAGATAAATCCAGGCAAAAACACGAAACAAAAAACTGTTTCTAAAACCATAACACAAATTGGGATACTTGCACTCCCACCAAATTATGAATGTTTTCATATTACATTACATAATGTTAATAATTACATGAACTAAATAATTTTCACATTTTCAACAATGTCCATTTCCAGTTGTGAGCTTAAGAAGCCTCTAACAACAGAGCTAACTTCTGCACTGGGCGCTCTATTATGGAGAGTTTTCTAAGGAGCTCACCCTTCTTGTTCAGTCTCTTATCTCCCACTGAGATTTTTACTCTCCTTACAAGTCCATCTTTACCACTGACAGTCTCTAAGACGCGTGCGAGTCTCCATTCACCTCTGGGCAACAGTTCATCTATATCTATCACTATATCACCCACTGATAGATTTCTCATCGGTGCATGCCAGCGCTGCCTTGCGATGATGTTGTGAAGATACTCTCATTTCCAACGACTCCAGAACTGCTCGGCCAGATACTGTACGCAACGCCATCTTTTTGCTCCGTACAAGTCCTCTCTGAGGAACGTTCCAGGCGGCGGAAGAGCTCTTCCGGATTTCATGCTGATCAGATGGTTGGGGGTGAGTGGTTCCAGGCTGTCGGGAGTTTTTAAGTTATCCACAGTGAGGGGTCGACTGTTGACTATGGCCATAGCTTCGTAGAGCAGAGTTCGTAGTGAAGCATCTGCCATGGGGAAGTGTTAGACTGGAATTCAGCCAGCTCTCCCACCGTGGCTTCAGCATCTCCAGCAGGGGGTCATCCCAGCCAGTATCTTGGTGACACATTTCCTGTAGTATCCTCTTCCCAGTGAGAACATATGGCGCAAGGAAGCCAAGAGGGTCATATATGGAGGCAACAGTAGACAATATGTCTCTTCGTGTCACTGGTTGCTCTTTCAAGGTGTTGTTGAATCTGAAGCTATCTCCCTCTATGCTCCAGTGAATCATGGTAGATGCCATGATGGGGAATGTACCATTGTTCCCCAGGAGTTCCATCTTTATTTACTTCTTCGACATCACCTCTCTCAATGACTTCTTTCATGTATGCTGTGTAGTCCTTCTTATATTTCTCGTCTCTGTAGACCCTCCGTCGTAAATGACTGAGCCTGATTTCAGCAAGTTTTTTGTTATCAGGTAAGTGCGGCCGTTGCTTAAAGGGCAGAGGCATCTCATAATGACCCTGATTGTTTTTCCGTATGCCTTCTTTGAGTTTGTCCAGGAAAACGAGATCCTCTTGTGAGACAGTCTTATCATCTCCTTTGGTGTCCTTAAAGTCTGATTCCAGGGCGCTTATCACATCCATCGGAGTGACTATAGGGAGTTCCTTTACAGTGACTCTGTAACACAGGCTCGATTCTGTTTCATCAAGGCACGGTGTTGAGCAACCTACAATACTCCACCCCAAGTCCGTAAGGATGGCATAGGGCTCGTTATCTTTTCCTGTCAATATCTGTCTGGGTGTTAGTGTTCTGGGACAGTTATACCCAATCAAGAGTCCTACTTCACAGCTGAGGAGAGGTGGCATCTTATCTGCGATCGCTGTTAAGTGAGGCCATCTTTTTGCAGTTTCATGAGTGGGAATATGATCACGATTCACAGGTATGTAGTCCTTTGTGTAGGAAGGAGGAAGGTTGATGTGAACACATGAATTGTACCCTCTCACATGAAGTCCAGACACCCTTTCACTCTTCACAATTATGTTCTCTCCAAGCATAGTGGTAAGTTTTAGTTTCACAGGGTAGGCGTCTGCTTGTAATTCATTGCTTACGTCCTTGTTGATGAAGGTGCTATCACTTTGAGTGTCTAGTAATGCGTAGACAAGCTGTTCTCTGGATGGGTTTTCAGCAGAGGACACCCACACAGGAACTATCATGGAAGTGCTGCCTGACTGACTACCTCCAGTGACGCTCAGTGCGGTGGCTGCCATGATTTCGTTGACAGTGTTTGGAGCTGTGTTAACGATGGATACGGACCTTTCTCTACCATCACGTCTTCTGTAGTTCTCATTGTGGAGACAGGTAGGGTGCCTTCCTTTACATACATCACAGGTGTGGCGGTGATGACATTCTTTGGCACTGTGACCTGGTTTCACACATCCATAACACAGCTTGTTATCCTTCACGTATGTCCGTCGATCCTCAAGGGACCTTTCTATGAAGTCAGGGCACTTGGGAAGTTGATGCTTGTCATCTTTGCACTACATACAGGGTGACCTTGGTTTTCCGTTGTTTGATGATGATTTTTCACTGTTTATGGCAGTTTGAGTGCTGAAGACATTGGCTTTGTTTCCCTTTATTTCCTTTATGTATCCTTTGTCATGAGATGAGTTGGATGAGTGAATAGCATATAGTGAGGTGACTGGGTTGCATGCTATCTCTGCTTCTAGTGACACAAAGTTAGTGAAGTCCTCAAATGTTGGAAACTCCTTTTCTTCCATGAGAGCTATTGAAACCTGACGATTCCAACGTGATGCTATCCAGTCAGGAATCTTTTGTATTGGCTTTTGGTTTTCTTCGCAGTCACTTAATATTTCCAGACCCTTCACATGGGTGCATGGCTTGTAGACATGCATTTAGGAAGTCCGAGAATGTTCTCAATCCTTCAGCATCCTTGGGCTGAATCTTTGGCCATTTCGACAGCTTGTCCCTCAAAGCTCTTTGGATGACGAATGGCTGACCGTAGCGTTGGTTGAGCTTATTCCATGCATCTCTATATGCCTCATCATCCTTTCGGTAAAATGTGCCTTCAAGACATTTGTGAGCAGGGCCACTGACGTATTTCTTTAGGTAGTAAAGTTTATCAGCTGAAGAAATACCCTTTCGGTCAACAAGTGACATGAACGAAGCCCTCCATTCAATAAACAAGATAGGGTCTCCACTAAACACTGTGGGTGTTGGCATTGGGAGTCTGTTTATGGATATGCTGTCTTGGATTGCTTGGGCTAGACAGGACATGTCCGTAGCGGGCGCTGGTGTCACAACATGAGGGTTTTGATGACATATAGAGGGGTTGTAAGGGATGAGGGGGGTCTGTTGTTCTGTTGAATGGACTGTCTATCACTTTCTTGTCTGAGTTCTCTGTTGTAGATGTCTAGTCTAGCACGAGCAGCCTCCATGTCTCTTTCTGCTTGTAGACTCTCTAATTCAGACTTCTGCATTTCTAATTCCTTCCTATGGTTTTCTTCCATTATCCTTATTTTTTCCTTTTGCTTTCTTTCTTCTTCAGTATTTTATATTGAGCCTCCTTTGCAGCGAGCTCTGCGGCTGCATCAGCCCTTTTCGCAGCTATGAAAGTTGACTCCGAGTGGTGACTGGCACTTGACAGAGAAGCGGTGCCGTATATAGAGTACGCATAGTCATGGTCTAATAGCTGACGAAGACGGTGCCTTTCACGCACTGCGTCATAATCACCATCTACTGCTGACAAGCGTTCATTGACTATCTTCATGACGTCTTTAGTCACAGCCTCACATGCATCAATCCTGCGTCTTAACTCAGTGGATGGTGTAGCATGCTCTCTTATTTCATAATAAGTTCTCGTGACATCATCCATTCCTTTCTCAATGTTTTCTGCAATTGTAGACAATTCAGTTCAAAAACCGCGCACAATGCGACTTCCGTTTTTATTCCGCGAGCCACCTTTAAAATAAAAGCATCCTCTCTCAAACAGGAAACAAGATAAATCCAGGCAAAAACACGAAACAAAAAACAGTTTCTAAAACCATAACACAAATTGGGTTACTTACAGTAAGCATCAAAGAAGATGAAAATTTAGTAGCTTTTGTTTAGATATGTATTGGCGGCTGGCAAAATGCAGCATCGCCCGCTTTCTGCGAGGTGGAGAAAGGTGGAAAAGACAAAGGCCACCACTCAAAGAGACTCTCAGATAGGGAGGAAGGGAAGGGAAGGACAGAAGGAGATATGTGTCAAAGGAAATCAGAATCTGAGAGTCTCAGGGAAAAAGAGAGGAGAGGCGACAAAGACAAAGAATGGAGAGGGGAGGAAGAGAGGAAGAAGATGAAAGCTCTGTGGTTCAAACCAAGTCCCAGCTTGGCCTCAAATCTCCTGTTACCATGGTGATTTAACTGCCGATGTGCTGTCCCCACGAGACTCTGTCCTGGAAACACTGGGAGGTGTACGGCGGAAGGGAGGAGAAAGAGAGAGAGAGTAACACAAGGACAGAAAGAAGGGCAAACAAAAAATAAAGAAAGAAAAAGGCATGGGTGTGCTAGACAAGAACTGCAATGAATGTACAATACCCTCTTTCCTATTCAGGAAACAGTTGTGCATCCAGCCAGTTTTAAATGGAGCCTTCAAAAGGTTAAAATGTGGAAGGTGTATTTCCCCTCAGTCTTTCAGCTCATTGTTTTGGTTTTACGCACCTTGCTTTCAAAAACAACAACAAAAAAACCTCTGATGAACTTACTTGTAGCACCGAACAGCAACAGAACAGGCTAACATAGCGGAGCATTTAGCTGCGAGTTGGTGGGGACCAAACTGGTGCTAAACAGCAAATGAATATTGGACTTACATTTGTCAGCTGGCCAGAAACACGGGTCCAAATGGATATTAATGTTTCTCCGTACCTGTTGGATGTGCAAATAAGAAACTGTTTACTAACACATTACCCATATTAGCGTGAGACGGTAATACGTCAATGGTACGTTTACCGGGTGGTTTGCCGCTCCCCCACAAGGGGGTCAAAATAAATGCATGCTGATTTAAATCATTGTAAATCTCATGTAAGAAAAGCAATCTTATGTTTTGTAATTTAGAAAATGATTTAGTGTTTTTGAAAGAGGAAGGGTTTCTCATTGTATTTCACCTGCAAAATGTCTCACCAATCGTCTTTTATGGACTATTAACTGTACATAGAATACCTTGAGAGTACTACTTTCTAGGCATATAGACATAAGGTGAACTGCCGAAAAAAACAGATCACACTTTAGACAGATGTACACCTCAAAATATCTTTGCCCTGTTTAGTATACACAATGGTACTGTGTTCTCTTGATATCATTATTGGGGTATTTTTCATAAATTGTCATCTATCACAATGGAGACACTTATTATCCTTTAATGTTTCATCATCTAATTGTTTTTCACTTTGCATAATTGACTTGTGTTTTTCTGCGCTAAAGACGCATCATGTTTATTATACATTTTATGCGCAGGTAAACATGAATATGCATCATTAATGCACATTAATGTGGTATTTTGTATTAGTAGAAAACTGACTAGGGGAATTAAAACTAATCAATCGGTACTAACTGCTCTCTTTCTCTCTCTCCACAGCTGTATCCTTCATGAGACACAGCTCGTCATCCTTTGGATTTGGCGTGAGTTCTACCTCCCTCCTCCTCCTCCTCCATTTGCATTGATCAATTAGTCATAACTTTGGTTTCTGTGATTTATTAATGAATCCCATTTCCAAAGTGTTATTGGTCCCTTTGTTTCCAAGGTAACAGAGCAGAGAAGCTCAGGTTGAATGTCAAAAGGCCATTTGTGACTGCTGTACTTGTCTGCTGCCTTTCCCAAAATATAGCTTCTTGAGTATAATTAGTAAAAAAAAAAAGAAAAAAAAAAAAGACTTGATAACAGTGAAGTGAAAATGAAATCCTCCACACCGGAGGCCAGTGAGAGAAAATGTGATTAGCATGATGTGATTACAATATTACTAACCACAATCTGCCGTGCTAGCTATCTCTTTATTAAATATTGGATTTTAATTAGCAAGGGCTCAGCTATCTATGACCGTTTCAATAAAGTAGCAAGAATACAACAAGTTGATATAACCCAACGGAGAGGGGCTAGAGCACAGCAGCTTTAGCTGCTATGGTGTTGAAGGTTTCACTTTTACAGATACATTGTGTGATAAAAAAATTAAATGATAATGCTCATGCCATATTTTATGAGCTTAAGGATGGATAAGACTTGCTCAGCGTCCTTTGAGAGAGGATAACTGACTAGTGCAGCACAGAGTCACGTTGACAATATTTATCGCCTTGATAAAACATTGACAGTCTTTCGGTCGTGCAGTAGATTTTAAAGCGGTGGTTGTATGTTTCACACCATATCAAAGCAGTCATTAGATCTTTAGACCCGCAGAGACATCTTAATTGATGCCCAGACTTAAGTGCCCGGTACCGAGTGCCTCTATATTCCCTTTTGTTCAAGTTAACATATTATCTCAAGGAAAATGTGCCACATTTTATGTGGATGTCCAATCAGTGTTGATGGTGAACGTAGTCAATTGAAGCAATACATTTCTTAGTGTGTGCGTTCTTCATTGACCTCCTGCTCGCGGAGCCGTGCTGGCAGTGCCTACGTGTACCGGGGACACTTTGCCCGCATCCTCCGCTGGCCATGTCCTGATTGCATAGGGCTAACGCAGCCTCAGTTATGATTCTTACAACAACCTCTGAGCGTGGTGGTGCATGCATTTTTTCGGAAGCGTATCAGCAGCACTGCTACAGTATCATGTACCACTACCATATTATTTTGAAAGCTAACATTTCAGCTGCTTTTTGCAACAATGCTTTTTGTCGTTACAAAGCTAACAAAAACAATGTATGAGTTAACAAAACAAGTTGGATGAAAACCACGGCCATAACTTGCAACTTAAGTTCCTCTCCCGTCTTCCTCTGTCGCTGGGTTCCTGTTCCTGCTGTAGTTTGATGCCACGCTGGACGTCCTGTCGTCTTTCATTGTCCTCTGGCGCTACAGCAATGCAGCAGCTGTGCACTCTGCACACAGAGAGTATATGTGAGTACCAAACAGCGTGCGGAGTTCAATTAATGTTTGACGAGTGTATGTGGCGTGTTTCTCTTCTCCACCTGTAGTAAAGCATGAGAGCTCCTGAGTTTATACATTCATCTGCAGTATTCATCCATATATCCCTCTTTCCATTTATTTTTATGTTGTCTACGAACACCGCCCTGATCTAGATTTGTTTTCTTTTTGCAAAAATGCTAACTCAACAACTAAATCTAGGTTTGCAATTTCTTCTCCTGTCAGAGAGGGTATTTATTTTCAGGATTGTGTGGTATTTTAATGGTTGGTTCCACTGGTAAAGACAAACAAATGGTGATTTGAAGATGAAGGTAGCATTAAGTTGAGCTGAGTCCATCAGAGTGGCTGTCTGGTTACTCAGAGCCTCGTTCGTCTTACGACAGCACCTCTGCTTCGCTCACAGGTGTCGCAGAGGATAGACGGCCGAGCTGCCACTCTACCATCCATTTAACACACACACACACACACACACACACACACACACACACACACACCTGAATGTACAAAATCATTAAAACTGTAAACACAATGTATTTGTCGTCACTTCTGTATATGTAACTGATATGTGAAATACAAAAACCACATAACACAGATGCGTACCGTGTACTGTGTTAGATCGGGGCAAATGGATCGAGACTGTCTTGGATGGAGAGTGTATTACATTTGTATCCGGTAGCTGTGTTTATTTTTTTATGCCACACCAAGCCAGTCGTGTTGATGCACCAGTTTCTTGCTAATGCGTGCATATTTCACCACGTTTCAGGGCTGGAACTCATTCCCCAAACACATGCAGTATTTAAATGTTGCCTTTCGCTCAGTGCATTGTGACGGTTTCGTCGTGACTGACCGCCATCCGAATCAGTAAGAGGATGAAACACCACCTCGCTGCGTCTGTCGGATTTTCTGTGTTTCTCTGTGTGTCACAGAAAGTGAGACTGTAAAAAGTCGAGCAATGCAGAGGCGATAAATAAACATATCCCATTCCATTGCTGCCAGAGCAATGAGAGCGTGCATGTGCACGCATCCTGTAGTTTCACCCCCCCCCGAAAAACACATTGAACAAACATCACAAAGTGCCTCCTCTCAAGCGATCCGACTGAAGTCGGCAACTTGTTTATTCTGGTAGCGCACACAACGCCCCAAATACATGGTGAGCAGTCTTCTGACGTCTCCCAAACACTGAGCTTTTCTTTTTTTTTTAGATTCAATGTATTATTCCTCAAATCAGACATAAAGAGGCCTTTCCGTATTACGACAGTTTGTGTTGTATCATCATTCATCACGCCCCGTGCCAGACGCCGTGTCATGTGGCTAATTCTACCCGCAGCCTGTGACATTAACTTCAGTATTAAGTGTAATTGAAGGGGATTGACGCATCACTAGGCTCACCGCCACACGGCCAAATCTTTCGCTGCTGACGTACGTCATCTTCAAAAGGCCTGGCTGGGATCCAAGCCAGTGAACAGGAGTTTGTATTGGCTGCATTTGTTTATTATGTGTTGGGCTGTTCATTTAATATTTCACAGAGGTTGGAAAAAAAACAACCTTTCCTGGTTTGCCAGAGTGAAGGCCACTGCCAGTATCACTCATAACAGTTCATGCCTGGATACTGTGAACATTGGCTTGGGACGTCACTGCAGCAGGACAAAGACAAATGAGCCTCATGCAGATGCAAAAGCGAGAGAGACTAGAAGTGGTAAACATTGTGACTGATCTCGAGTCGGTTCTTTTAGGTTATTGCTTTGGTTCAACTTCACCTAACTTCCTCGTGGCAGGTTTTTGGAACGAGACCCCGCTAGCCGAAGCCCCTAAAGCTCTGCTCTCTGTCTGTTCTTCGGTCTGCAGGGCGTGTGTGGTCCTGGGGGTTGTGTTCATCCTCTCCTCCCTGTGCATCGTTGGAAAGGCCATCCATGATCTGACCACCAGGGTGCCCCCGGAAGTGGTAAGACCACACACACACACACACACACACACACACACACACACACACACACACACTCACACACACTCACACTCACACTCACACCATACGCATACACTCTATGTAGTCCTTATTATGGGTCGAGCATCAAAAAGGCTGGAATCCTACACTTCCCAGAATGCAACTCAATAGTGCCTTTCGTTAGACCCACTTCTTTCTCCCAAACGACCCCTTTGTTCAAACTCCACGCCGGAAGTTTGTACCACAGAAGATTAGATTAGATATTCCTTTATTAGTCTCGCAAGGGGAAATTTACAGGATCACAGCAGCAGAAGTAAAGTGCAAACAAGATACATAGTATCTTAGTATTATAAATAAAAATACGCATCAAAAACAGTAGTAAAACAGACAGTAAAGCATCCACAATAACTGAAATGAAATAATTATATACAGATAGAATAACTGTTATTGCACAGTGTAATTATATTGTTTAAGTGTTTTGTGGTCTACTGGAGCTCAGCTGGTTGTGCAGTCTGACAGCAGGCATTCTGTTATCCATCTTAAGTGTCAAACCTCAACCAAAAGAAAAACAACCCCGATGTCATCTCATCAGGGTTGATTTTTTTCAAACTTTGTAACGCTCCTCCTGAGAAAAGTAGAGCACATTCAACTGTTTTCACAGGCTGTGTCGTACTCCTTGTGACAAGTAAACTGCATGTCATGTGTAAAATGTATCAGAATGTTAATCATTAGTGTTAGATTTATGTTCACAGTATTGATGCCATAAGCCACTGGATTGCAGTTGGTGATGTTTTGCATTCTGCGGTTCTGATCAGGGGCAGAACCGCATCTTACCTCGGGCCCCGTGACTTTCTACAGCGTGTTGTGACAGAAAGAGACACAGCTCATTAGCGGCTCCTAGCTATCTCCCACCCCTCCCCCACCCCCACCCCCCCAACCTCCACCCCCACCCCCACCCCCAACAACATAAACAACCTGCTCATGGGAAAAGTGGCAAACATGTTCGCACACGTGTGAGTTTATTGGGCACGAGTCACCCCGCATATACATTATGTGTGCATCACATGCATACCACACACACACACACACACACACACACACACACACACACACACACACACACACCAAAAAACCCTGAAAATCTACAATAGCCTGGTGTTCCATATGCGCTCGATTTCAGTCAATACACACACACACACACACACACACACACATGGCACACGTACACACACATCACTCATTGTTGTGAGCGCGAGTCTTTTTATAGCCATCTGCTGTAGCTCCTCTGACGTCAGAGTTTTCCTCTCCCTCCACCTGACTATTGTTCCTTTTCCCTCGTCGACGTGCACACACATGCACGCACACACACGCGCGCGCGCGCGCACACACACACGCGCACGCACACACACACACGCACACACACACACACGCACACAAACACTTTATTTTTAATGTCAACACTTCACTCCCCTCCCCCACCTCTCTCTCTCTCTCTCTCTCTCTCTCTCTCTCTCTCTCTCTCTCTGGAGGTGTTAAGACTATGAATAATATCCCCCGAAATAGTCTCGTCTTTCTGTTGCCGGGGCACGGCCCAACCCTTCCGTCGTCGCGCTGTTTGGTGAGCGTGCCCCCCCCCCCTCCCCACCCTCCCCCCCTCGCGCGTCGCATCTGTTTATCCAGGTCTGCGCTTTGAAACCTTCCTGTTTTGGTTTGTAAATGATTTAACCTTCGCCGTCTGTCCTTTGAGAGATGTATACACTGCCAAAAAGTCGTCATCCCAAAGCCTCCTCGTTTCAAAGCTCTAAAATGCACTTCTTGATTTTGTTATTGAGCCCACAAGCAGATCTCAAAATACCTTCATATTTCATTTGCACACTTGAATTTCAAAGCAGCCTTGAGCTGCGAGAAAAATGCGAGACTATTGAGCCCTTTAACAAAATCACGTTGCAGCAGTTCACCCTGAGCAGTTTTCCTGTGAAGACATGAAAATGCATTGTCTACATACATGAGGCCTCAGAAACGCGTTGAAAGCATTTACTTCCTCGTAAATCATATGCAAAGCAGATTTTTACAAATATTTTCAAGGCTGCATTGTTTGTGTCCGTGGTGACATCGGTTAGCAGTCTTTTTCTTCCTTGTCTTCCCTGGTGTACATTTTTTGCCGCATTACTACCCACTGCTCATTGGCATTGGAATGTCGAATGCATGCTTGTCCATGTGCTGTGTTTGCTTGCGCGTTTGCGCGATATAAAAAAACAAAACGTGTACCCGCTTACAAAAACATTGCTCCATAGCGCCGCTAGTGGCCAAAACTCCACAGGGGTGCCCTTTAAAAATGAAGACATATGTGCTTGCTTGTGGTTTACTGCAATGCAAATATTCCTTATCGGTGAATGTATTTTAAGTTCTGACGCTGTAGTCAATATGCCACGATGACATGGCTGCTTTGAATGAGAGCTGTAAAATATCCACCGAAAGTCATTTGAAGCTCTTTTTACACAGAACAAAAAGCTAATATTAGCCTCGCCTTATTTGCGCAAATTAGCTATAAGCTATCTTGCACAGTCTCTCTCCTTTTTTCTCTTGTATGTTTATGAGGCAGATTCGTAAAGCTCCGCGATAGGCATGAATATTCTGATCAAGTGGTAACAATGTTACCTCAACGGGACGCAAATTAGCCGCTATTTGTGCCAAATTCCGACTGTATATGAGGTCGCAAACATTCACGTCGTAAATTTCCATCTGGAAACACCTAGATAGTGAATTTCCTGAATATTAAACGCTAGGTAGCAACTCCCACGAACATACATTCTGACAATAAATGAAACAAAGTGAGAAACAACATTTGTAACGGGGACAAAGCATGCAGACAGAGAGTTCTGGCATTCATGTCCACATCATAACTTATCAGTTCCAGACAAACCAGCTGTCTGTCCTTTTTGATATTTTAAGTGCATGTTTGATGGTGGGAAAAAAGTGAGTCATTGAGGCCCCTTTGACCACGAATCAAAAGCCGGGAGACTGGGGCTGGGCGGAGAGGCAGGTTGAGCGCAGCAGCTACTCCGCGGCAGCATCTGTTTGATGCTCATGTTGAGAGAAACTGGGGGTGTGAGGTCTCAGAGGAGCTTCCTGACACCAGCAAGAGCCTATTACCACTGTCTGTCTCTTTGACGTCCTCTCTCTCTCTTTTCTTCACCATCCCGCTCCCAATTTGTTTTTTTTGCCTACTCTTATCTCCTGTCATTCGGGGTGCTCCAACGCGCTCCTGTCTTTACGTTGAATTGATTATCGAGAATAATCTGTATTTGTACGTGAAATACCTCCACGGTTATGTAGATGCAGGGGTTTAAAGGATTCTGGTCATTCCCTGTCTTATTTATCCAGTCTCTCTCTCGCTCTCTCTCTCTAATTTCCTCCCCCTCACTAGCTCATATCTCATCTCTCCTCCCTCCATATACTCCACGTCTTTCATTGTTTTCCATTCCATCATTATGCCCACACTCTCGCTACAAGATCACCTGGTCTGTCTCCCTCCATCATAATGCCATGATGCATATTTTTCGTCATTCATACGGCCTCCCTTTCTTTGTATCCACCTTTGGGGCGTTTTTCTTTTTTTCCTCTCTTCTGTGTGGCAGAAACAGACTTGTTCATTGAAGTCTCCATCAACCAGAAGTCAGAGGTGATTTATCACACCGGCAGTGATCTGTCCTTGTGCTCTGTTTGTGCGGCGCGTGTGTGTGTGTGACCCAGACAGAGATTACAAAGAAAAAGAAAAGGGAAAATGGAGGGGGGAAATCCGTACCTGGTTTCTCCTTCTGAGAGATGTTCCTGATGCAGAAGATTACAGCAGAACTGCAGTGCGAACGGTGTAAAATGTCGGCCACCTTGAAGCATCGGGCTGTAAAATCGCATCGAGGGCGAGGAAAAGCAGGAATCCCGATTCGCATCACGTCCTGGGTCGCTGCTCTCGCGGCGGGCCGTCTGTGTCTAGTGCCTGATTAAACACAGAGAGCCGAGATTGTCTCTCCCTGGACGGAGAGAGGACAGCGCACACTGATGCAACAAATACATACATCCAGTACACACACTGGTTTTTATACACTTTCTCCTCTGATCTTAAGCTCAGTGAGTCTTCCTCAACACATTACCATCATCTAAATTAGGAATTGCCTGTGAAGAACTTAAAAGGGTCTGAAAACATGCATTACATATCCAGCACTAACCCTCTCAGCAGTGCAGCCACCACTTTTCCTGAATAGCTTGATGACTTATATAAGAGATGATAACTTTCAGATATTTTTCTTACCGTAACCAGCTACCAAATAAAGACATTTTGAAATCAGTTTACATATAGAACAGGTTTTACTATGTAATTCTATGTATTATTTTAATTAAATTCAGACATATATACTTTACATTATAGTGTAAAGTGAAATCACTTCACTATATAGTTCACTGTATACCGTCAACCATTTTATTTTAGCGTCCAAATGCTGAGTGTGAAATGTATGCACAAGTTAATGCCCTCAAAGTTCCCCCAAGGCAATGTAAAAGAGAAGTGTCCATGGCATGCCCTTCCTCTTAACAATCCCACAATGCAATTTGTCATATCTTCCGTGGAAGTTACCATTTTTCCACTCTATGGCTGTCATCGATGTCATCGCAACTGTAGAGTTCATGTCACGGTGACGCCAAATAATGATGCCTCATAAGTGTCAGAAGTTAGCTGCACACTATAGAGTAAACTATTGAACATCTCAACGTATCCTCATACAACTGTTCGTATGATAACTTACGAAAAGTTACTTCTAATTTTGTGTGTTTTTTTCTATTTCCGCTCGCTACATGCGTACGGCCTTTTCAAAATAAAATTCCGTCTTAACGGGCCCTGTGTTGGCTTTTGCAGTCTCTATACTTCCTTGTCCACGATTACGTGGATAGCATAATAACATATTTTGAGGGATATCTATGAATGGGTAGAGGGAACAGAGAACAGAGCCGTTGTTAATGTTATTAGTGACGCCTGAGCCTTTTCCTGCTATGAGGCAGTAAATATGTCCGCCGTAAAAAAAAGGCCAATTACATCTGTTTGTGTGAGTCTCAACACCGATTGCTACGCCGGTAGCGCCCTCACCAAAATGCCCGGTGAAGAAATGTGAAGTCTGACTAAAAACAATAGAGTTGGAGTCTTCTCTCGTGTGCGTCTTATCGCCCCAGTTTCTCCCTTCCTTTCCTCTCCACCTTGTATCCGTCTTGCTCCCCCCCGGTTGGCCCAATTAACTCTGATAGGGAGCCACTCTGGGGCCGAGTGCAGGTTTTGTGCTGAGTCTGTTTGACACTCAGAAACTCCCGGCCCTCACATCACTTAAATTCGAATGACCTTGGGTTGATGCACCAAGTCGAGTTCATATATCTATTATTGATGGGTGAGCTGAGACGGGCTTTGTGGGTCATTCTGTCTGACTGATAATGTTGGCGCTTCTCAGTGTTTGCCTTACGGACACGGTCTCTCAGTGTGTTTGTGTGCTTTGCTTTATCGTTAAACACACACGTTTTTCTTTTTTTTTTTTTGCCACAACCTATAATGCATATATTCTCTTCCCTGTCTTTCCATAGGACGACTTCCTCTACAGCGTTGCTATAGTGAGCGGACTCACGTGTGCTGTGCTGGCTGTGGCCAAGTTCATGCTGGGAAGAGTGCTGACCAGCCGGGCACTCATCACTGACGGTAGTGCACACACACACACATACACACACACACACACACACACACACACACACACAGTTAAAATAAATGAGTAGTGCACCAGTCTAAGAGGTCTAAACGAAGCTTACAAATGGCTCCAGAGCAGCAATAGGAAACAGTATTTGACTCACTAAATGCCCAGGAAAATGATCTTGTTTTCCATCACTCATTAGTCATTTCTTCAGCCTTTCAGTGTTGATGATCAGTGTCTGTGTGTCTCTACCCTGTTAATGACAAATAACTCAACCAGAACAGTTGAGAAACTGACTTTCGTGCAGTTTGGTGTTTTGTTTTTTTTGCGAGATAAACATGGCCCTAAAAACGATTGAGAAAAGATTGTAATTTGAGATTTATTCGGATCTTTTACTTCAGTAAAACTAGCAACATCACATTGTAAAAGTATGTACAGTGTGAAGGGTTAAATTACTTCTTCTGCAGAGAAATGGTCCCTGTCAGAGCTATATTATTGTATATTATTATTGGGCTATTATTACTGTTGCCTTTTCTTGTCAGAGGCATTTCAGTGTTTTAGCCGATCTAGATGGAGCTAATTTTATTATTTTATTTTCTGTTGGGTAGTTAAATTAACTGTATAACAATATTTCACTCTTTTTTTCTCATTATAGTCCTTCAGAGGCTTAATCTGCAAGAAGTAACGAAGCCATAACTGTCAAATAAATTAGCACAACTCTCCCTAATAATAAACCCATTGTAAAAGACCAGGGTAAATGTTTGGGTGCTCTAACCACAAACACAAAACAAGTGTGACAACCAAAAGTATTAAAACCAAAAGCCAGAAAACAAAGTGTGTGTGTGTGTGTGTGTGTGTGCGTGTGTGTGTGTGTGTGTGCGTGTGTGTGTGTGTGTGTGTGTTTGTTTGTTTCTGTGTGTGTGTGCGTTTGTTTCTGTTTCTGTTTCTGTGTGTGTGTGTGTTTGTTTCTGTTTCTGTGTGTGTGTGTGTTTGTTTCTGTTTCTGTGTGTGTGTGTGTTTGTTTCTGTTTCTGTGTGTGTGTTTGTTTGTTTCTGTTTCTGTGTGTGTGTTTGTTTCTGTGTGAGAGAAAGTTGCTCTCACAACTGGATTGAACGAACTAATAGGTTATGACCCTGACTGGCTGCTCATAGACACATGTGCAGGTGAACAAAAGCATAGCACACACACACACAAACACGCTGCTATCCCCAGGTCTCCGAAGGTGCAGGGCATCAATCCAATAAACCTGAGGTTGCTGTTCTCAGAGACTGGATATATTTCCCAAAAGACTACACACTTAATGCAAGCGAGACAATAACCCACTGTGCCGGTTTCCACACGAGGAGAAATGTAATTATAAAAAAAACATCAGCTGCTGTACAGGGTAACTCAAATACAGTAGATTTATTCAACAATTACATAGCATACATTTCATAGCCAGTATTTCAGAGGAACTCCAGGAAGTCCCTGTGCTTGGCCAAGAAACATTCGGGGACATACCCCTCCACAAAACCACAACTTTTGTTGTCGGCTGAGTGATGCTTGTTTAAAGGGACAATTCACCCCAAAATCAAAGATGCACCTTTTTGTGAGCAGTTTCATTTTGGGACTATTTTCTTTCAACCATAGTTCCTACATGAAACGGCTCATAACAAGGTCTGGATTATCTTGAGTAACCAGTTCATGATTTCTGGAAAGAGGCATTGCTGTTGAGTTTTTAAAATGTATTTTTGAGCACCACAAGCCTAGTGCCACATTATATTGGCGAGAAGGCAGACATCTCTAACACCAAGCAACACACACCAAAACAATCTGGACTGATAAATAGCACTGGCACTATAGCAAGAAAGAGTAAAAATATGTATTTTTGAGTGGACTGTCCCTTTAAGTTTGGGCAACTGAAACTACTCTATTACTCATACATTCAATTCATAATTACACATGACATTTTGTCAATGTTTGTGTTTTTCAGGGTTTAACTCTCTGGTCGGTTCCATCATGGGATTTTCCATTCTGATCAGCGCCGAAGTCTTCAAGCACCATACTGACGTCTGGTTTCTGGATGGCACCATGGGAGTTCTCATTGGACTCATCATTTTGGCATATGGCGTCAAGTAAGATACACAACTAACAGTCTACATTCCTTTTACCTATTGATTTGAAATATTTCATAATTCCGAAATCCATATTCCGTTAATGCCAGACTCGCATGTAAACTCGACGGCGGCGTGTGGCTGAGAGCCAAAACAGACGGAGACACCGCGGCGAAGGATTGTTACAGACTTGTGTGATCCAAACATTTCCAATTCCTCCAGAGTGTTGTTAGGTCCAAAAGTTAATGTTCATTGAAAAAAAGATAGATTCACAACATGTTTTTAACAAAATATTCTTCAATCCATATTTGTTGGCATTTAGCCTTTCAAAAGCCACGTCTTGTCTGCGGTCAGAAACTGTTTGTGTCAATGCGGCAAGCAGTAGAGCAAAGTGAGGCTAAAGTGAGTTAAAGACCAGCTCCACATTCTAAAATAGATTCATTTATAGAATAATATGTGGATATTGAATTGAAACATGTTTAAATAGCATTCAAATTGTGCTTTGAGTTAATTGTTTTTACCAGACATAGTCTGCTCGCTCTCTCGGGGCAGGAAGATCGAAAAGGGTTAGCGGACATGGAATGCCTTTTATCAGAGTAGGGTGGATTATATTACATCATATATCCTTTATGGCGTTGTAGTCTTTAACAGACAAACCAGTGTGTTTTCTTGCCAGACTTGCTCGCGTCTCACAGAAAAAAAAACAGATCAGACAGAAGGCGAAACTACCGCTGCAGATGGCGAGCCGGGCCGGGGAGCCGGTGAGCCGGAGAGCCGGGTCCGCGTGTGGGGCCAGCTGTGTCGCTCGAAAAAGCAAATTAAAGAGCGGGTCGAGAAAGCAGGCAAATGAGTTCTGACAAAGTTTCAAATTCAGAACCGAGGAGTCATCTGTAAAGTCGTCTTTACGGACACCATCGATCAAACTGGACGATCTCTGGGAGCCTCCTTTGTTCCTGCACACTTTCTAACGAGTGTTTTTTTTTCCGTTTCTGCGCCCACAGGCTCCTGAAGGACATGGTGCCCCGCGTGAGACAGACGAGGAACTACGAACGCTTTGAGTGAGAGTGTGTGTTGACCGGACGAGCGCGTCCAAACACACACACACACACACACACACCCGCACACCTGGCTGCCTCCTGCCCTCCGCCCTCTTCTCTCTGTCTTTCATACAACACTTTGATACACATCTCACCTGCCTGTGCAGCACATACAGAATAGACACACCCAGGTTCTCATACACACAAATATATACACACACACACACACACACACAGAAACACAGACACACATGCTGTGCACTGTACATAGCGCAATCACACATTCAGACATGACACACATGCATGCACGCACAAACACGGATGTCGGAGAGACTTTGAGGGAAAAGGACGCGTTTGAAGACCACATCCTGGAGAGAAAACACTTGAAGTTATTTTTTTTTCTTTTCTTTTCTGCTCTTCTTCACTTTTTTTGTTCGTGAAACCACCAGTTTAGAAATAAAAACCGAGAATAAGGAAAAAGCAGGAGAGCTGAGTCTCCTGTCTTCAGGCAGCAGCTTTGGGTTGGTTCGACTGAAATGGAGATACAATAGTTGCGTCTTAGATGACACCATTTATTCACGTCATCACAGTTTTCCACACCGCAAGAGACGACAGTATATAAATGTGTCCTCATGGGTTCAGCTATTGTCATGGTGGAAATAATGGGGAGCAAAATCCAAAATGATCAAATGGTGGTTATACTTAAATGAGGCCTAAACAAAAAAAAAACTAAGTGTGCTCTCCATGTGATTTTCTTGCAAAAACTTATAATGAGCTCTTTACGGATTTCTTTGTCTCCCTATTGTCTCTTGATTAAGAATATATACTCCAAGCTGAGCTGAGGGCTCCTCGCTAATTTTATTTATTTAAATTGTATTCTATTTCTAGTTATTGTTAAGTACGGGAGATGCCTTCCTAAATCAAACAGAAAGTTGCTGTCAAAACCCCACCAGCCTCCTTTCCTTGAAGCGGCCGCAGTACATCCTAATTTGTCGCTGAGAGAGGAGGAGAGGCCGTGGACAGCGGATGAAAGTGGTCTTAGTCGGAGAGCGTTCGAGCAGTACCGAGTCGGCAAACACGGCTCTGTCCAAGAGGCGAAGAGCATCGGCGAAACACGGTGACATCAGCCTTCATCTAGAAACCCGTCAGCTAAAAGCACACAGCAGTAAAGAGCACAGGAGACGTTATGGACAAACATTTGCCATAGGAGGGCCATAAACCTAAAGTGCACAAGTTGTATATACACATTGCATAGCCCACTGCACTGTGTGTAATGTATCCAAGCACAAATTAGCTGACTTTCCTTCATCCGCCCGGTGTTTGTTGCCGACAGTTCAGCACAGTGGGTTGTTAATAACTAAGAATTGATTTGAGGGTACTTGGTGTGTTTTGTCTTAACTGCTGTATCTGACTTGTTTCATTGCCATATAGTGTGCGTATCTTTTCATTTGTTTTACACACACACACACACACACACACATACCTGGGTCAGTGAATTACTGAAATCCATTCTAACAACTGAAGAACAGTAATAAAAGTTTTTAAGGGTTAGGAGGAATACAAATTCTCAATATTTATATATTGTATTTTTTTGTTGTAACACAAGATGTAAAAGCACTTAACTCTGCAGGAAAGTCTCTGGTACCGTTTGCTATAATCCTAATATTATAATTTTCTCTATGGAATTTTGTACTGAATCCAGTTTGGATATTTATTGCTTTGTTAATATTATTTCATTTATGTTTTTTTCTTCTTCTTTTTTTTTTTCTCGTGTTGAAAACGTTTTGAACCTAAGAAACAAAGCACAACGACAAAGAAAAGCAGCCAGTGGGAATAGCATTTTCATTGCATATCATTTACAGAGACGGGGATTGGTTCCTGTCTGCTCACCTGCTTATTACTCATTCGTTCTGCATGTTACCATCGTTATCATCCATCAGTATGTGCAACGAACTGAATGTAAATACAAACCACACAGTCTGTAAAAATGTTTATTACACTTTTCGGGTGCATCGGTAGCAAAAAGTCACAAATATAGTCGTAGTACTTTGTATGGCCGACATAACAGGCTTTTTTTGGAGTAGGCAGCATATAGTTGCAGTGCAGGATGATCAATGTTGCATATGGTTAAAAAAAAAAAAGAAGTTTACTCTATAGCGCTTGTACTGTAAATGTTGTTTTACATAGTACTGTAGAATATTGGTGAAATGATAAGTCTTACTGTAAATGTTTGCACTGTAAGTGAAAATCTCAGACTGGATGTAGGTGGGATCTGACAGCGCTGCACTGTCCAAGGCTCGGCTGTCACCTATTAGAAGATGTCAAAAGAAGAAATGATTGACAAGCAAATCATTGTTTTACACGTTGGAACCCGGTGGCTCACAGCACCGTTGTTTTACTGAACTTCAGTGGGTGTTACGAGCTCAGACATGCAATCAGCCGGAACATTTTAAACACTAATGAGTCGTGTGGATTCATTGAAATAGAGAGAAATATCTGCATCGTCATCCTCTTGGAGTAAACAATTCAATTAGATTCATAAAACTGAGTTAAATTCATGGATTGATCTTATACGAATGTATTGAGATGAAGGAAACTTAAAATCAATTGACATAAATAATTCATAGGCAACAGAGACACATAAATATATTGTATCGAATGAGCATTCTACCCGTCACCAACAATACTTTTCAGCATCTAACATGAGGTAAACTGCTACATGACCGTGGCCTGGTTTCTTTTCTTCCTGTAATTGTGGATCCTGAGTGCCGGTGTGCCCCCTTGTGGCAGACGGCCACTGTGACAAGAGATGTAATTAGTATTCAGTGCACTGGATCCAAGGGAGAGAGTCTAAATTTATCCCGGGCTGAGGACAGTAACAAAGCCTTGGACAGCGATCCCTGACGTGCCTACATCCACTCTACTCTGTAATTATCGACTCTCAGTTTACGTACTGGACAAGGTGCAAACTTCTTGATTGTTATCTTTCGTTTCATTGTGTGAAGAATATATAAACCGTCGGCGTGAACCAGCTCACACCGCTACGACTCACCAACAGCACACTGATTTGTAATGTTTCCCCTCTGATGCACAGAAGACAATCTCTACAATGACTTTTGACTTTACAAAACACAGTGTTTACATGCTAACAACCCCCACATAAGGCACAGAACAAACTCATCGTAACTCTTAGTAACAGTGCGCTTAATAGGCCCTACTGCTCTTATTAACTAGACTGTGTTCTGATGAACTGATTACTATTTTGATCTTGGCAACGAGTCCTTTCTACCTCTCCTCTTTGCACTTATTTTCCTGCAACTTTCTCATGTGCACGTTCACGCTACGTAACATCGAGGCCCGGTGCTGTGATGGCCCCCTTACAACACCTTAGTAACGGGTGATGTAATGGACGGATACTGCTATGATCAGCAGCAGTGAGTTGCGGTTGCATTTCATTCCATCTATAATGGGATTTTCTTTTTTTTTCTTTTTTCACACCGCCAAATGAAACGTTAGAACCCTCACACTCACTACCACTAGAGGTTTGTGAAGAAATCCCCTCGGACCATGCATTTGCACAAGCACGCATTCTTTTGACAGGCGGTGTGATATTTGAATCATTGCTCCATTGAGCTGGCTCAGAAACATGTCCAACTCTGCAGCTTGATGAACTGTGCCAAACCGTCGAAAAAAGCATCCGTCCTCTCTTCCGACATGTGTGTTTCATTCAATTATACTCTTGTACGGATGGATAGACGTATTATTATCGCTTAAACCGATCATTTGACTTCATTTCACAAAATTATGATAGCAATACTACCCACTTCTCTGTTGCTCGTCGGCTTTGCATGGGCGTGTAAAAACCCTCACAGCTTCAGTGCATTGCAGCCATACACACACACACACACACACACACATACACACACACACACACACACACACACACACACACACACACACACATATACAAAACACAACATACATGGAAAGATGTAATTGAATTTCCAATAAATCTAACTGTAACAGAATATATTATTTGTCTGTTAGTACAGTAATGACATCAGTGGAAACAGATGATGTAAAAACTCTGTTTATTTATGTAAAGGAACTATGAGGTATCTCTTTGTCAAAAAGCAAAGTTTTATTGACGAATAAAGTTTTATCCTGCTCAATGTTGAGAAATGTTTTCTTTTTCTTTTTTCTTTTTTTCTTTTTCTTTTCAGCCACACAGTTGTCATGGAAGGTTTGTCCTTACACTACGTAGGATGGGATCACAGATATTCGTGTGCCAGAGCAGTCAGTTTGGGAACCAGCACCGATCCCATCCTGTCATGGAGTCAGTTTATAGCAGAAAGAATCAACAAGGTATCACATGTGTCCAATCATATACATTTTTTGTCAACCTGAACAATCATCAGTAAAGACAAAAAAAAGTGAGGAGAATAAAAAAAAAGAAAGGTGAGGTATTTACGATCATTGAAATCCATTTGTCTTTGTTTCTTGTGCATTCAGTGAGGCTTACTGCTAAATCACCGCAACTTCATCATTCACCATTGTTTCGGTACCGTCGCATCCATCGGCCTTTTCCACGCACGTGAAAGGCCCCTTTACATTTCACGATGAAAAGCGTTTCTCCCTGATTCTACTTCACACGTTTTACATCATCATCTCAGTTCCTGCGCTCTCGCTGCTCTGGAAAGATAATGCACAATAAGAGCACCTCAAGGTGATGGCTGGAAAATGGGCATTTATGCCCATTTGTCTGGTTTCACAGGAGACTGTGAAACACCCCGGAGCGTTATCGTCATTATCAGACAAGCAGCGGGTGAATTATTGTGTCTGGAGCATGGCTTCGCAGACTAATTCTCACCCCTATTAGTTGGCAAATGAAGTGCTTAGGTGGAGGGAATAAGCACCTAAAGGGTTTGTGGACTACATGAGGACTAAAGTATATCTTTTAATTAATGCTGCATTAGAGAAAGTTTGAGGAAAGGTGAGGGGGAATCTGAAACGGTATTTAGTCCAACTGCTCCTTTTGCATTAAACAGTGTTGTTGCCCTATCAAGGCAACATGTGAAGTCATTACACCTTTGTGTTTGTGCCATCGTAAAAATGTAATTAAATGTAATCGTAGGTATGCCAGAAACTTTAGCCAAAGTCTTTTAGAAAGTGTGTCATGAGTCAGGAAATCTCAGATAAAAACCCCATCAACCACGTTTCAACCCTTTTTTTACCTTTATGTACATAGGGTTTTATTTTTCATCCACGACCTAGATACATGCTTTGCATAATGCTATCTGTTCCTTAATGTAGTCTCGACAGGGGCAGATGCGGATCAAGGACGGGTCTGATCTCACGCAGCTGAAGAGCAAGGGGTCGGACTGGAACACACAGTGTTTACTGTGGTGGTTGTAGGCCGGAAACACCAACTGACTGTCAGAGAGCTCTGATGTTTGACAATCTATGCTGTGGCTGTAAAAAAAAAAAAAAAAACAGAAGAAGAAATGATCAGCAGCTGTGTATCGACTCATGAAGTCATGGAGTATGTAATTCTAATGATGTTGGAGAATTTAAACTATACATCAAGAGGCGGAAGTGAATGCGCTGACTCTCGCTCAGAACCATAGACTGTATGTTAGAAGTGGATGCGGTCCCCGTGATGTCACCCATTGGATCGTGGACTACGGTTTTGAAGCCTCTAGTTCGGCAATAGCCGTCTTAGACGACAATGCTGTGGTAACTCCCAGTCAATGACGCGGCCAACACTCTCTGTATCATGCGTGTGATGCATTAAACAGTGATGAAAGTACGTTGACTTAACGGTTGTTACGTAACGTTGTCATGGTAAATGGGCATGCAATTATATATTGTGCAAGCCCGTGCTGACGTCATTGTACGCCTGCATGCTGGCCCCGGTGTCGCCAACTCGAAATCTGATTGGTTAACACCACAGTTTAGATTCCGTTAACTTTAAGCTACAGATGCCAGCACTGTTGATTCTGAAGGCCTAAGGGCAGATTTCTTGTTCCCTAGCAACACATGACGGCTGAAATATGATATGATAAAAGCTCTAACGTAAAGGCCAGCCCTCCGCTCTCGACCTGAGGCTGGAAGCAGCGCAACCAAGAGAAAAGCTATGAAATGAAGAGAATAGACTATGGGGAATAATTTAATACATATTTGTGGAAAAAATATATAAAAATTTAATTTATATTCTGATGATGTTTAGGCCAGCAGAGAAGGCCTTGCTGGCCCTGACGGCCCGCTACTGGTGATTGAATTTATTGTTTATGCAAAAGAACATGTGAGTACTTACGTGGCAAGATTCTTGGCATTGTTGAGATTGGGGAAGAATGCAGGTTCACAGATCAGGCCCGCCTCCTGGCACGCCTGTTTACAGGAAGTGTTCGGCTCTGCCTTCACAACCTGGAGCGCGCTCAGTGGAGGCCAGCTCCCCGTGCTGTTACAGAAGTCCTGAGGTAAAGATGTGACCGAGATGAGAAAAAAAGAGTCTCTCTCTCTCATTACAAAAAAAAATCCAACCCTTTTTCCATCCCCCAAACCAACATTCCTCCAACCTGTTTCTCAATCAGGATGTTGACCCTCTGGAGCATCCCTTCGCAAGAGAACTCATAGGGAAGGTGGGGCTCAATCTGAAATGTATGTGCAAAAACTGCAAATTATAGATAAAGCAAAATTGCAGCTCTGTATTCATCAAGCTGAGTGTCATCTGTATTTTCACTGTGTTCTTTGGTAAGATAAGGTATATTTAACACGGTATTTTAAAAGGTACTTGCAGTCTGGTTGAGGATAGCAGTGAGAGCTCTCTCCACATCTGTGAGGTTGTGCATGTCTACCATCCATACGTAGGGCTCTCCTAAGGCCTCGGCATAAGGATGCTGGGATGTCACCTGCAACACAAACACACCAACAGTCGAGTAAATTGCCTGTTGGATCAACTACATCATTATTTCATTCCTCTGTGTTCATTTGTTTGAGGTTGAAACTGATTTCTGTACAGTGTGTGTGAGGTTCTACACGTGTAAATTTGTTGAATTTGTAGATCATAATATTGGCTCTGACCTCTCTGATGTTGGGCTTCCCCCTGAAGAACTGTGTGTTCAGGCTACTCTGTGAAGGGTGTAGCCTGGGGTTCAGGAAAGCACAGCCATTGGCTATGGCCTCCAACGGGGCGGGGCCTTCATATGGAAAAGACAATCCAACAAAAACCTACAACAGACCACAGATAAAAAAAAAAAAGAACCCTTGTAGGCAATGAAGAAGTACAACTTAACCACATGTACTGCTTTTTTATGTCACCACACGGTTTCAGCCAACACCAGGACAATAAATGAGGAATTCAGCTCAACAGTTAGTGTTCTTACAGCATATGCAGAGAGGGTTGTCTTTACAATGTTGTGTGGACCCACAAACATTTTATAAAATTACAATCTTTTGTTGAATTCAAATGGTCTTGTGGTTGCATCATGTAAAATGCAGAAATAAAAAAAAGTGCATTGCTGCTTACATTGTGTTTTTAATATGTAATATTGTTGAAAACAATTCATGATTCTGCCAAGTTTTATGATAATCGATTATAAACATTTTGCAGATATGTTTCAGAAGTCCTGACATGTAAAACAGGTAATTCAATAAAATAAGGTACCGTACTACTTAACTTTTTAATATAAACATCAGAACTGCAACATAGAAACACGACGCACACCAATACAACATCTGTTTTTGTCTGGATTTGACAGATGTGTGAAATCCAAACATTGTACAATGTGCTTTCATGTTCTTGAAGATAGAAAGGGGTAACACATTTGGAAAGCAGATATTGCTCGGCCAATTTTTGCTTTTCTTTTGTCACCTCCATCAAATGAGAGAAAGGTTACTCCTAACTTATTGGGATTTTAATAAGGTCACATGAAAAGAACAAAATATCAGAGGAGAAAAAGTACTATTACTATTTCCTTTTTACACGGACAGCAGTGGGCTTTAAAATGAGGAGGAAGTAAAGTCAACAGAGGTCAAATTTAAGGGAGACACACTCACCTTGCTCTGTCTCAACAGGACCTGAACCTCAGCGCCTTTGATAATGCCGTGGTTTATCACATAGCTTGGGATCGAAGCGCTTTGATCAACCGTCCCATGGATGTCCAAGTGCTTGTGGATAACGTCCAGATATGCTCCTTTACCCTGCAGTGTAACAGCGGAGGAAAGCGACGGATTTGGTGTGTATTTTATGGGGACGTCTGGATGAAAAAAAGGGGATCCAACAGAGTATACACCTCCACAGACTACATCTACAACACAAACTAACAACAAAGGTAAAATGAGGTGACAGGTGAAAAAAGTTTAAAAACTGCCTTCATCATTTCCTTTTTAATGTCAAAACATGTCTGCCAGGTTTTATATTTGGCAATTGCACAACTTTCTGTTGTGAACATGATGTGAATTTATGTTTTCCCAGAACCTGTATATTTCTTTAATAACATCTCAAATTACTACTGCTGTGTGAATAAAATGAACACTGATAGCATACTTCAAAGAAAAAATGCATTATGTTACCTCCCAAAACGTGGCTCTCTTGCCATACACAAGTGCCTGGTTTTTCCTTCTGGTTGAGTTTAACTGCTCAGTTTCTTCAGCGCTGAACTGGTGCTGCACCACAAAGCCCAGGAATGTGTTGTCTGGTGTATGAGCTGCTCACAGTTAGAGAATACATATTAATTAAGATAAGTACAAAAGAAAATTGGCATTTTTGTTCGTCCTCAGATTAAGCGACATTATGTAAATCACACTATTAGCTGTTGGAAAAGAAAAAAAGAAGCAAAAAGCCTACGGAACATGGTGTAGAACTGCATTGGGATCAGGTTGAGGCTGCCAAATGGACTTATAAGGTTGTGGTTTTTGGACCAAGGTACATGATTGAAGTCTGGCTCCGTGCCGAAACTGTCCAAGATACGAAACCTACACCTGATCGACAGACACAACACAGGTACACAGTTTCACCCGCCGGCACATTAATACGCACATTTCTGACGGCAAAATTCACATTATGTAGACACTGGACACCCATAAAACACCTGACCATTACACCCCGTGTGGAGTGCCAGCATGCACAAGCCAACATTCTTTTCTGATGTCCGGGTTGCACATATATATGTGCACAAAGTCTCACTCTCATATAACTCACAAATACTTTTAAATAACTCAGGTCCAGGATCCTGATACCCACCTATATTTGATCCAATATGATCCAAGTACTTTCTGAATCTGTTGAAGACCGACAATGTCTGTATAGATCAAGTTTGCTTCCACTTTTGAATGAGGAGTTGGGCAGTCACCTTTCCCAATCCTTAGAAAACTAGAGAGAGAGAGAGAGAGAGCGAGAGAGAGAGAGAGAGAGAGAGAGAGAGACAAAGAGAGAGAGACAAAGAGAGAGAGAGAGAGAGAGAGAGAGAGACAAAGAGAGAGAGAGAGAGAGAGAGAGAGAGACAGAGAGAGACAGAGAGAAACACAAGACTGGATATACATAAATTGAGTTATTATAACAATTATGGGAAAATAATGGAATGAGTAAAAATGTATGATGATGCAATTACACCAGTCACCCTGATAGAAAGCAGTCTGCGACAACAGGCTCTTTTTGTGTGCATACTCACTGCTTGAGGTCGGGTATGGAGGCACTGAGGTGAAGATGGTGACCCAGGATGTATAGTGTGGCGATGAGGTCACTCCACTGGACTAGTTCCCCAAGGGGGCCCCCACTAAAGGCACTCTCTGCTATTCTAAAACCCGATTCATCCGTCAATGCTCCAGGATGCACCAGAATCTGGAAAATGTAAAAACTCCATGGACAGGATGCAACCACAAATGTTGTCTCTCCTTTGTCTCATGGTCATGTTTCGCCATAATTCAACAAATATAATTCTTCAAATGCTCAAACAGTTCCAATACTATTATTTAATCGAGTGAGACCACATTATTTGTTAAGATTGTTTTGCCCAACTGTCAAGCTTGGATCCAAAAGCAAATCCAGTTTTTAAGATTTCAAAGTAATATTGTATCATATCAAAAATCTTTCGGACATCTAAGAATAGAATGGTTTCATTTGATGGCTCATTTCCTGCATAGACACAGTACAGAACAGAACAGTAAATACCCTGTCATGGAAGGCACGTCTAGTTTTTTTTTAGATTTAGTATCACTGGAATGAGAACCTAATTTAAGGAGGAAGGGAAGCAGCCAGCTCTAAAAGCATCCTCTAACAAGAAATTAAAACGTGTCCAATTCATGTGCATCATTATCAAACTATACAAGACATATTGAAAGAAATAATCAAATTTAACACTGATACAGTTATATGTAATGCACAACATTGTCTCTATGTTAAATCAGTCAATGCTATAGTAAACTGTAACTTTAAAGACCATTAGAGTGGCCTTAGTTTTAAGAATAAATGTGAATTTCAAGTGGAAACTCTGCCCCCCATCATCAATATAAACTCCATATGTGCCATGTGAGAACAACAGTATCTAAGGGGGGCAGGTTAGCGAACTGTCAACTATTATTCCAATGAAAGCAATGGGGAGGTATACATTACCTGTTTAGCTTTTCTCCCTGTGATGTTGTATTTGGCTGAAAGAGAGCGTCCAGCCTCGACCCAAATCGTTTCCATACTGCGAATTCTTTGTTGAATCCAACGGAATTGGACCCTCGCTTGCAGAACTGGATACAGATCTGTTAGATGTTCCCTTATCACTGCGGGTTCAGTCTCCACCTAGAAAAATAAAGCAGACACAGGTCAGCATTCAGTTTGAAAATGTGCCTTTTTAGGACCATTAATGCCACTCATAGCATTTTCTGCCCAAGATTCGACACAAGCAGCCGTGGGATCACTTCCGACACTTCAACGTGATGACTTGCTGTGATGAGAGCGAGCTAATATTTTGGTAGTGTGGGAGTTTTGCTTGCACCTGCCCAGCCTAACGCCCCCTAGGTTATAGAGAAGAAGGTGGGCTGTGGCGACTAACCTCTAGCTGGTGAGGATCAGAGTGGTTGGGTCGGTGTTATATTGAGGTATCCACCGTACCCTTAGAGTCAAGTAGACCGTGAAGCCTGTGAGTTGGAACAAAGGTTTCGATATTGTTTCCCTACTTTCCATTTACTTATTAGGGCCTGACGCTTCTACACTGAAGAGAGTGTAAGATAGATCCTTTCTATCCTTTCTAAGATAGCGCTGCCATATATACTGTGGGGTCCGAGTGTATGGCTACCTTATTGCAAATTTTCAGTGGGCAAACATGTGCTCTTCATTAGAAGAGAATATTACCCATAAAGTCCAGTAGCAGGACTCCGTCTGTGCTTATTGTACTCAGGTTATGATATCGTAACCTTCGTTATTTAGGCAACTAATGAGGGAACTGAGTCTGACAGTAGAGACAATAGAGGTAATTAGAAGTCAAGCTGCAGTATTATGGTGTGTTTTACAGCTGTAAACTGAAAGAAACACAACTCCGGTAAAACAGGTCCGCACAGGTTAGATGCATACTCTTTTACTCACCACAAAAACATATAAGTAACATGCCTTCCTTTGCCTTTACTTTACCTCTAAGTTTTCCACTACAGTCACAGGAATCACGCGGCCTGGAAGCAGTGGACACCAGGACTCTATCTTATCACAACACAGAACGAAAGAGAGAAATTGAACACGTGTTGTACCGGCCAGTGTCACGGTGTGATATGAGAGCTTGAAACCACTTAGGTACCTCACTCAAGTAGATAAGGAAGGAGCACAGAGACCCATTCACCCCATGACTGCTGTAGCAAGGATCAGTCCCCCACATGTCTTTCATCCACTGGAAAAAGAACAGAGGTATATAACGTTAATCATGATCAACACAATGCTTTACATTATAGGTGTCAAACTCAAGGCCCGCAGGCCGAATCCGGCCCACCACGTCATTTTATGTGGCCTGCGAGAGCTCGAAAGGAATATGATTGTCTTAAAATTAAAGTCTATGTTGCTTTACAATGTACAGTGACCACAAACTACATCTCCTACAATACACGTTGATTTTGTGACCCGTGAATGAACGGCTTCCTGCCACTAGAAAGCAGTGTTTCCTTATCGGCGTTTAACTAAAGCGATTTGAGTTGAAAAAGATAAACAAATAATCCCAAAATGTCCAAGAAGAGAAAGATTGATGCAGAGGGAAAGAGATTACATGTTTGTGTTTCAAGGAGAAAAACCGGTCTGTCTTCTGTGTTGAGGCTTGTCGGGGATAAGGGATGACAATGTACGTTGGAATTTTGACTTCAAACACGGAACCAAGTATGCTAAATTTAACCTCCAAGAAAAACATAAAGTTGTCCAAGAATTCGCGCTAGACGCGCCGCAGAGGGGGCGTGGCTTATCTCCGTGGAAATAGTTCATTTCCACCATCGACCATTGAAGAAATAACCACTATTTATGCTTTGTACATGTTGTGGAAGACCCACAAACGTCGGAACATCAAACGCCCTTGTGTCTGGGTTCATAATAATATTATAATATTATCCGTCGCCGCACACAGCTTCTCCAGGAGCTGCGTCTGGTTGAAGCCGCTTCCAGACTATCAACTTCTCCTCTATGGTTTCTGATTCAACAACGGCAGGACGTCAGTGATGACACGTGGAGCTTCTCAACGCTGATTGGCTTTAAAGACACAGCGTCACGCGAATTGTTCGCGTTATTCTCGCTGCCCGGCAGAAATTTGCGTAATTTACATCCATTTGGGTCTGACCATTGATTTTGTTTGTAATCTACTAGCGCGGAAATTTTGCAACACTTTGGTGTGAACGAAGCATAAAGGTGTGTGAGCAGGTGAGCTGTGTAAAGGTGTGTGAGCAGGTGAGCTGTTTAAAGGTATGTGAGCAGGTGAGCTGTTTAAAGGTATGTGAGCAGGTGAGCCGTGTAAAGGTGTGTGAGCAGGTGAGCTGTTTAAAGGTGTGTGAGCAGGTGAGCTGTTTAAAGGTATGTGAGCAGGTGAGCCGTGTAAAGGTGTGTGAGCAGGTGAGCCGTGTAAAGGTGTGTGAGCAGGTGAGCTGTTTAAAGGTATGTGAGCAGGTGAGCCGTGTAAAGGTGTGTGAGCAGGTGAGCCGTGTAAAGGTGTGTGAGCAGGTGAGCCGTGTAAAGGTGTGTGAGCAGGTGAGCCGTGTAAAGGTGTGTGAGCAGGTGAGCCGTGTCACATATTTTTAGCAGCCCTTTGAGGGCACCCATAATGCTGATGTGGCCTAGGGTGAAAATGAGTTTGACACCCCTGCTTTACATGGTCCAATGGATACACAAATTAACATAAATATCCAAGAGCAGTATTCCTGCTGTATATTCCATAGTTTTACCTCTTTGCAATAAATCAAAATACAGATTTATTTCAAAGTATTCAGAAAACATGTAATAGGATTTTTTTTTTTTTTTTTTTTACCAATGGGTTATCAAAGATAGGTTGCTTCTAAAATGATTAAGACATTTGTTACCTTCAATGTCTCCTTACAGTCTGGGAATCCATCCAAAGGTGGCAGTGTGCAATCTTCACCCCCTTTGATTCGATCATCTACGAAACACACAAACAACAGCGTTCAGAGAGGCTCTAATTAAAAAGTGTTCATTTTGATCAGTTAGTTATTTGATTCTGAGTCCAATTAGAGATACCATTAGAAAAAGGTATTTTCCTGCTGAATGACGTATGAATGAAGTATGACACAATGCCGGACTGTATTGTATTAAAAAGGAAAGCATTTGTACTGTGTGTACCATGTTCATACCATGTTCAGTGACATGTCCCTTCATTGTGATGAACATGGGTACTGTAGTTTATTTTGACTCGATCCCTCTTACGTTGTTCTGTTGTAAACTCGCTAGAGCACCAAATGTGTCTCAATCCCCGGCTGAAAATAGTCCCTAACAACAGCACTGTTTACTCATTATGGATATCATTTCCTATAGACTACACTGCCCAGCTTAGCCTATTTTGAAAAATCAAATGTTGCATTTTTCACACATTTGTGAAGATATACGTCTTCAGTAGGAAGGAGGAGGGACAATCTCAACAGACTTTGTTAATGTCATTGGATTTGTTAATGAGCAAAAGAATAACATCTGCCTTATTCCTTCTAGATACTAGATACTTCTAGCCAATGTTTATTCATAACATCTTCATATAAACACATCTGAATTCATCACTTATGTCCAGACTTAACTTTAATTGCTTCAGACATCTTCTGTATAGTCATGGTAGAGTTACCCACGTGCTAAAAGCGACCACTGGGGGAACAGCAGTTAGCATTCTTATTTTCATGAAGAGTCATTTTACCAGATTTGACTTTCTTCTCTTCCTTCTCTTCCTGTAGCTTCAGCAGCTTCTCCATGTGAGACAACTGTTGCTGCATTTGGAGCTTGACAGAGCGCAGGTCCTCAATCATTTGAGCCTTCAGTTGTCCTTTCTCTTTGTCGGCCTCCATCTTAATCTGGAGTGCCTGTAATTCTTTTGTGTAGTCCCTCAAGGGAAGCAGGTGAGTGACTAAGAGAGAGAGTTTGTAACGTTATGTGAGGAATCATCTCTCTCCTTTTGAACAGATCTTCGAGGAGCTTGCAGCTGAAACAAGCTGTTGTAGCAGTCAGCCACACTCTGCAATTATTACTCATAGAATATTCGTTAGCGAACACGACCATGACGTTCCTATGTCAATTACAACATCAAAAACAACATCTACTGTCTGGAAAGTTTGCTCACTGTTGTCAAAGGATTCCACGATGTTCCGGAGATCATCCACAACCTTGAGCATACTCTTCATTATTGCTAGAAGAGAAAAGGGCGGGGGTGAAAAAAAGGAGAGGGAAGGCCGACAGAGTTGAGCAGGAAAGACGCGGATAATTAATAATAGAGAGAAGGAGCAGAGGCTGTGATGTCTCCAGGTATTGACAAGAAAAAGTCCTTTTCAAAAAAACAATGACTAAACAGGACTCAGAGCATTACTACAGCAGCAAACAACTATTTGCAAAGTAAACACATGTTGGTGTACAGTGGAGCAGTGCTGGCCTCCACGCATGATCTCAGTGCACGTTAAGTGCATGTGAGCGTGCTTGTATGGCTAGCTCACAGCACAGCACTGCTCTTACATGAGGAAACAGCTGTGTCATCACTGAAGCATAGCGCCTTAGTTATAGTATAGTATAGTATTCATACTTCTATTAAATCCTTCTGCTGCTCCGTCACAACCCTTCCCCCCCTCTCTCTTTTACTCCTCTCGTTATCTCTGCTCTCTCTACCTTCAGGCCTCCGTGTGTCTCCACTTTGGCTCAGACTGTTGTGACCGCTCATTCCGACGTCCTGCTTGTCAGCGTTGATCTAGAACCAGTTGAGACAGACAAGACGCACGTTACACAACAAAACGCTGGTTGAATAAAAAAAAAAAAAAAAAATACAAAACAAACGCTGTATTGTTAGGTGAATGCATGAATGAATGAATGAATAAAGATACAGACCAGGATATAATATGACAAAGTCAGACACCAGATGACACCAATGACCAGGAGCAGCCACCGGGACCTCCACAGGATGTTTATTGCTTTTCTCATGCTGCACATGGCCTCAGCCTAATGCACTAGAGTTGGACGATGGATGGCATGGGCCTTGTTGGAAACAAAATAAGGTTATTCTACATTAAAACTCAGCGTTTCCTTAACTCATACTGTATAATTCTGCCTGTCCACCGATGAGAAATGAGTGAAGGAATGTGTCTGAATCAAATGTTGCATTTTTGACACATTTGGAAAGATATACGTCTTCAGTAGGAAGGGGTAGGGACAATCTCAACAGACTTTGGACATGTCATTGGATTTATTAATGAGAAAAAGAATAGCATCTGCCTTATTCCTTCTAGATACTAGATAGATACTTCTAGCCAATTTTCATTCATAACATCTTCATATAAACACATAATTCTGCCTGTCCAGCGATGGGACATGAGTGGAGGAATGTGTCTGACGTGTCAGACAGACAGAGAGAGAGAGAGAGAGAGACAAGGAATAATTTAGCAACAGGATTTTCTTCATGAAATTATGACAAGAGTTTCCTTAGCGTCTATCCTTATTCATTGTGACACATCCGTTGTTGTTACATTGTTTCTCTTTAGACAACTCCAATATCCACAGTTATATAAATAACTTTAATGCTTACCTTTAGACCATTGGGCAATCCGTCTCCGTAAAACCAAATGAACGCAGTGCTCCGGCAGACTATGCTACGGCAATATCCCTCAGATGCAAATGATCTGCAAAACAATAGACAGCTCCTGATGCTCTTGCTCAACCCACAAAACCAGTTTGCAAAACAGTGTGTAATAATTCCTGAACTGCTAAAGACAGGGACTTATCTTCAGTGCCACGTCTTGTATTACATCCACTTGACTTATTTTGAACCACATGTATTAAAAGTGTCATTACTTCTGCAACTAAGCTGATATTTCATTTATGTTTGTGGACCTAACACATCTAGATTTCAGTATATTTCTTACCTTTGGTTTTGTTGTATATTTCAAGCGACAGTGATGATGAAGGAATCTCCTTTGAACTGTGACAATAATCAAATGGCACAACTGAATAGCGAAAGAATTGCACAATGTACTTTGTTTCAGTGCTTTAGAAGTGACTCATAGCCACTTAAACCTCGTCATTTTCACCATTAACTGTCACGCCTAAACAAGTCTGGATGTGGATGAGTCGATTGCAAGTGAAAAGGGAAAATGCGTAATCCTAGAGTCCAAATAAGTGAAACAAAAATGCACTTCAGGGCAAACAGCTCTTTGTTCCCTTTTCTGTGCATGGAAGGTCTTCATACACTTCACTTAGGGTCCACTAGAGGTCAGTCTGCACACAATGATGGCAATGGTGTGGGAGCAATTACCACTGACTCAGTATGTGAAGAACATTTTTTTTTTATGTTATAAAAAATAACGTTATAATTTGGGATTCAGGGCAATGAGCTTTCAGCATTATTATTGGGGTTTTTTCAAACAAAAACAGACAAGAAAACCAAATTTTAGGATATAAATAAAAATAAAATAAGTCTTTAACTGATGAGTATTTACATACTCAGGCACATGCATGCATTGTTTTACATGAAGTTATTTAAATTTAAACATGTTAAAAAGTGATAGTAGATAGAAAAGTGAAAGTTGGCATTGTGCCCCATGCAGCCTTGTTTCCTGAAAAGTGTGCTCCAAAGGTCAAGTGTACAGTGTCAGGTGGTTTCCTTTAACTTTAAAGCCAAAATGCTTTGCCAGTACCTGAAGGACTGTTGCTCACTCCACTGTTGGAGCTTGAATACAATCAACTTTTTTTAAATGGCAGCTAAAGTTACTGGGATAAGAAGAATTTTATTAATTTAATGCTTAGTTTGAATCCAAATGAAAAAATACTTGAGGTCCAATAATAGCATGAACAACACAAGTTATTTATATTAACCCCAGCTTACTTTATAAAAATTTTCAATCACGTCAGAATGTTCTGAAGGGCCAACACATTCTTACCCCATGCGTCAAATACCAAGCTGCTGTACGGCAGGACGCAACAATGCAAATGAGCTAGGTTCCCCGAAGTATCAAGATGAACTTGATGAATAATACCCAGAATTCCCTGAGTTTGAAACTTAGACGGATGCAAAAAGACTTGTTGGATTTTTTACTTACAAAGTTATTCAGAAAATTCAGTGATTCTTCTTGGATAAAAACCCATTCAGAAATATTGTGTTGAAAACATATTGCAGCAGAACCAAAAGGTCTCCATTCTTTCACTCCGTTATCTTTTTTTCTACATCAGTGGTGAAGATGACTGGAGAATTAGTCTCCGTTTATTTTCTCCAGAGTAGACAGAGGGAATCAGACGAGATGGACTGAGAAAGCCTGCTTGAACAGAAAACCCAACTGTCTGGCCTGACAGGACCTGGTGACCTGGCAACCTCCTGGCAACTTCCTGGTGAATTATATTTACGTTAGGCTTAAGTAAACGGCTCATAAATCATTAACAAGTAATCATAACCGCATCACTGGGAGCAGAGGCTGCTGTTTATTTGGCATTGTGGAGTACTGGGTGTGATCCTGAGTAGTGTGTGTGTGTGTGTGTGTGTGTGTGTGTGTGTGTGTGTGTGTGTGTGTGTGTGTGTGTGTGTGTGTGTGTGTGTGTGTGTGTGTGCGTGCGTGCGTGCGTGCGTGCGTGCGTGTGTGTGTGTGTTCAACGACAGAGAACAAGCAAGGATTAAGCCTTGTCAGCGCAAACTCGAGGATGCCCAGCTGACAGTGTATCAGGCCATGACAGTCGGAGGAGGAGACGGAGGCAGCCCCAATGTGGTCAACCAGGATGTTGGAAAAGAGACTCCCCACAATCTCCATGGAACAAAGACAGGACCGGTGGGAGGGCTCAACATCATCCATCGGACTGAGGGGAGGAGCAGACAGAGGGGCTCCGCATCTGCCAATCGGCTTGGAGCTCCGTCACTGCGAGCTAAACACTCAACAAAAACACGACTGTTTACTGTCCATCTTCTGCCGCAAACTCAAAACACATCACTTCCGACTATACCTGGAATAAAAAAAAAAGTAGCACTCTAGTAGCACTTAAATGGCACTTACTTATATCACTTTGTAGTTTGGCTTTCTTGAGGAAATTGTACTTTTCTTGCTTGTTGTTCTGAGTTTGTACTCTCATAGTTGAATGCGCTTATTGTAAGTCGCTTTGAATGAAAGCGTCAGCCAAATGAAATGTAATGTAAATTATAGGCAAACCCAATAACCTCAAGCTAACCTTGCCATCTGGTTGAAGCTACCCTTCTCTTGTTTCAGCTCTGTGTGCGTACAGACGTAATGCATTCATTCTTTGAGGGAGATGGCTGTTAGGTAAACATTTGGGTGAGAGAGGCTCATGTCAGACCCATTTAAAAGCAGGACTTTGACCAGGAGTGTGTGCGTGTATGAGAGCATTAGATGGAAGGGTGAAACTGTGTTACTCTTTCCACTGCACGAGGACTAAGAAGTTGAAAAAAGTTGTGCGGGACTATGACTTTTGGTTTTTGAAGTGAAAACTGAAAGGATGTGCTGGACATTTGTCCACCTGCTGATCCTGACAACACTCAGCTGTCTGTCTCGCGCTGAGGTTAAGGCAAAGGTTTCCGTTTCCTGCCCAGACTACCAGAGGGCATATGGAGGCTCCTGCTACGAGTTTGTGGATCTCCAGCACAGTTTTGTCAGTGCACAGGCTTGGTGCGAGCAGCGCGGTGGACACCTTGCATTTATCCCAGATGAAGAAACTCAATATTTCCTTCAGAGACTCTCGGACCCCGAGAAGGACGTGTGGCTTGGACTGGCACCCTCTGCCACTCCAAAGCTGCTGTATTCTGCAACCCTTGGAGGTAAGAAGGCCATGTGGAAAACAGATTTTTCCACAACTGTAAAAATCTGCTCTCATGCAGATACCCATAGGTATCCATCCACCTTAGATGAATGAGTTTAATTCTACTTGTAACAAAACGGTCATGAGCAAGTCTCTGACACAGTCTATCAGTCTATTCGATTTTACATTACTTTTGTTGGTGATTTATGGCAAAAGTCTTGTAAATTATGGTTACTTTGGGACAATTGTGTCCAACTTCTTCTCTGTTTGCACTGTGTCTGATAACAAACTAAGTCTGTATTGAGACGTCATTTTCACTTTCTTCTGTTCAGTAATTACATAATTTTAACAGAATAGAATTTAAACTTAATTTATTTCCCCTCAGTGGGATGGGAAAATGACTTTGCAGATATTTTTGCCAGAAGTGAAAAACCAACATTTACCAAATAAAAAGCTTTTTACATACCATTTTATTCTTTATGTCTCTATTCACAACAGAGGTGTCTGTGCATATGTTGTCATCCAAAAGTAAAGCAAACAATTTAAAAAAGAAGTTAAATAAAAGTCACGCTAACTTGACATGAACCAAATACAACTGAACAGACCACAGTGACCAAGACAAATTCTGATCAAAGAACCAACTTCCTCTGTGGGGTTTTACGGCATCCAGTGTCCGTTGAATTGCATTGCTGCCATCTTCTGGAACTACTATGCCGTCTTCTGTGCCCCTCCCACCCCCGGATTGCAACCGGGTATTTCATACACTGCTCCTGCAATACCTGCTTCGTTGGGTCATTTTTCCTGTCCTTCAGGCTTGGCAAGAAGTTGACCAGGAGCAGCCACAGACTCTTTCTTAACATGTCCTTATTTCTTACATAGTACTGGATCAGTAGTACCTCTTCCTTTAAGCTGCTTGGGTTATTAGCCACCATACCCCTTTCTTAAGACCGGTGGATTAGTCTTAGCCGTTCCTTTAACTTATACATATGTGGTGATAAGGCCATAGGTTTGTAATAAAGTGCCAATGGCTTCTGCAGGCCCTTTACAATGCTAAATATATACATATATATATATATATGTATATATATATATGTATATGTGAGAGCAGTGAACCCCACCAAACGTGTTAACTGCCCTGTAGTAAAACCAGTGAACCAGAAAATATTACTTCCTGTTTACCACAGGTCAAGTAATTCTACATACAGCCACTTTACAGTTCCAACTGTGCATATGCTTATATACTGTATATGTTCAGTCGTGGTTTGTTCCATCCTCAGGTGCTTTCTCTTGGCTGGATGGTTCACATATTACTTATTCAAACTGGGTGAGCAGCCCACAGCCAGGAGCAGCTTGTGGACACACGCTGAGACACTCGGGCTTCCAATGGAAAGCCACAACAGACTGCAACAAAAAACTGCACTTTATCTGCCAGTTTGGTACGTATTCTGACTCGCACTTTAAAAAAAAAAAAAGAAAAAAACATATACTGAAAAAACTCAATGATGAATTACCACTTTGCTTTGCTTTTGTACCTTTCCCAGACTCTGGGAGATCTATTGTGTGTGCAGGCCGAAAGACCTCTCTGCAGTGTGGTTCTGGTCAAGTCTTAATGATAGATGGTGGCTTCTACGGTCGTAAGAACATTCATTACTGTCGATCCACGCTCTCTCCACCAAAAACATCCACAGGACACCAGTGCGGCTGGGAGGATGTTGTACAATCATTAACAGGTAAGACATGATCATGTAGTTGTTCATTTTGTTATGATAATGGATGTCATACAATTATGTGCTGTACAAATGGCTATTCTAGACCTGTTAAAGGATTTGATCTACACAATAACCACTCTCAGCTTCATAATAGTTCCTCTCATGTTATATGCTGAGCTCAATAGGAAAAAAAATCTGAATAGGAAAACAAACACTCATGCCTCATGAAAAGGTTCTGCATGGATGAAAACTGTGATGAAACCCAATCCACGATTGAGGAAAATGATTGCCAGATGTCACAAAGTACATATTGTCGCTACAGACTTTTATTTGCTAACAATGATTGCCCATCAAGACATATGGGAGAAAAAACACACACAATGATAGCTTAAAAGCCTTAACGATACATCAATGATATCCATCCAGTAAATATTGACTCATGCATTTAACTGATGGCAAAAGCAGACTTTCCATCTATTCATTGTCCAAGCGCATTCAGTTTAGTTTCTTGGGACACAGGAGCCTTTACCAGCATGCATCGGGTCAGAGGGAGTGTACATGCTGTACAAGTCAGATCTCTATTTTAATTTTGAATTCACCTAACTATCCTGTAGTTGAAGAAGCAGGAACCAAGTCCAAACCTCCGCAATGCACATTCAATTACAGTGGTTACACGTGAGAAACATTTTCATGACAATAGTCAGCAACACTGTTCATAGCATTGTCTGGCGCTAACGCATATTACGATAGTTTTACTTTTGCTCTCAATATCGTTCCACACTCCAGTCCAGTTGGTTTTCCAAGAAGAAGAAGAGGAAGAGGAAGATAACAAAAAAGCTAAAAAAGCAACACACTCTTACGCCAAACTTGTCAAATACTGCCGATTGGTCAGTGCCCCTTGGCATCGGAGATCGATACACTAGGTACCCTTCTAGCATTAGTATTCAACGTGTGTCGACAGCAGGTCAGGTTCCTGCTCCTTACATGCATAGTGTCCTTTCCAAATAAATGTCCGTATTTACAGGAAGTTAGGTTCAGGCAACAAAACCACTTAGTTGCATTTAGGAAAATAGCTTGGCCAAAGTTAACTTCACTTTCTAGCAACTCAAGTCACTACCGAGTGACTGATGACTTATGTCCCTCATTACTGCCTGGTGACAAAATATCAACTTTTACTTTTAGTTTCCCACAGGACACGAACACCAGTCTCCTAAACGAAAGTCGTACATTTGTTTGTGATCTTTTGGCGGAATTTGAATATAATATTCACAACTATGTTTTCAGTATTATAAAATGACCTGAAACTAAGTAGAGTAACCCATTCATATCAAAGGGAGCAGGTGCTCTTCACGGAGTGTGCCATGTTGCACCGCCATGTTTCCACAGTGGCCCAGAATGGACAAACCAAACACTGACTCTAGAAAAGGGTGTTTTGCATTTTTACGTTACCTGAAGGACACGCAGTTCTCCGACGCGCTTAGAAAGGGAGGGCTGAGCTGAGGGGATTTTAGTTGGATGCAATCTGCAGCTTTACCACTAGATGCCACTAAATCCTACATACACACTGCTCCTTTAAACGAACGCTAGTGCAAGCCCACGCAACCACTCCAGACAATCGCTAAGGATCAGCACCGCGGATAGAGATCGTTAGTTGAGGAACACATATGGTTATTAGAGTTCTCATTGCACCACTAGAACTACTATATATCAATTTAGCAGATTTGTAAGACTTTCAATAATGCCATCCTCATTGCCGTGTGTTAACAGTAGTAACTGATTATGTTCTCCTTTCCCAGCTCACTGCCACGGCCGTCAGGTCTGCCAGATTGCTGAAGTAGTGGGCTCCTTTGGTGAACCCTGTCCTCAGCTGGGGAGCTACCTGTCTGTGGACCACCACTGCAAAGATGGTAGGTCACAGTAAGTCTAAGCAACCATAAATGTTCCAAAGGGGGAATCACACGTTCTATATCTTTTAAAAACAGATCTGATTGGTTCCCATCCCACCCTTAATTCACTTGTTTCCAAGTGGACAAAAGCTGAAACCAATAAATGAACCAACAAAGAGGTCTACAGTGGGTTCCAAAAACCATCTGCGACTTCATAGAGTATATTGTAATATGTGGCAACCTCTCTCTAAAAACACATCAAAAGACATCATGGTCTCAAAGCAAACTTCATTTTTAACACATGGTTGAGTTTAAAAGATATTAAGACTAAATATGCATTTTGGATCTTGTGTATTTGTTCCACTGGAGTCTGGCTCACCATGCCATGCTCACCACTCAACCATTGGGGTCAGCTACCATGTCCTCCCGCAGCCTCACTCCCAGAGACCCTGAGGAAAAATCACAGGTGTAAATATGTTATTGAATGCTGGCTGAATTCCATTTCAGTTTCAGGGTCAAGGTATTGTGCATGCTGGTTCACTGTCACACTGTCCAATCTTACTCGGAAACTTGAACAGTACAGAGCCATTGATAATGTAATGAGTAACACCTGTGCTTTTTCTACAAGTCAAAATGTTTGCGGTGAAAAAGGCCTATTTTGCCTATTTTTGTTTTTCAGCCCCAAGTAACTGTTGAGTTAGTGTCAAGCAGTCACCCCAAATCCAAACTTCAAAAAGTACTTTTCAAGCACTTAGATGTGACAGATGTCACAAACTCTATGTTATATTTTTATACACTCTCTGCTTGGTTCCAAAGTAGTTTCAGCAACCAACTAAACCATGACTTCGAGTTAGTGCTCATGCATACAGAAATATGTCAAGGAGGTGGTAATAAAGTATGTATTAAATCTATTTATTTCATAATGTAATATTGAGTGAATCAGCAAAGACTGAGACGGAGGAAAAGATTTCGATACATTTCTGGTCATTATCTCCATCCAGGGCTCACACTGTCAGTGAGCACTGTGGCTGCTGTTTTTGACGACGTCACCATCAGCGTGAAGTTGCTCTTACCTGTGCCACAGGGGAACCCTAGCTGCAAGATGAGTACAGGAGACGGCCGACTTATTTACCTGCATAGTACAGAGGGGTGAGTACTGTGTTGTATAAGTCCATCATATCCTTACTTCTTATGCCTTTAATCGGGTTCAAATACATTTACATTACCGTCCGAGCCATAGGTCTTATGAACTGCAAGTTCACATAAGCATTTGTGCCGATTAGTTACATTCTACAGTCCAAGTATGCCAAGCTATCTTTAAAGTACTAAACCCTAACAGATGTGCTCAAAGTCCGAAAATGACTGATTTGACAGATTTGTGAGTGACCTATGTAACCTGTACTGTATGCTTTTTCTCAGGTTGGAGAGCAGCGAGATGCACAAGTATACTCATCCAAGCACATTTGTTGTGGCGGTTGAATGCACCAGCAGCGGTATACACCTTACAGCTCAGAGCACAATTGCCATTCAAGAACCCATCACAGTGTTTGGTGTCGTCATGTGCTATGCTGGGGAACTGTCTTTTCATGCAAACAAGTGTAAATCCCTTTACAGAGAGCCGTTTATAATTCAAATGGTGGTAAAAGCAGGTAGGTGCCAACTTGACCTGAATATACCATAATTTATCCTGTCCAATTTGAAATCACTGCATCAAGTTTCTTTTGTTTTTTTGTTTATGTAAATTTTGAAAAGGACAGTTTACCCCCATATCAAAACTACATATGTTTCCTCTTACCTGTAGTGTTATTTATCGATCGTAATTGTTTTAGTGTGAGTTATCTTGTTTTGGAGGTGTTGGCTGTAGAGTCTGCCTTCTCTCCAATATAATGGTACTATATGGCACCCGGTTTGTGGTGCTCAAACACCAGAAAAATACATCTAAAAAAACTAAAATGCAATGTCATTTTCCAAAGAATCATAAACAGGTTTTTTGTTGTTGCTTTGAGCACCACAAGCCGAGTGCCATATAGTCCCATTATATTGGTGAGAAGGCAGACATGTCTGCGGCCGACATCTCCAAAACTTGGAAACTCACACCAAAACATAATAAATAGCACTACAGGTAAGAGGAAAAAAAACATGTATTTGGGATTTAGGGGTGAATTATCCATTTCAATGTAATCCTTTTTTTCTCTTTTCTTTCTGAAGGTACAAATGTGACCTACAGAATCCAGAGTGATGAAACGTTGTTGTTGGGTCTATCTGTATTTAGAGGAAATGTTCCCCAGAACATCACAGTGACTCCAGAAATGATGAAGCAGCTTGGGCCTGGCTGCCACCGGCTGGCCCTTTATGCATCGAACATGGTTACGCACCATGAAGTGTCCACAGACCTGCAGGTACATTAACATCAACCATGTGACCGTGTCATCTTCTATCAATAAAGCAATAAGCAACATGATGCATCAATCCTTTATATTTATGTTCTGATTGTGATAGTGGGCTATGAAGTATAAGAGTTAAAGTTGACATTTTGATCATTTGATTAAGGCGTTGATTGTCAACCTGTAAAGGCCTCTCTAAATTAGACATTTTAATAAACCTTTAAATTTAGCTTCACCTAATAATGCATGTGCATATGCGCCCTTGAGCGCATGTCTAGAAGAAAAAAATACAGGAACACACTCATAAAAAACATAGCTCTATAGCACTACTAGTGGTCAAAAAATCCAAATGGTTCCTTGAAAGTATCAGTAATTTTGAATTACCAATAGCCCAATAAGAAAATACCAAAACAACTTGAGATTGCTCTTGCAGTAATAATAATAATAATAAAAGTAATAATAATAATATAAATGCATAATAATAACAATACATTGTTGATTAATAGTTTACCATTTACCAATAATAGATTTTATGTATATATGTTGGGTTGCCAGGTTGTGAGTCTTCATTCTTCACTACACTGCAGTGAAAGATGATAACCTCTAGATCAACTACACCAGTAACTATGTAATAATGACTTACTTATTTGTGTAGCTGAAGACCCTGGTGGCTTGATATAATGTGGAAACATCAATCAAAAATCAACAACTTAGCAACAGGCTAGCAGAGCAGTAATTCCAGTGCGCCCTGCGTGTGGATGCGTTCAGGCGCAGCAATGAGGTGTAGGTCACATCGCTTTTGGCGGCGATCAGTGACCAACGCACGAGTGCTGTGAATGGGATGTTGACGTGTTTCTCCTTTTTGTAATTCTTCATGTACTGCAGATGTGCGTGTTGGAGAGAGTAGCCGGGCTTCAGGCCTCAGTGTTGACAGAGGAGGATGATTATCTATACTCTCCAGATATTACTGTTGGTGTTTCCCTGGAATGGGGAGCGCCTGTGCTGCTCCTCTTCTCCCTAACTGGAGACAACAGCTCACACCATGAGACAAGAGAAATGAATACAAGCGAGGACATTTTTCATATTGCAAATCCAATTCAAGGTATGGAAGACATATTCAAAACTGGGGGCCAGTTGTGATTTGTGAAACACAATCTAAAAAAAAAACATTAGGGGTATTTTATATGAGCTGATTATTTTTGAATGTATGCTTTTCTACAGGACCTGTACATGTGAAACTCAGAGCATGGAACGTCTTCTCCTCTTTGGAAGTGGATATGTTTGCTTTCTGTGGCAAAGATTCAGTAACTAAACTAAATGGCCATGGCTTCTTGAGATCGGTCATTTTTCTATTTTCTTTTTATATTCAAAGTATTTCATATATAAGGGGAAAATAATACTTACTCCTCCAACTCTCAAAATTGTGCTAATAATTGTTGATTATTTTCTTATACTGCATTATTTATAAATCCTTTTTTAATTTTCTTTTTCAGAGAAAGAAACCCATTAGAGTTGTCAGATCTTCAATAGACATTATTGCAACACCTTCAAATTCAGTAGCTACCAAAGATCAAATCATCACGCTTTCATTAAGTGATGCATCCGAACTAGATGACCCAAGAAAACAATACGTGTGGTCATGCAGTAAGAATTGTGCTTTTTATACTCCTTTTCAACTCAAAGACTAAGTATTAAATGTTTTGTAAGTTTCATATTTATTTGTTCTAAGTTTCATAGGGTAACATAGTTTAATGTGTTGTTTATGTGTTGATTGTCTGAGCCGCAGATTAAGCCACAACATGACATGTAAATGAGTTTGTTAAACCCCACTACCCTTGTTAGTGTGGCTACGTACGCCTTTAAAGCTTTCCATTCTCGCAATAATGTTGGCAAATAAAAAAAATGTAAACGATGGGTCCTCGATTGCAGACGAATGTAAACAAAAGCAGCTTCTCATTTTTAAACAGCCAACTGTAGCTAGTTGAGCTAACTTTATGATATGAATTGGTGGAAAACTGGTTTAGGCTGAATTTTTAACATTGATTCATATTAAAACAAGAATCTTGTATTAAAAAAAAAAAGGGTCTCGATGGCCACAGGCATGATTTTGTGCTAAAACTGAGGCTAAAGCTGCATGTTCCAGGCAAGAACTGACCATCCTCACCATACTGATGTAGATTTCATGGACATATGTAAACTGCTTTGTTCATGCATTTTAATATAATTTTAGTATTGAGTAGTGTATTATTGATTTAGTACTTTAACTTATTGTTTATTCCCAGTAGCATGTATAATAAGGATACATCTAATGTAATGTCCAAACCGTGACCCTTAAGTGTACCGCATGTTAATGCCTGTGCACGCATCACCAGGATGAGCAACAATTATTCCAGTGGTTAGTACACCTACCGATCTCACATTTCAACACCGTGGACAACGCCTCAGCAGACGCAAAATCATGTTTCGTCTCCCAAATGCCACCAAGACATACTTTATTTGAAGACTGTAGCTCACGGTATTTGTCAGTGTGCACAAGCACAGGCTGCTGGCTAATTGGTCAGCTGTGACACATTCTCTGCCAGCTGTTGTATATCGCTACCTGACCATTTTAATATCTTTCATATTGCGACAGAAAATGTAGGCTACTCTTGCAGTGAATACTACAGCTCAGCGCTAGCGCACCGAGAGGTTGTCAGAAAGAGCAGCAAGCGCCATAGCAACAGCCTTGTCTTGTACAGACAAATCAGTGTTGAATACAAACACGTGGTGCATCGTTTATGTTTTTTATATTGGGTTAATGAGTGGGACAGAATGACAAATGTCTATGTAAGTACTGAAAACAAGTATAATACTATTATTATTTCAATTGTGGTGAAAACCGGGACAATTTGATAGTGATTGTTGGAAACTAGTGTTTTACAGATACAACTTAAAACCCTAACAATCCCGAACAAAGCCTAGACCGTTTGGTCTAAGTAATGTCAGATATGTTATTTCACTCCAGCACAATTCTGTTTAGTTGTTTATCTTACACAACTGCTGCATGTTCAAACTGCTTTCATCTCAAACATTTCAAGAGAAAATGTTTAGCAATTGTTTTTGACAGCTGTAATGCTATCTTGAGTAACATTGGCTAGGGTTGTGTGGAGTGTAAACCTCCCAAAAACAGCAGGAGAGAGCTGCTAATCTTAGGAAAAACTCTGACAGCATCCAGGACCACCTTCCACACAAGTGGAATACTGCACAGCGGATGTGCTAGTGTATAACCCCACTATTGTAAATAGTTAATCATGTGCTCCTTGGCCGTAATACTGGTATAACTGTAGCTCGCTAAGTGGACATACTAATGATTTCTTCTTATGCTCGCTAAACACACTTTAGGCGAGGGGTTTAGCTAATCTCCTGGCCTATAGAGTGCTCATGTTTTGTTTAAGATCATTAGTAAAAATAGGATCTGCTTAGCCAATGGTTACTGTGTACATACATTTATATTTCCAAAGTATCCCAAAGAAAACCTTTATTCTTAGCTAGAAAAAGCTTTCCTTATTCCTAGGCAGAAGAGACCAACTCATCACAGGCCAACATGTATAGGCAGAAATGAGATGTTCAGAATGCGTTTTTACAATATTGTGAAAGAGATTTTAGTTGTTGACCAAGTATCTTAAAAAGTTCACATGAAAAGTATGTCATACCTTTCAATTATACTAAAAAAAGGCAACACGTTCTCCCCCCCAGCTCGTCACAACCGGAAACTAAAGACGTGACAAAATGTACTTTTAGTTTTACCTGGGACACAAACACCGGTCTCCTGGACTTAAGTCTGGACCTGTGTTTGTTTGACCCATACACCTCCACTCCCACCCAACTTGTGTGGACTCTTTCACTCTTATACTATGTCAGTTGCTCCGAGAGCATCTGGAAATGTTAGCTGTGGGTTTACATTTGAGTTGGTTGAAAGTGCAGTGTCTCGGTATCAGACGCCACGGGCCACTGACCAAGCGTCTGTATTCGACCAGTTGGAATTGAGACCGGGTTGAAGAAGGAAGGAAGGGTGGCTCAGGCAAAACAATACGGTTCATATTTTCAGATATGGTCCACATCTGAAGCAAATCATTAATCACAATAAATGGATACAGTATATATACACACAGATAACTATCAGAATTAGTCCTAAATGTTTTATATCAGCATGTCAATTGCCATTGCAGTAGAATAATGACTTTTCTTGTTGATTTACAGAGAATCCATGTAGATGCCAAGACGATTTTGAGGGACTGACTTACACCATTAGAGAAAGCTGCCTACCAGATCCATTTCATTTTAATAAATATTATTTTAAGGTGATACGAAAAAGGAACAATAAAGTGGAGAAAAAGGAATCTATATGCATCACCGTTACCCCTGAGACAAATTGGCCAAATTCGATAAGGTAATTGAAACTGATCAGCTGTGATCACTAAGAGCACTAAACCTGTCATTCTCTATACTGTTAGAGATTGTCTTTTTCTGACATCGTGAACATACCTTTACATAAATTATCAGATCAAACAGAGAGCTGAAATTGAATTGATTTTTGAACATGGAGTTTAGTTGGGTTGTTTTGTATTTTTCGCCGATATGGTTTGACCAGCCAGCTTTTGTTTTTAGAAGTAAACATTCTAGTTCTGTGTTAACCAACTTATCTATGTATTTGTTGTATCACAGTCTCAATTGCACTCAAGGCTGTAACCCAATAAAGACGAACACGGCTGCAACAATTAAAATGGATTGTGGAAGACCAGCACTGTGTCCACAAATTGTGTGGAACGTTGAGGACCCAAAAGATGACGACAACTGGGAAGTAGGTGTGATAAATCAATTCTGAACAGTCTCAGACTGAAAGATCGGATAATGGTAAATGTTGTATAAAAAAGACAAAAAATTATTTGAATTGACTTTATGATTTTGCATTTTACTTTAATTACAGATTGATGAGACAAAAGACTGCTACAAAAGTGCAGATAGAAGGCCACTTGAAATTAAACAGCATGGTGGGACTCAATACACTGTGGAATATAGAGTTCTCAGATATGCCAAATCTAGGCGTCGCAATGTCACTGTGGTGATAACGTCTAGTAGGTATACATTAGTCAGTGAAATAATGTTAACGCTGCTCTGTGAATTATCTTGCATTGGTCTCTGAAACATTTTTGCGTTCATGCGTTTTCTGATGTATATCCAAGGTGAACTGAGGGATGACATTTAATTCATGCAATAAAATTGATTCCACATCATGGTAGAACCACCAGTAATATTTTGATTATAAAATATTTAAATGTTGTTGGTCTCAAACTGTTTTTGACTATTTAATCAACTCTAGCTAACCTGTTTTTGCAAAAGAGCACCTTTATTTCGAGAAAATAATACACTACACATTGTCCTTTTCTTTTTAAAGTGGATGTCATACCTCTTTACAAAAGATACACCATAGATACATCATCATCATCTACAGATGGAGACGAAAATACAGCAACCACCACTCGGCCTGCCTCGACATCACTTAGCACTATTAGTACCACCCCTTCCACTGCTCGTCCTGCATTGACACCACCCGGCACTAACAGTGGCATCACTACAGCACCTACTACCCCTTCCAATGCTGGTCCTGCCCCTACAACACCTGGCACTAGTGACACTCCTACCACCCCTACCACTGCTGGTTCCTCCTCAACATCACCTGGCACTCGTGACACCACTACCACGCTTACCACCCCTACCACTGATGGTCCCGCCTCAACAACACCTGGCACTAGTGACACTCCTACCACCCCTACCACTGCTGGTCCTGCCTCAACAACACCTGGCACTAGTGACACTCCTACCACCCCTACCACTGCTAGTCCTGCCTCAACAACACCTGGCACTAGTGACACTCCTACCACCCCTACCACTGCTGGTCCCGCCTCAACATCACCTGGCACTAGTGACACCAGTACCACCCTTACCAGCGCTAACACCAGTGATACAGCTCCACCAGCAACCAGCAACAACTTTGACAGCCTTAAGTGTAGCATATCACCACAGAGTGGAACAATCCTTGATGTTTTCACTATAACGTGCAAAACTGAAATTCCTTGCTCTAACTGTCAGTATTGTTTTAAGACTGATAAGGGTAAGTAATCCATGTGAGAAGAGAACAGATGTACAGTACCAGTCAAAAGTTTGGGCACACCTTCTCATTCTATTTAATGAGGAGGTGTGTCCACACTTTTGACTGGTACTGGATCTAGCTCTCAATTATCATACAATCATTTTCAGAGTGTTCCTCCAGGAATCTATGAATCTAACTTGTTGTTTTGTTTTAAAATTGCTAGGTAGCCATCTGCGTTGCAGTAATAACAATGAAGTGAAGTCTGTCTTCCTTCCTCTTGGAGACAGCAGTTCCAACTACAACCTAATTATCAAAGCAACTGCAAAAAAGAACAGCTTTCTATCTAGCACCACTATAACTGTGAAGGTTTGTCAAAAAGATGATGATTAAAAAAAGTGTGGTACTAACAGAACAAGATCCATGGAAATGCTCACATTTTCCTGTACGCTGCAGTAAGAAAATGGCTTTTTCTCCTCAGGTGCTGGATTCCACAGCGACCTCAAACTCTACAGTAGATGACATTAAGGCTTCTGTGGAGAATGCTGTGGCTCAGCTAAAGAAACAAGGTCTACTGTCAGGAGAAACTGTGGGACAACTCATCAATTCAGTGTCCAATCAACTGAACAGTCAATCTGATGAATCAAACAAAGCTGATAGGCAAAAGGTAAATACCTATTAGACTGTGGATACATATTAAAAAAAATGGTGTAGACAGTCTAGGACTGCAGAGGTTCAACAGAATTATACCCATAAAGGACTTAATGCAGAGTTACTCCTAAAGCCTGCTCTAGTTCTCAGGGTAGATGCAGGGCAACAGGGGAGAACTCAAACTTAGACAATCAGGCAGACATGAACAGTCCAGGGATACCACAGGCCAAGCATTCAGCCCATTCTAAACCGGCGTATGTTTGGAATAAATAAAGAACTTTGAAAATTTGGGAAGTCAAAGCTGGCTACAACCATCTGCTACCTGGGTGCTAAAGACTCAAACCTAATGTCATCTCTAGCTGCTTACAGAACATCTATCTGTTAAGAAGGTTGTTGTCCATGTTGTCCACTGTACTTTTTTCAACTTTTAAAAGCAAGTGGAGATTTTCCAATGCCGTCTAGAGGGGCTAGATTTTAATAGGCTCTTGAGTCTACATGAGTGCTTCAGGCTCAATGTAGAGCTCAACGCTTTGGCTGAAACCCTATTTATTTAATTTGACTTTCAACTAATGTCATTCTTCACATTATTACTATTATTATAAATATCTTTATTTTCTTTACTGATTCTCTAATTTTAAATATCCTTGTTGGTCTCTGTATTTTTTATTCACTTTACACTTTTTATTTACAACTTTTTTGTAAATGACTTTGAACTATGAGCAGTCCTCTATAAATAAAATAATAATAATAATTATTATTATTATAAATCATACATATTTTAATGTGTTTGTCTGTTGAAGCTTCGGGAGAAAATGCTGGACATAATGATTGACACAGTAAAAGAAGCTCCGACCAACACTCCAGAAGAAGTTCAGGTGATAGCAAGAGGACTTGCTGCTGTCGTCCAGAAAGGCTCTGAGCTCAGCTCCTCTGCTCAGGTACTGTCCATTGAACCCCACACTGAGAAGAAAATGACACTATAGGAGGGAGGGAAATAACGGTCAAGTGCTGCTTTCACTAGAGTTTACTGCTTTGTGTTAATGAATTCAAAGGACAGGGCTTCCTTCGCTCAGCCTTGTACTTCATATGTGTATTTGAGGCAGGATATTAGAGGTGAGATATCTAATGGTTACGTCTGGCATAAATCTCCAAGAAACATGTTTGTGATCGCAATAATTGATTCCCATCTCCAGGAAGAGGCTTCATTACTGTTCGCAAACCTAAGCTCATATCTCCTCCACATGAATGTGAACAAAAGTGAAGACAGCATGAATGAAGTTCACGCTGCAGCCAGCACCATTGTTGAGGGAGCAAGCAATATCCTGGACTATTCTTCCAATGTGAGTGTTTAACCATAGAGCCCATGTTGATGGGATTTACTTCTCCACCCCTTTAAGAGCCTTTACAGCACGTGGAAAAAAAGGGGCTGGAGTTCACTGATTAATATGTAGCCTCTAATAGTACAAACAGACCGTATCCCTGTGAAATATGATTGTCTCTTACCAACAACTTGGGCTAAAATGTCATCAGGTACGATGAGTTTAGGGACCAGGAGCATGGCCAGTAAATTATCACTCATCCTGCTATATCCATCTTGTCTGAATAGCAGTCTAAATTAGCAGATGACTGAAAGGAATTGAAAAAAACCCTCTCCCTTGTCATAAACCTTTGCGTTATCCTTTGCAGAAAAACGTCTCTGATGCCCTTGTCCTTTCTCTGAGCAATACACAGAGTGCACTGTTAGCATTTAAAGAGATCAACAAAGCGCCAACCATCATCCAACAAGCTCACATTGGTGTGTTTGTAAATAGGTAAGTTCTTCTTCAGAGATAGATGTAAAGCAATAGTTAAACATTTGAATAAAAAAAATGCTTTGAATTGCTTTCTGGTGGAGAGTTAGATGACTAGATATCCCTCTAATGTCTATGTGGTAAATATAAGTTGACAGCCAGCAGCAGGTTATCATTGCTTAGCCTGGCTTCACATCTGCCTACCAGCACCTCTAAAGCACTAACTAACACTTTAATATCTAAAAATGAGGGTTTATGCACTGACCTATTTTTTGGCCTGTAGCAGTAACTCCCTGGAATCGCTGCTTGTTGTGAACGGTGATGACAAGACTAATTGGAAGTTACTTCACCCAGCCAAAAGCACGACTGACTAATAAAAAAGCACGACTAACTAATAACCATAACTAAATAACCAGCTAACGTATATGAGTCTCTGTATATCTTCTCCCTCAGAGTGACACCTGGAAGCTTACACACAGAGTCTATAAATATTCCCAACCGTTCCAGCCCCACATTTTCGCTCCCGACACTACCCTCCAATATATTACCTTCAGATGAACCAGTGGACGTACGAGTAAGTCAAGAGTGCTGTTGTGTTTATGTGTATGTATTGTGAGTGCTACGGCTGTCCCCAAATCAGGATTTTCAGTGGCTGCACTTCAAAACGATGCAACGACTAACTCGCCAGCTTTGGTATATTAATATATTAATTTGTTTTATTTCTCTTTTTTTATACAGCCCAATATCACAAATCAATTTGCCTTAAGAGGCTTCATTGGTTCATGCTTTTTTTAATCTATATCATTCATGTTTATAAAAACTCAATTGTATTCCTGATGTATTTTCCTGTTTTCAAAGCACCCTACCTAGGAATGAAAAAATATGTTTTTCACTCCATGCCGAGTCAGCATGAATTCAGCTCAACCGCAGAGTTGCTGCCCCCCACACTTAACTTTAGCCTAAATTACTCAAATGTTTTACTCAAATCTATGATGTTCAAATGTCAGATTTCCACACAGTCAGAGAAAGTAAAATATCTGGTCACAATTGACCAGGTGTTTTTTACTTTTGTAATTAAAGCTTGTTGGATGCATGTTAGATCCAATGTTTTTCTCCATTTTTCAAAGTGTCTGACCTGCTTATGGTGATTGAACCTACTTTTGAATACATTTACAGATGCTGAGTTTAGACAAAAACCCATTTTCCTGGAATGAGAGAGGGAACATCAGTGGCCAAATAGGTGCTCTCTCCCTCACAAGAAAAGATGGCTCCAGTATCCCTGTGGAGAACCTGAGCGAGGATATTAAGGTGTGTGCATGTTAAAATGTTTGTTTATTGTCATTGTACAACACAGGGTTGCGCAACAAAATGCATTTTGTAGTCCCATATATTACATAAGAAAAAAAAGAAAAAAACTATATTATACAGTATGGTGGAGGATGAAGGATGAATTTAGGAATATCACAGCCTGAGGAAAGAAGTGTCTCTAAAGTCTGGTGGTACGGCAGCTGATACTTCTGTATTGCTTGCCAGATGGCAGCAGAGTGAACAGGCTGTGGTGGCAGGAGCAATTGTCTTTAAATATTCTTTGAGCTTTTTGCAGGCACCTCCTCTCACCAATATCACTGATGATAATGTTTTGGGCTCCTAGAGTCCTCCTGTCCTGGGCAGTGCACATCCCATGCCAGTTCGTCCTGCTTTCAGTTGGGATGCTTTCTATTGCTCCTCTGTAAAAGTTGACAAGAACTTGGCAAGGGAAGAATTTTGTCCACTAAAGTTTCTTCAAGTAATACAGCTATTTTTGAGCCGTTTTTCTTTTTAAGAATTCTTCTATATACCATGCTCTCCTGTTGAGAGCATGTTTACTGTGGGGACAAATCTATACCTTCTTTTAAGAAAAACAGACTTCAAAGCATCATCCATCCATTCGTCATGGCAGCAGTCTAGCAGAGTATTTCAGATGTCCCTCTTCCCAGCAATGTCAAACCTGGTATCATGGCAACAACTGTGTAGATGTTATTGGAAATATTTTCTGTCATTTTTCCTGGTCCACAGATTCTTATACCAAGGCCTGTAGGAGAGCAGGTGAACACCTCTTTTTTGGATCTGGGGAACTACAGCACAACGGTCATAAGCGTTCCTTCAGGCAATACTACGCTGGTGTTAAAGGTCCAGTAAGATATTTTAATTTCCATTTCTGAGATGTGTTATAAGCACCTTAAAAATTATGTCATCGGTCTACTTTAACATTATGAACAGTTTTAGCAAATTGGATGTTTTACTAGCAAGACACTTTTAGTACAACCACCATAATTGCTGAAGCCATAAATTATTCTACTGTTACTAATTAAATTTTTGCTAACTGTGCCATTTTGTCTTAAGATTTGTTTCTAATCTTGATAAATATCAGAACATTTTGGAAATACTAGTAATGAATCTGGAATATAACCGCTATTCTAATTTGTGTAAAATTATGATCATTGTCTTTTCTTTTCTGGATGCACCAACTTTTGCATTGAGAATTTTACTGCAACACATTGCTATTATGTTTAAAGATGGTGCCTTCAGAAGATCCTTTACCCTTCAAACTGTTCCTTGGTCATATGGACTACCCCACTGAAACAAATAATGTTGCAATGACAGAGATGCCTCACCAGGGAGAAACACAAGGTAATAAATGTCTTTACTTTTAACTTGAATCCCTTTTAAATGTGATTTTTGATACATTACTTGAGTACTTGTGTGTTTGACTTATACAGAGGAGAGATACACTTGGCTACTAGACCCTAAGGATTTAAAGGGAAACAATGGAGTGCACTATCTTGTAGTGAGGCCCATTGTAGGTCCAGGTATAAAATCCATCAATGCCACATTATCAATAACCTCCTTCACTGCCGCGTGTAAATTTTGGGATGAATCAGTATTGGAGTGGAGCACTTTTGGATGCAGGGTAAGTACAATAATTCAATCTGCTTGCCATGTGTAACATGTTTCCCACACGATAATGACAGTTAATGTTGTCTCCACCTGAACAAGGTTGGTGTTCAGACCACACATTTAGTCACCCGGTGCCTCTGCAACCACCTCACCTTCTTTGGGGGCTCTTTCTTCGTCACTCCCAACCTTGTCGACGCGTCACGCACCGCTGAGCTGTTTGGGACTTTTGCTGAAAATCCTGTGGTCGTCTGCTTTGTGGGGTCACTCTTTGTGGCCTATCTCTTGGTGGTTATGTGGGCACGACGAAAAGACATTAAGGACACCGCCAAGGTACTGTATATGTCTAGCACTGGAGTATAATAATTTACCCAAAATGTAGTCCTATAAAAAAAAGGATCTTAAAAGAAACATGCCTTATGTTGTTGTCTGGTTGTCAGGTGAAGGTAACTGTGCTGGAGGACAACTACCCCTTAGACGAGTACCGCTACCTGTTGAGTGTCAGCACTGGGCATCGGAGAGGAGCCTCCACTTCCTCCCAGGTTAATATGTTATCAGTTCATAGCAAATAGTTAAACGGTTAGATTTGGCGGGAAAAGCTCTGCTCTTTCAGGGAGCCCACAACCAGTACTACTTCTGCTCTTTGTAGAGCTTTTGTTACACATATGGCAGGCCACCAACTTGGTGAACATATTGAAAAGCATCTTTAGCCTCTGTACTGTGAGTATCCTCCATTGAAACAGCATTTTTGAGTGGTGTACAGTTACAAGAGTAAATCCTTGGCATTTCTTTGGACAGCTGAAAAGCATGTGGGATTTGAATGTTGTAAAATCCTCAGATTGATTTATGGATGGATGTTATGATATTATTTATTGAAATTGGTCCAGACTGGCTTACATAACACACGTTAAATTGACGTGTCAAACGGGAAGAAAAGATGATTGGATATTGATATCAGAAACAAAACTATTGATTTTTTGTTTGCATAAAATTTATAAGTGACAGGGGGTGTGATCTCAAAGGGTTAAAAGGGTAATCTCAAATGTAACAGCTAATTAGATCGATATTGCCATTAGGGGCAAACAGTGAATATTGAAATGTTTGTAAGATGGTGAAAGAAGACTCTAAATGAATGTTAATGTTGCTAACATGTTAGCCATAACAATTTAGTTGCTTTTTTCTCTGAGTTGTTTTTTGAGTTTGGCCAAAAAAAACACACACACAATCATAACAGCTTTGATTAATAATAGATACATTAAATTTCGATTTTGGTTTTTAACTCAGATTGTTGTTTTTTTTATCAGCAGATCATTCACGCTTTTTACATTTCTATTTTGCTTTGGTTTTGGCTCGGTTCTCTTATAATCAATCTGAGAGACTATATTTAATGTCATCAATTTAATTTTAAGAAAATGTTTTTTATAACATTGTATGTTGTATCACTCATTTTCCTCATATTAATAAAATTTTAACAATTACTCTTATTGGCCTATTAAAGGCACGATGTCATTTCCATTTGTGTGTACATCACAGAAATTGCCCTGAACTTTGCTGATGACATTTCGTGCAACTGAAATGAAATAATTATTCTTATTTGTCGATTCCTTGATTTTTTATTTAATTGCACTAAATGACTGTGTTACAATATTTGTTAAGGTTGAGGTCTTGCTGATTGCAACACTAGCCCCAACCCCACCCCTCCTTTACCTTACATAGATGTAAGTAAAGTGGTTATGTATAGGTTTTAGAATTGTCCATTTTGTACTAAACTGTTTTAGGTGACAATCACTCTGCTGGGTGCAGAAGGAAACAGTGAACCGCATCATCTGGCGGATCCGAAGAAATGTGTGTTTGAGAGAGGTGCGGTAGATCTGTTCCTGCTAACTACGCCCTTCTCCCTGGGAGACCTGCAGGGCATCAGACTGTGGCACAACAACTCAGGAAGCCATCCTGCCTGGTAAGCAGTTACAGAAATGTAACTCAAAAAATCATCCTCAAAATGTATGTATCTTTTATCTCATTAGAAGATAATAAACATAAGCCACGGCATTTCCTCTAATGTAGTTGTTATGACCTAGAACACCGTGAACAATACAATGAATGTAATATGTCTTGTTTTACTATTATCCTGACATTACAGATGATTGCTTTCTTTTCAAGGGAACACAGTCTTCAAATATGATTCAGTTGATGTTCATGTTCTTTGATTTCTGTTTAGCAAACAATTTTGTCATTTTAGTGTACTATCTCAAGGCTACCTTTTATGTAATTTAAAAGTTGTAACAGCATTTTGCATTTTCACTCTTTAAATGTTTTTTTCTCAGGTATGTTGGCAATGTCACGGTTCATGATATACAGACAGAGGAGACATGGCATTTCCTATGCAACTCCTGGCTGGCCATAGACATGGGTGATTGTTCCCTCGATAAAGTTGTTCCTGTTTCCACAGAGATGGATTTGAAGAGGTTCAGGTAAGGTAAAAGAGGGAGCAAAATTGTACTCACGAGCACACCATTAAAGGCTGAATGTGATACCCAAACAGGGATGTTAATAATCAGAGATGAGAATCAAATAGAGACAAATAAAGTACAGCAATATTTTTAAAAAGCAACCGTAACCCAGGCTAACCTGAGATTAATTTGTTTCAGTTTTTTTATTTTTTTATTACAGTTATTGCGAAAGACAACATTCCATTCTATTGATGAATAGATCACAGTATGTTCTGTGTTTTATATTTTATATATGGTTGCAGAAAGATGAATAATTAATTTGAATTAAATTAAATTAAACTGCATGGCCAGCAATGAAATGATTGAAAAGAGATTTTAAAAAGTTGTGATCTAATCCCTCACTAATTGGTTGCTCGTGAAGGTTTGAAGTGTTTTTGTTTCCCATTGCTGCATTTGTTTTTCAGTAACTTGTTCTTCATGAAGACTACAAAGGATTTCAGTGACGGACACCTGTGGTACTCTGTGATCAGTCGACCACCGAGCAGCACCTTCACGTGTGTTCAGAGAGTTTCCTGCTGTTTTACACTGCTTTTCTGCACCATGCTGACCAGCATCATGTTTTATGGCATCCCAACAGATCCCTCGGAGCAGACCATGGACCTGGGTACAACACATTTCCATAACGATTAACTTTACCGTAAAAGAAATGTACACAAATTCTGCCGTGATGCACTGTGTTTATGTTGACGAAACGTAAGAGTTATATTCCTTAAAGAAGTTTTACTAAATTAAAACAAAACTCATTTAATCCAATGAATTAATTAATTAAAATTAAAGATTTGGGAAAATAATATATTTTTTCGGCTGATGAAGTGATAATACACGTAACACTTTCAAAGTTTCTTTCGATAACCTCAATAGAAGCTTTGAATGTTAAAATAACTGACATTGAACAGCCCTGATTTGAAGACAAAAAAAAAGACCTGTATATATTCATTTGTGGATGACAAAAACTTTGTCTTTTATCTCTGCTCTCGCTCTGTTTTTTTCAGGTCACTTTGAGTTTACCTGGCAACAGCTCATGGTCGGAGTTCAGAGTTCCCTCATCATGTTTCCCATAAATATCCTTATTGTTAGCATCTTTAGAAACTCTCGTCCTCGAGAGACGTCTTGTTGCAAGCGAAAAATCAAAAACCCAGATGCCCTTGAACAGAATTCTTTCTCCCAGACTCCCACCACCAACACAAATGTCAATGTCACTTTAGATACCGTCATCAAGGTAGGTGCTTCATGTTTTTTGTGTGGTAGGTAGCTATTTAAAGTGTTTGACCTGAATATTTAAGCACACAAATTATATATAAATCTTCTATGACACCCCATGTGCATGTTCCAAAAAGTGATGGATACGTAAATAATTCCAAATTCTTGCATATGTATTGTATGTAATTTTACATATATATATAAAAAAAAATTAAAACTTTTGAACATTTTCTTTTTCAGGATATCACAAGAATTGCCAGTTCTCTGTCAAAAACCATGAAAAGCAACATACCGCGCACAGAGTCTGAGTTTGGGCCTGGACAACAAGTTGATATCAATGCTGTTCTGTCCGTGGTGGAGGACTTCATCAAACCGAATAACAAATCCATTGACGCCGCCCAGCCCAAAACGCAGAGCTCTTGCAACCTCGTTCAGCCTCAGCTACCAGGTGTGTACCTGCTGTGGATGGTAGATACTGTGACATTGTATAGAATTCTGTCTTTATTTGGTACAGTGCAATTCATAAATGTAGTGTCCGTAGGAAAATGGAGAGCGATTGAAGGGGAATAACAAGTTGAAAAACTTAGGTTTAGCTTAACACAAACACACGGACACACTCCCATACAGGGTTGGGGCTTCTGTTGCTAGCTGGCATAAAGCTAACATACAGTTACTATGTTGACTATGTATATAATGTATACAAAAAATGTTTATACATGCAATGACTACATAACTGACGCCAATAAAAAGTTAGACATTGTTTCAAAAAAATTCTGCAAATTTTCAGAGGGAAGTCCTGGGTCAACAGTGGAGGGGATTCAAAAGAAGAGCAACAAAACCCAGTATCTGTACCAGCAGCTGTGTCAAATTGACAAAGAGCTTAGCCAGCTGGGACCCTCTGGCTTCCCCAACCCGCACAGCTACAGCCGGGCTCTACAACAGATCCAGGGCATCAAGGGCTTTCTTGAAGATCAGCTCTTCAAAGTCAACCCAGATGAACTCATCCAAAAGAGGTAGCGGAGACACCAATTCCAAAAAAACACACTGGTGGATTTGCATGTGTTAGCCCGTTATCTGCAAGCTGTTCATTTCTTTAGATTTTATTTAAAGTGAAGAATTACTCGCCTTTTTGTTTATTTCATGTTCATCTCTTTTCTTATTTTATCATAGTTATTTATAAAACAGGACAATACAGTTGCTAATGGTAACCGCTTTGGAGAAAGTTGCTGCTGATAAGTATTGTGTTTACAGATTATGAATATAATGGTCTTTGCCCACAACTGTGACACCATTTGAGATTAAGAGAACATTGGCAAAAGTCTTAAATTGTGGCTTGTATCACATATTGTTCAAGTCACTGCAAATTGATTTTCTTTGTGTGTCGAAATGAATGGAATTCAACTGCAGATTGGGCAGTAGGTCTGGAAAACGGCTGGCAGTCATCTTTAATGGAAAAGGGCAACATTTTGGGAACTGGGCTTATTCACCCTCTTGCCAAGAGTTTGATAAGAGGATCAATACAACATTTTCTTTCTAAATGCATGTTTCCAAAATCCTTGAATTATACTTTAAAATAATCATGATCTCAATATTGACCAAAATAATCATGATCATGATTGTGGTGGCTGTTAACCAAGACATATTATGGCGTAAAACCAATCCGTAAAACTACAACTTTCTATTTGTTTTTCAAACGATTAAAGAAATAAGGTGGAAGGTGGATTTATTTTACGTCTGGACAGATCCAGGCAAGCTGTTTCCCCCCGTTTCCAGTCTTTATGCTAAGCTAAGCTAACCAGCTACAACTTCATGCTGAGAATACAAACATGAGTAATCTGTAGATAATGGGCTAAAACTTACGAAACCATAACGTGATATGGTATAATCGCTTTAAGATGTATTTTGTTCTATCAGTTACTCACGTAAAATGCAGTACTTACACTTAAAAAGAAAGCTGTATTTGAGTGAATGGTATTCTGTCAATTGCAGGTTGAGCCCTGCCGACAGCACTGATGGTGATGGTCGTCAGAAGAAAAAGGGGTGCTGTCATGGAGGGCTACCCTGGTGGTTTGTGTTCGTGGGCTGGCTGCTAGTGATCACAAGCAGTTTTGTAGCGGGATATTACACGATGCTTTATGGGTTGAAATTTGGGAAGCAACTCTCTGTGAGCTGGTTGGTGTCCATGATTATCTCCTTTTTTCAGAGTGTTCTTGTCATTCAGCCATTGAAGGTGAGAAGAAGTTGGCTTTCCCTCTTCATACATCACTAGTAGTTCAGTATTTCCAATATAAGTAATGATTTGTGTTTTAGAAAACTTAATTTCATAATATTTTCATATTTTAAACTCTCCTACAGAGATCATTCTTTTATGAGCAAATGCAAGATATTCGATTTGAAAAAAAAAAACATTCACAAGGATTCATGCCTTTTACCACAGGTGCTATGTCTTGCAGTCTTCTTTGCACTTGTAATAAAGAAAGTTGATGAGGATGATTTCCAAAATATGGAGTTTGAAAGAAATCTAGGTAAAAGATAAACACTCCCAAAATATACTTTATTGGCCGCAAACTTTGATTCTTTCATTATCAGAACAAACAAATAACTCTTCACCCACAGGTGATTGTAAGGACCAACAAATGGTCACACGGGATCACAGTCTCTATGAGCCTCCTCCTGCTGCAGATATTGAAAAGATGAGAAGGAAACAGATTATGGAACAGAAAGCCTTTGCCCTCCTCAAAGAAATATTGAGTAAGTATAAAACACTGTTCTATGGCCTTAAATCAGAGTGTATGAATCATTTATTTTATTAATGCATTGCAAATACATATATTTCACAGTATTTCATTCATAGGCTACAGTATATGAAGCAAACATATAATCCACAAACCATTTTAACTTTCCTATCAGTGTGCAAGTCCACAATTCACAAGAGCTAGCTCAAAGTTCAGTTCACACAAATTTAAATATTATTTAAAACATTAATTAATGATGAATGAGTGATGATAAGATGAATGAATTGATTGTTTCTGAAAAGCACGTATACCTTGAGTAATTAATATTAAATTCTAAAATGTCATCAGGCAAATTCTTCATATATGGGGTCATGCATATTCATTGTTCTTTAACCTCAAATACTAAACCAACTACAGTATATAATTATATTTATTTCAAACTGATGGTCAATAGTATACAACGAAATATTTACATTCACTTCATTTGGAGCCGTCATTTGTCATCTTGAAAATATTTTTACTCTTTCTAGTGCATGCTCAACATGCACTGTTCTGTAGCCCTGAATATCACAGCTGGGAATACAAATCCTCAAAAGTATCTGCTTTGATGATCTATAATGTGCCCTTTTGTTGCAGCATACATGGGGTTTATGTGGATGTTGCTGCTGATGGCGTACGGCCAGAGAGATCCCAATGCGTTTTTCCTGAACCGTCACATCCGGGATAGCTTCAGTGGCAAGACCTCAGACAGCATGAGTCTTAGAGATGTGTTCACTTGGGCCAACACATCGCTATTAAGTAACCTTTTTGGAGTTCATCAAGGTAAGAATCTATCCCTCATCCGGAGGAGATTGTTTAAATTTTAGTAACCAAATGATTTTATGTCAGAGCTGCAAAGAAATGTATGTGGTTTTAGCAGAGTTTTTTCTGAATTATTGTATACACAAGCAGTTATTTAACAATTTACAATGCCTCGTGTCAAATCAGCTTTCTATTTTTTTCTAAGACCAAGGTTGGCCTGTGCCAAAAGAGTGTTGGTGTGAAAGCTGTTTAAAATCATGGTTGCTGTATCTCATTTCTTATTTTATGTATATTTCCAGTAGTATACTGTTTAGGGTTAGGGTTGTATAAGACTTAGATTTGCACCCAGACAAAATTAAGTCATATGCAAATAAATCACTAAGTTAATTTTTAATACCAAATGGGTAAGACAATGAGTTTTTTTGACAATGTTATTTTTTTTTAAATAACTGTTTGGTTATGGTATATTTGTGAACGGTAACAATCTACTTTTAAAAAAGCTCTTTTTAGATTTACACGTCACGTGTTGTTACTATTTTTAACACTACGTGTCTGGAAATTAGCTACAGCTAGAAGTCCTGTTGTACATACATTACATTGGTTGCACTTTATTTAAATGTAACAATGTCTGCATATGTTGTTCCTGTCAAATTAATTATCCCTGAATAGGATAAGTGGTTCTGGATAATGGGTGGATGGATAGATAAATAATGTTAAAGCCATGCAGACACTTTCTGGATCAAGCCTGATTGTAGCCCCAATTGGTTAATCCGATTAATTTTCAGTTTGGTTGTTGTTTTACCTGACCTGACGAGTAGTACTTTTCTATTTTTACGAATACATTTGTGACAGTTTTAAGGGAAACCATAACCATATTTGAGTTTGGCTAAATAACCCAACAGTAATACTAAAAGCATTGGATCGTAACGTTGGTCAATCCATTGGTACTGGGTAATGTTAGCCCAGTATTGCACCAGAGCTATAATTACCCAATATTACTCTGTATTATGTTTTTTGTGTTCTGAATGGCAGTCATATCACATTCAACATGATCTCACGGAAATTTAAGAAATGACCCCGACCTCAACAGCACTTTACGTTGTGGTGACACGTAATGGGTAAAATATTAACTCGCCACCACAACAACACTAACGTTAGGGTTTGGGCAACAAAACCACTTAGTTAGGCTTCGGAAAAACATCATTGTTGGGCTTAAAATAAATAAGTAAACTAAGTTAAATATGTAAATACATCAATAACTCAACAACACTTTGGGACACGAACACCGGTCTTAGGTCTCCTTGTTGAAAGTCTTTGTACGACCCATCCACCTCACCTCCCACTCAACCACCATAAGGTGCTTTAATCTGTGTCCACCATGACAAAGGATCCTAATTCCATTGGCATTGTTTCAAGGTTTCCGAAATGTTATTTTAACACATTACGTGCCACCACTACGTAATTTGCTGTTAAGAAGTCGTGGTCATTTCATGTATTTCTGTGAGATCAGGCTGTCCACATTGCCATCACAAAGAAGTGGCAAATAGTGAGTTGTGAATATGTTGTACACAAATGCACACCCTTGTACATCCTTTGGCTTCGACCCGGCTAACTGGCCAAAGTGGTTAAACATTGGAGACCACACACCTAAAAACCTGACTTTCATTCAGCACTGCCTGAGAAAAACATGAACAAATAAAATGTTGTGTTCCAGGATACATCACGGATGGAAACTCAAAGCTACTGGGTAATGCACGTCTTCGTCAATTGAGAGTGCAGAGGAACTCCTGTCAGATTGCAGGCCCTATGCTGCAGTTTGCACCAGACTGTAATGCTCCATATTCTTGGGAGGTGGAGGATATGGCCTCCTATGACACTGGCTGGAATCACTCTATGGGGGATAATACCACTATAAGCACATCCAGCCCGTGGACGTACCAGACACAGTCTCAGCTCAGGGCTTATCCCATCTGGGGCAAAATGGTGCTCTACAGAGGAGGTGGCTATGTAGCGGAGCTCGGCCCGGATTCACAAAATGCCAGCAGGTATGTACATTAGCAAAATGGAATGCATCTTTCCTTTTTCATATTGGACTGTGAGTTTAAAGTATCCTCAACGGGCTAAGAAGTTTAGGTGACCTATTTACCAATCGATATATTTACATTGAAAAGATAGAGCTGTAGAAAGCTAGTGTAAAATACAATTTGAAGACAAGTGCAACACATAAATATAGAAAACAGATGGAGGCCTTTAGTAAAAATAATCCTGTGTACTTCATCTGCAGCACCCTGGAGTACCTGTTCAGGAATACATGGTTGGACGTGTACACAAGGGCGGTCTTTGTAGAGTTCACCGTTTATAATGCTAATGTGAACCTCTTCTGCATTGTCACACTCTTGTTGGAGACCACAGCTGTAGGTAAGGTTGAGTGTGTCCTTTGAAAAGTGCAACATTACTCAATCACAGCTTTGGCAAAGACACAGATGTGATGCAGATTTGTCAAAGGTGCAATGTGTAAGATCTGACCACATGCTCCGAACGAACAGTGGTGGCATTTCACCCAGCAAATACAAGCTAACTGTTAACTGGAGGTCCGTCAGTCTGCTGGAGCCGCCGTCCACCTTCCTCCCGGAAAAGTAGTCTCCTGGTGGCGGGTAGGAGGAAACGAAAAGCTAGCTTGTTAGCATGCTCATTACAGCAGATATCTCTTCAACACAATACATAAAGAACATAAGGTACATTTTAAAGTAACAGTTCACCCCAAGATCAAAAATACATATGTTTCCTCTCACCTGTGGTGCTTTTTATCAATCTAGATTGTTTTGGTGTGAGTGGCCTGATAGAATGGGACTATAAGTCACTTGGCGTGTGGTGCTCAAAGCGCCAAAAGAATACATTTTAAAAAACAGCGATGTCTCTTTCCAGAAATCACGACGCGGTTACTCAAGATAATCCACAGATCTTGTTGTGAGCAGCTTCCTGTTCCTACATGATCCGACATGAAACTGCTCACTCAACATGTACTTTTGATTATGGGGTGAAATGTCCCTTCAAACTAAAATTTTGGCCAGATCTTTGACATTGCACCTTTTAAAGAGAATGTTCAGGAGGATATGTAACGTTATTGTAACAGCAATCTGTGCGTCTCATACCAATCTGTCGGATTTTGTTGCTTCTTTTCAATTTAACTGTAATTTCCCACCCTTAACCTTGGTATACAGTACACTTTGTACATGAGATCATGCGAGTCTGGATGTGTTTGAACAATATTGTTCCTGTTGATTTCATAGGAGCATTTCAGTTCCACAGCGAGCTGAAGAGTGTTCGTCTTTACCAATCAACTGGTGGTCTTCACATCTTCGTTATGGCTGCTGAGATCATATACCTGCTCTTCATCCTCTATTACATGTTCCTGCAGGTACGCACTATTACAACATTTGCAGACAGGGCTCATTAGTCTGTTCACTTGGATTGGAGATGATTTTTGAAATCTTCTTCTCCTTGTTTTACTAAAGTTTTTTTTTGTAAAGACTTGAGAGACATCTCTGTTCTACTTTTCCACTTTTTTCATGGCAATTTGGGTTTATATTCATGGTTGTTGTTCACCATTAACTATGATTTCTGAGACAATAAGGTCACATTGTGTGTCCTTCCTTGTGGCTCCTTGAGACTGTTTTGAGATACAGGGATTCACAGTTAGTTTATTTGCGTGATTAATTCTCACGTTTCAATATTTTATTTCAAACTGTTGTTTTTTTCATTAGGAAGGTGAATATTACTTGGCAAAAAAACAATGCAATATTTCTCAGCTTACACACAGCGAATAAATGCATCAATCAATCACTGTTGAATACCAAACAATCCCTCAGAAATACTGCTTATTAAATCCGATTGCACTTTGCAGAACATGTCTCTATAACAACAACTTGACAATGTAAATGAATAAAAAGCAATAAATGAATAAATAAACAAACATTTATTTAGGTTAAATAAATACTAATTATGAAAGAGACCAGTAAAGGTGAAACATCGACACCCAGATTTTTCATAAGATGTGATCCAATTCTGAAAATAAATATGTTTTCATGAATAGTTCACAAGTATATTATTTAGAATGGTTGTGTAAAAGTGACTTTTTAGTAAACGGTTGATTTTTCTCCCTTATAGAAGTTATGGAACAAAACCATGCTCATGCCCACAAACTGGCTCCGTTACATATGACAATCCTCTCTCTTCTCTTTTCCCGGCAGGGCAAATTAATGAAGCAGCAGCGCTGGGCTTACTTCAGGAGCAAGTGGAACCTTCTCGAGTTGACTATCATCTTACTGAGCTGGAGTGCCGTGGCTGTCTTCATCAAGAGGACCCTGCTCGGGAACCGTGATTTGGCCTACTTCCAGAACCACAAGGAGCAGTGAGACTGACATACATTGTGCTAAACCTTAGCTTTGAGCTTGCAGGGCATGCAAAAGCAAGTGTTAAGCCAACACCTTTACAAGTGTAGAAGATGTGCAGTGGGCTTTACATTGTGGTTTGGTGTTTGCTATCTAATGCTTTTTAGCCATCCAAGTAGCTATTGCCATGACATTTTATACAGACATTCATGGTCCCCAGAGGATTAATCCAAATAAACCAACAACTCATAGATAGATAGATGGATAGATGGCTAGATGGATAGATGGATAGATGGATGGATAGATAGATAGATAGATAGATAGATAGATAGATAGATAGATAGATAGATAGATAGATAGATAGATAGACATTAGGATGGTTTAGTGATCATTAGCTGCTTGTATGACTGTAGACTATTATTAGTCTTGTGTATGTGTTATCCCTAAAGTATCTTTCTGTAAACCATTACCATCTATCTCCTACTGTAAACTACAGTGTTCTTTGACAGTGCTCTAGATTTCACCCGTTTGGGATATAGCTCCAATCTTTCCCGTGTGCGTAGATTTGCCAGTTTTTACGAGACAGCCACAGCAGACTCGGTGCTTCAGTATCTGATCGCCTTCTTGGTGCTGCTGGCCACCTTCAAACTGTGGCACCTGCTCAGACTGAACCCCAAGATGAACATGATCACCGCAGCACTGCAGCGGGCCTGGAACGACATATCCAGTTTTCTTGTGGTCATCGTGATCATGTTTGTGGCGTATTCCGTTGCGGTGAGTGTCTTGCCCCTTTACCAAGACCTTCCCTTAAAAATATTTAAGTCATTTGGGGCTTCAAAAATATAGTGTTTTAGGGATTTGTAATTCGCAATTATTTTTTTATTATATTGTATTTTAAAGTTGCCTCGTATCTCATGGGATACGTTGCCCTGCTAGAGGGTATGATTCAGATATTTAAAATGTGTGCCTGTGCGTGTGTGTGTGTGTGTGTATTGGGGTTATTGTGCAGTGGTGGAGGTGGTTAGGGAGGATTACTTTAATATATTCACACATTTGTATCTTCTAATTGACAGTATATGTTCTCTATAGTTAAAATGGTAACATGTGATTAGTGAACGAAAAAGTAATGACCTAATCTCAGTCCATTATCTCCAAAAAGGATCTTTTTAATTACTGTAAAACTGAAGGCTTTATGGACAGAAAATATTTGACTTGTCTCTCCTTTATAAATATAAATAATGGTTGATCTTTCTCTAGTCCAACGTGATTTATGGCTGGAAGATGTCCTCATACAGAACTTTGACGGATGCTCTCCTGACCGTCATCAGTTTGCAGATAGGCATCTTTAACTATGACGAGGTAAGTGAGCTCTTCCCCCACTCAGAGATTTGCTGTGAGAGACTTTCCGGAGTAATAATAGGGTTATAGTGCAGAATCTCTAGACAATATCCATGTCCATGAAGAAGAATTGTTCCTCATCAGCTCAAACTGATATTCGTGTCTCACTGATGCACTGTTTGCCAGGTCTTGGACAACACCCCCGTGCTTGGTGGATTACTATTTGGTTCCTGTATTGTGTTAATGACGTTCCTGGTGCTCAATCTTTTCGTCTCAGTGATCCTGGTGGCATTCAACCAAGAGAAAATACATCACAAGGTAACATTTATCAGTCATTTTGAGCAACTAATGCAGGTTTTTAGAACAAATTTAAAGTCTAATTGAAATTGTTTTGATACACATACAGTATATCGTTTAAAGCATACAGTATACTGTACAATGTTTCACGTAATACACCAAAGCTTTTTCACGAATATGCCAGTTAGGGGTTTCCAAAGAACCCTATCCGCAAGATTAATATCAGGGTTGATCAAATAATTTAAATTTTAGGAACAACAACCTAGTTTTCAGCATAGAAGCATTGCTCTATGTCTCCTGGGTGTGTAAGGAGGCAACTTTTAGCATCTTTAAAAGGTGATGATAAATATATCAGTGTTTTGTTTAAAGCTTTGTTCGCTGCTACCAAGTGGCCAGAAACAATCATTATTAATTGTTAATAGTAATTATACAGTGCAGCTCTAAAGCAAAGACGGCGTGTAAAAAAATTCGAACAAGTAACTACCAGACCTTACCAGACTACCAGAGCAACAACAATGGCAAAGTAGTTCTGGATCAATGACATTGTTGCTGCTGCAAATAAACAAAACAAACAAAAATAAACAAAAAGCCTTTTATTCAGCTCAACGCCGACAGAAGCAAGCTGACAGTTGTTGAGCCTTCAGTTGTTGAGCCTTCAGTTGTTGAGCCTTCAGTTGTTGAGCCTTCCGTAATCAGACAGATCAACTCAAGAAAAGTGTGAGGGTTTCAGGGCTTTTGATAATCTGATATTGATTCGCTGGTGGCACTGGGATCAATAACTCTACCTCCCCACTGCAGTCCGGTAGTAACTGCCTCTCTTTATTCTCAGCATGACAAAAAAATAAGTTTCACATTTTTACACAAAGAATGGTACACCTGGAAATAGTCACTGCGAGAAAGGAAATATCCATCGTTTCACTGTTATTCTGTCGGGCTTTTGTGTTCCCGAGTAACTGTGCCACGACTGAATTGCCCTCCCATTTTGAGTTTTTCCCATCGCCTCAAAAGAAAAAAAGAAGAAAAGTACAAATTGAGAACACGGGTCAAAAAGCATATGATACGTCTTCAGCGGTGAGTACCGTCGAGAGCATCTCTCCAATATGTCTTATCACTCTAAAATGATTTTGTCATCGCTCCTCTCTTACCCAGCCCTCAGACGAAGAGGAGATTGTCGACCTGATGCTGAAGAATATCTGCAGTCTTTTTGGGATCAGATATAAAGACACAAAAGACACCCGGGGGCCTGATGCGAATGAGGACGGTGGCCTGACTCTGAATAACAGCAGGAATACCCCTTAAGTTAACAGTACCTACATTGATGTAAAACAATTTCAGATATCTGACAACTCAGTAAACACCTTGAACAATGCTTTATTTAGTTGTATTTGTGTTCACTAATATCCATATTTGTTGTTGTTTGCTATCCTTTGCTTGACTGGGGGGGTCATCCTAAATTATTATGTAAAAAATATTTAATAAAATAAAAGGAAATATATACATACACTGTTGTTTAGAAGTTTGGAATGGCCTGCCACAAAAGCTTGATTGAGTCTAGTCAGATGTCTGAGAGGACTTTTTCATAATGCTCTTTCATACGTTTAGGTTATATAAAGTCCTCCCTACAAATAGATGCTATTTTGTATCAAGGGTTTGTAAAAATAGAAAAAGAAATATGTTTTGTACATGAATAACAAAATGCTGAACAATGGTTCAGCCAGACTAATAATTTAAAGGGTAGAAAGAGACAAAAACAGTTCAATAAGAAGAGCAGAAATCATGATTCGTCGTTGGTAAAATAAATTGTTAGCTTAGCATCAAAATGTGTGCAGATTGAAATAGGAACAGCTTCCGGTTTCACAATAATGCTTCCTATTGAACAAGCTGGAATCAACAGATGTGTTGCTTTAGCGAAGCTCTTCTTCGATCTACACGGTAGAAATAGAAAGTCCTAGGGTTAGCACTATGGGAATAACAGCCGAACATGACCTTACAAATCAAAGTTTAAACCTGCTCAATTGAGTGGAAGACCAAAAGAAAGACACGCTCCCAAAATGTTTAAGGCCCAATTGCGCCATTGTGGTTCAATAATGATCTCGGATCACTTTAGTTTTTCTGGACTGGAATACAAATTTAAAGTCGAAAGGTATTTGGGAGAATAAAAGGTTCTCAACGTATTCTCCCCTGTCATGCAACACTGTGGGCTCATCGGTTAAGTTAGAAGTTTTAACCATTTAATTCTTCTTCTTTTGGGGCCAAAATAAATGCAAATAATACATTTAATGTCTGAACTGATCTGTTTTTATCAGTTAATTTGAGCAATTATTGAAGGAAAGAAGAAAACAACAATAAAATGAGTGAGTCTAAACTTTGAAGGCAGTGTACCCATCGGTTTGTTTGACTGTAATGTATGTACAATGTATAATTACAATGTGTTTTTTCATATGAATATTTAATGTGTTATGTGTTTTAAAGAGCACCACGGCAATCATGGCTCACGCTCTATTTCTGTTAGTTACTTTTTTATTATTTAGGAGTGGTTTAATATTAGAGGAAAACACTCATTGAGCAGCTACTTTGTCAATACAGTGGAAGATACAATACAGTCCAACAGACTTGGATTATTTTAATAAAACTGTAAAAACAATAATTACAGTGCGATCTGATTTCATGCAGAGCATTAGATGTTGCACTGGGGCCCATGCAGGCTAGGGGGCCCATAGAGAGAGAGCAGGCCCTCCAACAACGCATGGGGTGTAGAACACGCTGACTCAGATAACCACCCGCAAAAATACACCAGTGCTTAAACAAGTACACACAATTAACTTCGAGACAGTGCCATTTGTGTTTAATACCCTGAAAAAACTATAAAAACTATAAACTATATAAAAAAACTATTCAATGAAATTGATATTTTCTTATTTGCTTTGGTATTGTATTGTTGTACAGATATGCAATGATGATTGCCTGGTCATATATATGTTAATATTGTCCAAAGTCATATCTCTATTTGATCATCTGACGAGACGATATGATGAAGTGTGTGTGTGCGCGCGTGTGCGTGTGTGTGTGTGTGTGTGTGTGTGTGTGTGTATGCTTCATAACTAGTAACTAGTATGCACTAGGGCCCGTTACAAGTACCTCACGCCACTGCAACTGAATCCTTCTGATGTGTGACAGTAGGAAGTAGCTGTATCAGAAGCTCTGATACAGTGTGAAGAGAGTGGCTTATAAGCGGTGAGGCTATCCTTTAACAAACAGACAACACGGGTGTGGCCTCACTGATGGAGCGGCAACAGCGTATGTACGTAAAGGTTATAACATAAGCCGTTTTTTTTGGTTTGTTTTGTTGGCAACGTGAAGCCTATATCCTCTTTGAGACCAGGATACTATGACGTTGGGTGGCACGGTCCTGGTTTTAAACAAAACACAGTTCTAAGACTTTAACACTTATCTTTGGACCATTCCAGTACAACCAAATGAACACATGTGTGAATAGTGGTAGTGTCTCTCAGATGCAAATAATCTGCTCACAGGACAGCTGCTGATGCTCCCTCCAACCCCCCTCCCTCCAACCCCCCTCCCCCCCGATAAAGCCAGTTTGTCCACCAGTTGCTTTGCATAACTGCAGTGTCTCTCTTAGTAATTAGCATATATTTATAGCATTAAACTACTGTATTTAAATAGTTATTTTTCCCAAAGTAAGCACTAGATGGCAGTCTAATATAAGCACCGTTTGAAAGTAGTCAACCAAGGACATTGTTCAGTGTGAATGCACCTGTTTTAAAGGCAAGTTTCTTATGAAAGTAGAATCTTTGTAAAATACTTGAGTAACTCAAACATTTCAAACAATATTCCATTTCAAGGTCAATTTAACATTGTAAAAATACATACTTCCATAATGATGTTAATTATTTTAAATGTACCTATTGTTTGGCTGATATCTAATATTTAATAAAAACAGAAATGTGGTGGCGTTGCAATTTGTTATTTCTTGTTGTCACTTGGCTACTTGCTGAAAAAAGGAAACTGGGAAACATTGAAAGCAACAATAATGAAGGCAAAAGAATTGTGAAGAATTGTTTAAATTAGATGTAATTGAATGACACTCGTTTCGTTTGAAACCCCCCAAAAAATACATCAGTGAGGTGTGGAAAAAGTGCACGCCATGGACAATGTTGTAATCCAAAACTCATTACATCTGCACCCTCTTCTCACAGAGTCTAATGTGTCAAGTCCTGCACCTTTTCTTATGGCAAAGGCAAAGAAGAAGGCCCCAAGCTCCACTTCATCAGCGTCACGTTAATCCTCTTAAGATTTGTCTCAGCAAATCTACTATACTGCTTATAGCTATTTTACTAAGCAGGTGCCACAGCAGAAGAAGACATATGTGATAGCACCTTAAGAATGGAAAGTAGTAAACCCCCTTTTTTTTTTTTTTTCTTTTTAGGTTTTTACTTTTACTATCACTGAGGGATTCACAGCCTTTAAATTAAAAGGCTACCAAGTTGGTATTTTCTATCAATGTGTTAATAAAACAAGGTGATTCGACTACATAAAGGAGCTATTTTGTCTTGAGCAGGATCAAATGAATTTACAATTCCACAGAACTCCAGGTTAAGACCAGTGACAACGTTTGTTTCTGTTTCTCAGGCACTCTGAATAAAAGCCAACGGACTAATATTTAATTTAGAATAAACAAGTAAATTAGCCAATATGTATTTCTTTACTACCACAGGGAATCAAGGACATCCGTCTTCCTTAAGCAGCCATTGACCATCGTCTTTTCTTTTGCCTGCCTTACCATAAAGGCTACATGTTTTGCCACCTGAACAGGGGTGTAAATGTAGACAGTGGAAGCAGTGCTGTTACACGGGGGCCCGTGGAGTTAGGGGGCCCCTACAGAGAGAGAGCGGGCCATAGGGTGGAGAACATGCTCTTAATAGTGATTCAGAAAACCGCTCAAACTAGAAAATACACTTCGCTCTTAATAGTGATTTAGAAAGTTAAACCCCATTTAACTAAGAGTGGCCTAACTCTCCGGACCAGCCAGCCCTGGCGGACACCTCAACCCTAACCCGTGAGCAGATCGCGACGACCCGTTAAAACATGACACTTTAAGAGCTGTTGAAAGACAAGTTACATATTAAGATGAATGGAAAACAAGACATTTTTCAACAAAATTGATTTGCGTTCAATGGAATGACCACATACTGACACACACCCCAACCTGGTGTCACGTGGAATCCTACAGGAACAGTGAACAACAACAGTGTTGGAAAGGCTCATTTTCTGACCGGAGCACACTATTTGTTCTGTTCCCATGAGTCGCGCTCCTTGGAGGGAGCATTCCCCCCGCTGCCCTCAAGCCCACTCCAGCAGGCCAGCAGAGCTAGACAAACAAGACCTAGGGTCCAGTCAATTTGTCTGGACAAATGTGGGGATTTGGGGCCACGGCAAAGCTATGCGGGGACGAGTGCTAATTGTTTGTGTGCCAAGCAACTCCCCTCAATCCCCTGGTCTCTCAAGTCACTCTATTCACCCCGGGCCTTTGTCTGGGTAGTAACTTGAACCTGACACATCGGACCAGGGAAAGTGGAATTCAGTCCCTCCCCCATTGTCCAGGCATACAATGTAATAACGTGATTGTTTTTCTTTTTTTCTCAATGTACGCTTTTGTCACCCTCAGTCATTGTTTCTGTCCTATGCTCTCAGCCGGGAGGACGGATGGAGAGCAGATGGATGGGGGGGGTGGGGGGGGATCTGGTCCTCTTATGCCTCCACCCCCCTGGTCAACAATAAGCTGCGGTACATGTGGCTGAGACAATCTGAGAAAGTGGCTGGAGCCAGGCGTCACCCCCGGGCCCCTGTCATCCATCGGTTCAGTCGGGCCCCTCGGTGCACCCCTCGGCATGCTGATCAGAGGATTAGGCCCCCGGAGACGGCGTCGAGTCAAGAGCACGCTGGAGAAAGGGGAAAGGCATGCAGGGGAGATGAGGTGCATGCCGGGTTTCACACGCAGACGAGCAAGAAGGGGAAGCGGACGAGTACCACGAGGACCACACACTTCCTGCACCAGTGGTAGCTTGTCAGTAGAGGGTACCACAGTGCCGCCACTCCATGTTTGCACAAGGGGAAAAAAATAATAGAAAAATATTTAAAAAATATATCATAATTTTCTTTTCATTTATGTGGGAAGAAAATATGTAAAATATTTTATCTCTTCTCATTTATCTGCTTCTTCAAGGTAAACTTAATTTTCAGATGCTATTAAAAATACCACAGAAATCACCAAGTGCATACTGTAATTAGGTAGGACCCAAATAAACTAAATAATCCATCACTGACAATCTGACACTAAATGTGGCTTTGTAATTTTTAAATTAACAACAAAACAGTCTGAAGGACAGGATGTTTTGTGTATGTTGCTTTTAGTTTTAGAACCTGTGGAAGATCCTTGTGGGATCAGACTGTTGTCTTTTCATAAAATTTAAAATGGGCTTCACGTAAGAAGCACTCATATGAAGTGACTAGTTCATTAGTAACACGTGTGAGTGATGTATGAGAAAATATACCAACCATGTTCTCTTAGCTCGAGTGGAGCCATTCAGACAGTCTGCTTGCCTCACTTCTCCCTTGACTTAAGAATCATCATGGCTTAATCTGATTGAATATGGAGCTCAAATATGGGACTGTTCAGTTGTTGCTCTGTCCAAGAGAACATCCTTCATTGCACTCGACAGTGGAACATTGTGTATTTTATTCTGTCATCCATCTCTGTGACTGTCACATTCACTTAAACACTGCAAATCTAATTCATGGGCCGCTTTGCTTTAGCTTTTGTTTTGTGGCATCTAACTTCAAACCTTTTGTCCTTCTTTTATGGTATGACACTGCAATGACTCTAAATTGACAAGTGCTGTAATATTTCCTAATATTTGGGGCATCTTAACGCTATTACTGACACTGCTAACTTAGTTGTGTTTAATTTGTCTGCTGATGTCCGACAGACATACAAAGTGTTCTTTTTATGCATGGGAGACTTTTTTGAGGGATTGAAACTTGAGCTTTGGCAATTCGGCGGAATTATTTATGCTCATGGTCGTATCTTACAAATGCACACCAACTCATGAACTGAATGGCTTGCATTCATCAAGTTGATACAAATGTGATGAATCTGATTTGGTAGACTTGTACAAGCAAACCTAATGGGAACAGTACGAGGATGAGAAAGGTCCAGGATTAAGGGTTTCTTTTTTTCAATCTTTTTCAGTATGAATAGATGGTGGCAACCGTTTTTAGCCTGCACTCACAAACTGCAATGTTTTGTTCCAACCATTTGTCCCCGATCAACATTGTTGGCACTGTATACTGTATGGCTGGATTCCAAATCAATTTCCTCCCAGTACAATAAGGTCTCATTATGACATTAACACATTTGCTACACAGTTCAGCTGGAAAGATAAAAACCGAAGCGAGCATTAAGGTTGTTAGCCCAGGTTCAACTGCTCCAGAGCTCTGTAGCACTAACAGTCCAGATGCAGTGAGGTATTTAGCCTTCATGGATGATCCAACTCCTCCAGGACACTACAATGATGTTTTTCAACTAAGTGAAAGTGCCCCAAAATTATCTCCACCAGGCAAAAGCTTAAGGGGGATCATGTGTTGGGTCATTTGTGTGAGTGTGTGCTTCTGTCTGTCCGCAGCTAATCTTGCATTCTACGGGACACATCAGTCTAATGTTCTCACAAGTACAACAGGACACAAAATCACTTGTCTTCATTAGTTAATATACCCTCACTTTCTTAAAATGTCCTCACAATTCCCTGAGGTTCTAAAAATATCCTCACTTTAAAAAAATAAGTACATCCTCACTATGTCCTTTCCAAAAATGTCATAACTTTCTAAAAGTGTCCTCACTTTCGAGCAATGTCCTCACCTCCTCAAAACACCTTCCCTTTCTAGAAATGTCCTTGCTTTTAAAAAAGTCCTCACATTGCAGAATATCCTCACTTTAAAAAAAGAATTCTAACTTTCTAAATAATTTCACACTTTCTAAAAATGCCCCCACTTTCCAAAGATGTTGTTACTCAGGCTAAAATTTGAATTAGCACAAGAGCACACGTAAACCAAATTACTTTCCAAAATGTCCTTATTTCATTGACATTTCCTCGCAATGTCCTCACCCCCTAAAAATGTCACTATCTTTGAAAAAAGTCCTCACTTCCTAGCAATGTCCTTGCTTTTAAAAAAGTCTTCTCATTGCAAAAATGTCCTCACTTTTTAAAAAAGTTTCTGACTTTCTAAATAATTTCTCACGTTACAAAAATTCTGTTATTCAAGCTAAAATTTCAAAACAAGAGCACACATGAACCAAATTACTTTCCAAAATGTCCTTACTTTGTTGCATTTCCTTGCAATGTCCTTACCTTCTAAAAAATATCCTTACTTTCTAAAAATATCCTTACTTTCCAAAAATGACCTCACAATCTGAAAATGTCCTCACTTTCTAAAAATGTCTTCACTTTCCAAAGAATTTGTTAATCAGGCTAAAATAGAGCACACGTAAACCAAATGACTTTCCAAAATGTCCTTACTTTATTGACATTTCCTCGCAATGTCCTCACTTGCTAAAAAAAGTTCTGACCATCTTAGAATGTCCTCACTCTCAGGCTGAAACTGAAATTAGTCCTAACAAGTAAATGAGCAGACGTTGACAAAATTACTCTCCGAAATCTCGCTTTTCAGAAATTTTGTAACAGGGTCATTAGAAATGCTCCCTCCCACAAATCGCAGCCCATTCAGGCCTCTTGTGTTTTGTGTGTTTTTGGTTCTGCCCAGTGATCAGAAGGCAGGTGGTCAGCACGGCTCAGACTGTTCTTCCTTTACGTGAAGCCAAGAAAGTGTGGCCTCTTCCTGGGTATATCACAGCAGTGACCCTTTCTCTGATTATCCTCACCTCTGAAACACACACACACACACACACACTCATTGGAAACCTTCTTAAACTCAGCAAGGGGCTGCTGGCTGTTCTAGTGCTGGTCATGGGGGAGCTTCTATGTGAGGAGGGAAGAAGCAGGACAATAAGACATGAAACCGAGTCTCTGCTGTTGACATCTGCGTACTAACGTCCACGGAGGTTAATCCAAGTCCACACTAACGTAGATACGTATTAAAATCTCCTCTTTTTATTCCTCATTTCGGTTGTTCCTTCTGCATTAAGCCAGCATTTCCAAAGGCCAACTTAGTGTCACCTTTAACTTTCTCTGTGATTGCTCATATGACTCTGATGAGGACAATGCTGTTTGCCAAAACATTTCCTGGTTTCCCAGATGACATGTTTACGGTTTTACAACATACCAATCAGCCCTTTCCCACTTCAGGAGCTTAACAACATTCTATCTGGGGCTTTCCATAACCAGAACATTGTAGTTTATAATGTTACAAAGGCGTCATCAGGACCAACTGTGTCATTTTTATGTCATATTTTTAGTTTTGATCGTCCTACTTCACACAGATTCAAGACTAAAATGGTGTTTACTGTTTTTGTGTTTGTTAGAAGCAGAAGTCATCCTTGTTGTGTGACGACCATAGACTGTGTGAGAAATAGTCACAGTGACGTTACCCACTGTTTTTGTGGACTACGGTTTAGAAGCCTAGAGTTCTGCATTTTGACCGTCGCCATCTTGGTTTTCGGACGTCGTCATCTCAGCTTTTTGGAACCAGAAGTGACAGGAGAAGGTGGAGCTTAGTACAACCAAACGCTGACATTTTTAGGCGACCAAAATGTTAAAATTTACTTTCATGAACTGAAAAGGGGTTAAAGTTCAAAGACAAAAACTTGTGACACTGTTCACATGTTACACTAGGTTTTGTTACGTTCCTGCAATTGGAAATTGACTACATGTGAGGCTAAAACAATGTCTTAGTTAATGAAGGGTCTCAATGCAGGAGCTCAAGAATAACTGTGAGCTAACATGCATTCCTGAGCTACAATCAATCCACTATATTATATTCTTATATTGTCAGACAGAGGTTTATCCTGCTGAGACTAGTATCTCGGCAGTACCACATTTTCACTTACGTTAGTCAAAACAACCCAAACAAGAGAAACAAGATGCATTCCAATGTGGCCAGTAAGCTTTCAGGAAACGATGTGAGGAAGCCAAACGTGGACAGAACCAGGCCTTTTCACGTTCATGTCGACTAATGTGCACGTAGCCAAAAACGTGGTAGGTGGCCCTGTGCTGGTTCAGCCCTGTGCTGGTTCAGCCCTGTGCTGGTTCAGCCCTGTGCTGGTTCAGCCCTGTGCTGGTTCAGCCCTGTGCTGGTTCAGCCCTGAGCGTTCTGTGCGCTGATTGTTCCAGAGAGTGCTCCCGCATTTTGGGAGTTGCAGGTTGGGCCCGGACGGCACAATATGGCCTTTAATTCAAGACCAACAGCCTCCTCGTCAAAAAGGAGGGGACAGAGCAATTAGCCCCGCGGAGGAGAGAGAAAGAAAGAGGGAAGAACGAAGGGGGGATTGTGAATTTGACACATTAAATGGTGGCCGTCATTAGCATGTGGCTGTGTGCAGTTGGGAGTGCATTCACTGGATCCTTGAATGCATATTGCTTCACTACCACGACCCCCCCACCCCCTCACACACACACCTCTCTTCTACTCAGTCTGTCCATCATCCCCACGGCCACCTTTCACTTGTGGGCCTAATCACCCTATTTAGCCTCCTTTTCATTCACTTTCTACGGCTTCTCTGTCGCCCTTCATCTTCTTATGCCGTCACGCGGACGGGAATAGAGTCCCTGGAATCCCGAAATCAAAACAAATTAAGCCGAATAATTAGACGTAGGAACAAATGAAACGTCAGACACTAGTTGGCAATTTAAACACCAATAAAAGCGCGAGGTTACCGTCCTGTATAAGAACCAAATATACATTTGGTGCTGCGTTTATAGAGTGACTGACCAACAAACCGTGGATGTTGCTCAACAGCTCCGGCGACACATTAAAGACTAATTTTGCCTGGGATCAGTCTGCTGACGAACCTGACACAGCTTCTGTCGGAGCTGACTTTCCCTCAGCTGGTTGTCTCCGCTATGTGAGCCTGGAAAAGAGCAAAGTAGCCGGCCCAGTGTGGTGCCTTTTCCCTCCATTGTGCGGAGATCACCTCATGCCAGCTTTCCGCTGTCACATTAGCGCACATCAAGACACCGAGAAAACACACCACCCACAGAAAGGAAGTTTGTCCTCTGGGTTGTCACACTTTCTAGTCAGCGTGGATTCAGTTGGGAGTTTTGTTGGTGCAGGGTGATTATTTAGCAGGTAATCCTCAATTAAGACCGAATACAATGTGTTTCAAGAGTGCTGAATTAACAAGGATTGTGATTTTTGTATGCATGTGCCTAATCGCCTCGGGCAGTGGGGGATCACATCTGGATGGGGGGTGTTCAGTGCAACAGGCTGGAGGATGATATGACTTTCACTCAGTTATTCCGTTTTTGTGAGGGTTATTTTCAACACGGGAAAACCTGCTAAAAAAGTATGCGTTTCTGTTTTGTTTTTCCAATGTGTCACGTTCAACACGCCATAAAACAGGGTGATTAAACGGTGAAGTATTTGACATTTGAGTCTCTGAGTCTGAGTCTCTCAAACCAGAGTTGGTGATTGACAGAACAGTGGAAAGACCAACAACGGCGGTTTTCATGGGTTTTTATTTTCCATGTTAATTGAGGTTGTCTGACTGGAGTCCGGTAGCTTTGAGGAGAGCATATTAATTGTATGTTTTGTACGTTAATAATAATTTATAATAATTGTCCAAGTACCTGCTGGTTCTATTTCATTAAACACGCGTCACATAGCAATGCACAAAAAAAGGGTTAGAAAATTAGCGTGTCCAAAGCGTGTGACAAAATTTGGTGCTCAAGTCAGAACTGGAGAGTACGTCCTCATTGAAGGAAGAGCAAAGAATGACACCAACGGCTTTTTTCCGATGGAAAATATGTTTTCACTCTTCTCCTGACTGGCTTCGGTTAGAATTTGATTGACAGATGGTTCATCCAATCACCTGCCAAGTATTTTTTTTTCAAAGTGCCTGCCCTTTTCCAAACAGTTTCCAATGACGGTTTCTCAGATGGTTCTGTGTAACGAACCATCTGGCGGGTCAGGTTAAACGTATGTGGAACTACGTCAAAATAAACAGTGTGTGTTCACGCAACAGTGAGACTCATTGTTGTGTTCTGATCGTTTTTGGACAACAACGAATCTCACAGAGGAATAAGATAGGTCAGAATTTGGATTCACATACAAATACTCGTTAGTAGAAGCAGTTTATTGTTGTTTTTTTTGTTTTTTTTTATGGCATTGGTTGAAAATAAGAAAGATTAAGGACATTGCCAGCCTCATCCTTCAAAGTGGTCAAAACCAAAGTCCATTCCCGTCTTTGCACTTTTCACTCTTTCGCCTCTCTTGTTCACTCTCTTCCAGTGTGGCCTCTCTCTCTCTCTCTCTCTCTCTCTCTCTCTCTCTCTCTCTCTCTCTCTCTCTCTCTCTCTCTCTCTGTGTCCGCTCCCTCCCCGCCTGTTAGGGCCGCGCAGCCCGAGCTGTCAGAGCAGCAACAATCCCAGTCCATTAGTATGGTAATGAGGCTGCGGGCCGACAGGTGGCCCGCTAGACAGCTCAATTAAACTGCTCATTAAAGAGGGAAGTTAACGAAGCTGCAGCCCGGTGCCAGTGCGGCTTTAACACACAATGTGATGTCACCGGCAACAAATTGCTGGTGAGTAGGGGAGTGTGTCAGCCTGCGTGTGTGCAAGTGTGTGTGTGTGTGTGTGTGTGTGTGTGTGTGTGTGTGTGTGTGTGTGTGTGTGTGTGTGTGTGTGTGTGTGTGTGTTTCCCCTTGTCTGCGTGTGGCCAGAGATTGAAATACCAGGTCAGAGAGAGCTAGATGGACGTTGCTAATAAGGCAGAAATGCGGCTCAGTGATCAGATGGGATGAGAGACGTGGGAGGAGATGGGGCGGAGACAAAACCAAGTCACTCAAACCTGGCCTTTCGCCGTCCCATCAGGCTGCCAGCGGCCAAGCTCTCCGCATCATTAACTGCACAAGAACATAGTAATGGTCTAATTACAATTTAAAAAAAGAAAACAGCCCAAAACACACAAAGTCACAAGTTTACTGCACATTATTTAAATATTCCCCACATCCCAGCCAAGTGTGTCAGGCAACAGTTTGAATAATCCAACTTGAGCCCAACTAAAGCGGCAACGGGAAGGTCTAACCAAGTTGTTACACCAATAATGCAAGACAAAAGCCTTGTCCTTCCCATACTTTACTATCACAGTGAGGATATATATTGTGATTCAAGGAATTTTTGTTTAGTTCTCTTGTAAAACTATAAATAAAACAACCGGACTGGAACACTGTTTGTGCTTTCTCAAGCAGATTTAATGAATGATAAATGCAAAAGAATGCTGTAAATGAAATATTGCCATGAAGCAGACTCAAAGATGGCTTGCAGAAACCAACAATGGCATGTCGTTAATGTTGTGAAGCGTTCAGTCTAGGTTTAGGCAACACAGTTGAGGTTTAAAAACCATGGTTTGTGTAGATTTAAGTAACAAATGTAAAAATGTGACGAGGTCTCTTTGGGGAAAGTCCTGTGTTTGGATGACCCATCCACCCTTGTTACTTGCTCTGCGTGTTGGTCGTTGTACAATGTTACTTGCTCTGATCGAATGCTACATTTTCCAAATAAAAATGAACAAATACATCAACATTTGACGTATCTGTGGTTTGCAGAAATGTACAATGCCAATATTTTGTTCCTGGCAACTGGTCTATCTGTGCAATCTGTGACCTGGTTAGCACAAATGAAAAGTCCAGAAAAAAAGTCATAGGTGGTCAAAGACGTTTAAAGGAAAGTTAAAGTAGTTAATTTTTGCATTTTTTACATTTCAAGTGGTTACGATTGATTCTTACTCTAAAGTAAAGCATAGGTTCATATTATTTATAGTTTTTCTTAAGATTACGCTCGCATGCCATACTGGACGCATGTTGAAAGAGATATCACTGTAATTATTCCCCCTCATTAATATGGCTGTGAATTGATCCCTTCCTTCCTGTGGATCTTAGTCATGGCAATATATTTACAAATCCTGTAGGTTTATTTTTCCGTTTTGTCCCAGTACTACCTTGAGTGGCTTGGAAACAATGTCCCTCACGCTACTGATGGATTTATTGCACCTGGCAACTCACCTTCACTCTTAGAATTTATATACTGTATCCTCATCTTGAACCTGAACAAAGGCCTGATCAGCCAGAGTAAAAGAGTGTACGAAATGTCCCTCAAAGGAGAAGACAGTTTAAAAGGTAAACTAGCCAGAAGCATAGTGGATGCACACAATAGACATGGTGTGGTATTTACCATGAGTTCATTATAGGCTGTTGGCCCTCAGTGTACAACATTTACTATCTAAAATTCCTAACCCTGCAAATTGAGACTTGTGTGTTTACCGTTGTATTGTAGTATATGTTTTCTAATCTCTAAAGTTTTTCGATTGTGGATTACAACATATGTTGTATACTATCTGTATGAGATAGTATTATCAATATTGAAACATCAATGCCAAATAAAATGTATAAGCAATTATGTCAACACGTTTGAAGTAAGCTGCAGTAAAATTAGAAATTTGACTCATTTAAGGGTCACTGTAAGTAAATAAATCTCTTTAATTAAATTAAAACATTACACTTGTTGCAACATTCATTAAGTTCTCACAGTATATGATTGCAGTTTTTTAATTCAATTTTCATTTTGATCTGATTGGTCTGGTTGGAATGGAGGTGGACGAGGAGGGGGAGGGGGGTATTGAGTGCAACATGGTTTAATAGTCGCTCATTGTTTATTATGTATGAGAATAAAGATGTAACACGACATGGTAATCAGTTTGTAACCCTGACCAATTTAGTCTGTAATCCGGGGGGCGTGCTCTCTCAAGTGTGAAAATGTGGCCATATGCGTCTTGCTTCTCTCTCTCTCTCGCTCTCTCTCTTGTGTTTCGTTCGCTGCGTCTGTGACATGGAGGATCATGGGAGTTAATGTGGTAGGACTCCGGTCAACAAACGGGGTTATGTATGGGCACAAACAAGAACACAGTGAGAAAACAGGCCCGCCAGATTCGCTCAAAGCTGTCTGAAAGATGTCTGCCCTTATGAATATGCTAATCCCAGTTTACCATGGACAAAAAAATGCTCATTAATTAATCAGCAACAATGGCCTCTTTTAATGACACACTGCCGTTGGAGACGGAGACTAGTGTTTGTGTGCGTGTGAATGTAATAACAATATTCATCTAAACCTTTTGGCAGTTAGTTAGCTGGCAAATATTTTTATGTGAACCGGCGGGGTACTTTTCAGAAGAAAAGAATTGGGAAATGTACGTTTATTTAGCATGACGGCGTGCGAAAACCGAATACAAAAGATTGGAAAGAAAGGGAAACACCAAACTCATTCAAAGGATTGGGGACTCCACTGACTTCGCAAACATAATTACAGTCATCATGGCGACAGACAGTGATTGACAGGCCTGCAGCCAGACACACAGCCAGAGGTGTGTTGTGTCTGAATGAGCTGTTGCACTGCATTGGGCATTAACCTACATAACACAGATCTCCTCAGTTTAGAGATGGTGTGAACCAAACTGGATGGATGCAGGCCGGTTTTACCACAAAACTAGATCAAACTTAACAATAACGCAGAAGGCCTTATACCTTGTGTGAGCGTGTACTAGCGTACTTGCTAGGGATACGCAAATGCCCCTGGATACTTGGTGCAGTAAGAGAGGAAAAAATATCATCAAATACATTATTGGTAGGTGTCTAAGTAAAAAAGGTACTTAATAAGGTACGTCCTCGGGTAGAAAAAGTGCTCCAAATGACCAGAGCAGTTAGAGGATCTACATTTTGCTGATGATATAGCACTATTACACTACACTCACCAACAGTTGCAGGACACACTACACAAACTAGAAAGAACTGCTGCTACACTTGGGCTTAAGATCAAGACATAAAAATATATATATATATATATATATATATATATATATATATATATATATATATGAAGTGTCATTTTGTCACAGCCATCCAGACGAGTTAGCAAGCTTTAAACATTGAATTAAAACCACAGGCGCATTCGGCTGAGAGTCACCAGTTAACACGGTCTCTCATTAAACCGAATCACCGGCATCGTCTTTTTGGCTCCTTGCTATTAACGTGTTGACTACGACTGGCTTAACTGATCAAATAATGCTCGTGTTTGTAGTGCCCATTTTTAAATGAACTCCAAACTCTGAGCCTTTGTCATGTTGTTTGACATTCTGTACATGACCACAGATAACTCTGTTGAAACATCGAGTGACTTGTATGCTCGTATATTCTCACTAGTGTAATGTTGTACACTAGGTTTCTCCCCCGAATACATGTATATGTCTGGCCACTAAATACTAAGCCACTTGCTAATGGATTCTATACTCACTTGCTAAGAGCACACAAATCTGGAAGGTCAATTTCTTTAGGTTGCATTTATGACCTTTGGTGGTTAACGCCCTTGCATGGCCTGAAGAGCTATTGCACTCCACATACACACTGTAAAAGGGTCTATGGATCAGAGACATGGAAAAAGCATCAACATACCTAACAAACTACAGTCATTCGCCGACTGTTGTCTTCGACCCCTCGTGGGAATCTGCTGGCCAGACACCATCACCAACACCAACCCGTGGGTGTGCACCAAGCAAGAAACAGAGGAAGACCTAGAAGCACCTGAGAACGTAGAACAAGAGATTAAAGCTCAGAATATGTCATAGCAGCAACTGGATCCGAAGGCACAAGACTGGAGAGGATGGAGGGCTTTACTTGATGGCCTGTACCTGGAATACAAAGGCCTAAGTAAGTAAGTAAGTGAGATCCAAATTAATCCTATAAAGGTTCTAAATAGGTTCTGGCCAATGCATAGGAAGCGGACGGCCCTAATTACATGCTCTGCTGCTTAATACTGACACTTTTGTCATATTTTGGTGTGTGATTTAGTGTTTACTTTTTGAATAAGGAAATTGTCATTGTAGCATGTTTCTCTTCACATCATTTTTTTCCTAACTTAACTTCTGAATCCTCCCTGACTTCACGATGTTTTCCAAATTGAAATGGTAAGCTGGAGAAGTGGAGAGCAAGGACATTTTTGGGGGACTATCTCACCATACCCTTTCCTTTCCTCTGCTCCTGCCACTTTATAACACCTCTCTCGCTCTCTTGTCTTTACATCTGTCCCCTCGTGCCTTCTGCAGCACGTGGATCACTGAGGTCCAAGCAGTCAGCAGGCAGCAGCCCGCTGGTCTATTATGTCACTAATTGGTGGCATGAGTGAGATGGCTACAATATCAAAAGGCAGGAAGCAAAGGGTTGGAGGGACTGTGTGTGCGTGGGGTGGGGGTGTGGGGGTGTGGGGGTGTGGGTGAGGGGAGATGGAGAGAATGAAGGCAGGAAAAGGAAAGTGAGAGACAGAGGGAGAAAGGGAGAGATTTGTTCTAATTAGCGTAGGGCGTGTCCATCCTCCATGTTCGAGGTAAATTAGGGTGACAAGGGAGTGACAAGTTTTGTGTCCATGTGTGTGTGTTTAAGTGTGTGTGTGTGTGTGTGTGTGTGTGTGTGTGTGTGTGTGTGTGTGTGTGTGTGTGTGTGTGTGTTTTGGGGGCATATCCGTCCAAGGGGGCACCGGTAAGAAGGTGTTGTGTACGAGCCGGACAATGGAGTGACTAGGTCTGGGTATAAGGCTTCCTGGCAAGCTGCTCTTATAATACCGGCTCTGTTGGTGGGAAACAGGAAATGGATGTGGGAACTCAAAAAGTAAAGTAGAGATGTGAAGAGTTTTGGGAAGTAGCTGGGAATTTGACTTCACCTAAGACCCTAAAACGGAGACATTGCTCTCTGCCGCACCGCATATGAAACTTTGAGCCGGAGAAACAAGTAAACAACTGCTAGCTTCGATGGGTCTATTCCATGATTTGTACTGTCATGCTGCACACAGCTGTTTTCAGGGAACGAGCTCTTAAAGCCCTCAGTCCACCTGCTCAGCGGCAAACGTCAGAATATTCCTTCAGGAATTGGTGGAGACAAAAACAGAGCCGATAGAGAGAGAATATTTGACTTACATTCATCAGGTAGTTAGAACCACAAAATGAATGATAATGTTGCTCTATGACCGTTGAATGTGAAAATAGGTAACTGTTTGGTAACAACTTAATAATAACATCTTGTGCTTCCGCTGCCAAAAAATCTGTTATTGCAGGTTTTTCCAGAGCTTTCAGCAGTTATGCTTTTCCCAGGGGACAGTTGGTGTGAATGTGAAAAAAACTACTTTTAAACAGTTTAGTTCATGTTTGTATGCCAGAATTAGCATTTGTGCTGGAATTCCCAGCTGCCTCTGGCCAAGAAAATAACAAAAAAGTAGATTAAAATAAGAATTTGAACAGATCCCTGACAACAAGCAAACTCCATCTGCTGATCAGATCATGTGCTACGGTTCAAAGTTGAAAGCACCAGAACAGCTACTAAATTGACCCCCATGTTTGTTGTTTCAAGTGTATTAAGAGTCATATTTTAACTTGGGAAAGGTTAACATTTTAACATTTGCAGAAAATAAGTGACATAATTGTGCGATTATCCTTCTTTGTGTTGTGAGAAACAACACTAACACCATCGTGCCCAACATCCCCTCTGGCCTCGCTCTCGTTTTGCCCCGAGGGCGTCTTCTGCAGGCTCACGTGTCCTAATCGTCCCCCACTCTACCCGTCACTTCCACTGACCCCCCTGTTGTGGAGGGAGAGAGCGACATTAAATCTTAATCTCGCCCGCTTGATGGAGAATGCAGGTCCCTGAAAGGCAGCATTTTCTGGTTACATGAACCCATTGGGGGTGGATCAACCATATGCCAATTGACATGGCTGGGTCTGAATGGCCCAACGTGGATTGTAACAGTGGTCCTCGGACAAAAAGGCCCCCCGCGGGCTCCCACACCTCCACCAGAACTGAACAGACGTTCAGGCTGCCGCTGACACAAGGCCGGATCCCCCCCACCCACACTGATACACTCACACACAATATTGTTCCCCCACTGGCCCCTGACGTTTATGTTTTTGATATGATGTTGGGAGGATGGGACGCAAATGACCGTGTCAAAACCGTTGCGATGCAACAACAATGATTATAATCTTTTTAATTATTATTAAAAGCTGGTGTAACTGCACTTGGTCTTGCAAGACCCTCCCCCTTAAATATATACGTGTGGAGTAAGAAGAAAGTATTACTTTGACTTAACCCACTTTCATAGGTTTCTACATTTCCTGCCTTTGCCCCATGTTTTATTTTTTTTTAATATATGTCCAACCATGAAAGTATGCAATGTCTCCATCCATTGGCTGTACGGGTATACTTTACCTCGGACTGGAGCCCATCCCAGCGGAGTACACCTCGGACAGGTCACTAATCAATGTCCTTAAGAAAGATCCCAGCCGCCTAACCACTGTACCACCCAGGTCTCACAGATCTCACAGGTATCTGCTCCTCATCATGTATTCTCTTCATTCTATATCCATGATAGATATAGAAAATAATTATCATTTTGAACTAGGTTTTAGCTTGGTTTTGATCTCCAGGTCTCCTTTTTATTGTGTAAACATTCCAAAATCTCAAGTTATTTGTGAAAATCAGCACTTATTTATTCCTCCATTTCTCTCTTGGTGTGATAATAAAAATAAAATGTCTTCATATGACACTTTTCTTGACAAATGCAAAGTAAAAACAAGGAATTCAATCAAAAAGAAAATGTTAAAAGTAAATACATTTTTTATCAACACATCTTTTCCGGGCAACCTGATTACAACCTCTCATAATCACACTGACATTTAGAATACATGCTTTACATTAAAATTGCATTCTCTAAAATTCAAAGGATTTAGAAAGTGTATCATTACTGCGCAAACCAAAAGTATTCAACAGGTAGTGTAAATATGTCAACTATAACCGTTCAAAGTGTTGATGGTTAAATTGTAATCAGATCGCAGTGAACAATCCTCGTCTTTTCTACACCGGTGATCCCACATGAGAGCAGGAGACGGCGAGCTTTAAAGGAAATGTGCCCTGATTGGAGAGGCAAGCTGGCCCTGCCACTCCACTGACTGTACCACTGGAGAGGCCAGTGCGTTCACCATATGGGACAGGGATGGTCAATAGGATTACGTCGTGCAGCTCTCCTTCTCCCTCTTCTCTCCACGCCACATAATCAACCAGGGGATGAAGTCCTGGCCCACCAATCCTCCGCTGAAGTATCCCAGATCCCCTTTTGCCTACTTGGGAAGGGAGAGTGGGGCAGTGGGGGTCTTATGGGCCGAGAGAAAGAGCAGGGGGGGACCACCAGATGGATTAACATATTCAACAGAGGCAGAGATCAAGCCTTTATAGAGTGAGGACAGAGGGAGGCTTTCTCTCACACATACAGAGTCTGAGAGAAAACAGAAATGAGTGTAAGCTGGATTTGTTTTCATTGTCATGGAAAAACAGCGATGGGCCAAGTGATAACTCAGCTACTCACATGTAGCTTATTTTTTCTTTTCTCACAAATGTGGGCAGGACGTGGACATGTGCACAAACCCTCGTCCTGAAGGGAAACTAAACACATTCACTCAAGGGGCTTGAACACGAGTACAATACTTGAGTTAACGTATTTTTGATACTATTTTATTCTGCTACATATTTGTGGAGCGAAATATTATACTTTGTAACCTCGTGATCTGACGGAATTGAGAATTTTATTTCACTTCATTACTCAAGACTAATCCTGTTCATGTTTTCTGTTCTCGAGACGGTGTTTTGCCAGAGTGATTCAGACACAAAAAGCCGCAGTAGCAAAAAAAAGAAAAAAAGGACATATTCAGGATACAACATAAACACTTACAATTTTTTTTTTATTTTGCCCAATCTTTAATATGCTAGAAATTTGCAGCCTCCAATACGTGAGGATTTCCTGCTCTTCAAAAGGCCACCAAATAAACAAAAGACCAACCCAGTTTTCAGCCAGAAAATGTGCTGGCATTATATGTTTCAGCAAACCACGGGATATGCTGAATGTCATGTTTCTGAACAAAAAATACATTTACAAATATCAGCCTCATGTAATGCTCGCAGAAACGCACAATGACACAATGTCTGGTTGCCTTATGTTTAGGAACGAAAACAACTTGGTTAAGGTTAGAATAAAAATCAAGGTTATTTTTTTAACACAAAAGAAGTAGCGTAACAACGCAATGTAACAACGTTTTGTAATAACATAACATGACAACATATTATGACAGAGGAACATGACAATGTAACTTGACAACATAACTTGACAACGTAAGTTGACAACGTAACTTGACACTGTGCCACGACAACCTTTTCCTTTTGTTTTGCTAATTTAAGTTATATCAGTAAATAAACTAAATTCTCATCCACGCTAGTCGGCATTCTTGTCACATTTTGTCTTCCATAATTTTTCTGGTTCTGGTGCAGGAGGATGGCGTTTTCATCCTCAGTCATGTTTGCAAAACTCTGATTACCTTAGTTGTATTTCTACCTGTATAAACAACCATAAATAGGCTTAACATCTGACTTATTGGAATAACTGGAGAAGAAAACGTGGGTGTCAATTCAAGTCGTCCGGAACCACGTTGGTGTTTATTTACCTGTCTACAATCATTTGACAACTGCGCTTATTTTTTGCGCTTTGCAAATTTATATTTTACACAACTCAACAGCTCAAAAAATGTCATGCATTATAATATATTAAACCATTATAATAAAAAGTTCCCCCATGACAAACTACAACATTAAAATTAGATTACGCATTTTTGCTTCAGTAACACTTATACAGTAATACAATATAAAACTCTGGAAGTGGCTATTCTGCTTGATGAATACTTTTACTTTTAATACTAAAGAATGTTATATTTAGTAATACTTGGTAAAGTTTACAGTGCAGGGATTTAACTTGTAAGATAAATATTTTGACTGTTTGTTGTTGCTAATTTTACTTGAGTAAAGGATCTGAATCCGTCTTCCACCCCAGACCAACACCACACACACAGCATTACCACTGTGTTGTGGGCGAACCCGTGGCCCTGTCCCAGCATGGGCACCAGATTAGGGACCATGCTTTTTCATTGGTTTGCTGTTCACATGACATGTGAATGGCCAGTGAGATGGTGGACCAACATTATCCGACACATTCATCTCCACATCAAAGATGAGCCCAACGGCCAGAGGAATACCACCCTGAAAGAGAGCAAAGAGCCTGCTACTAATGTTGGATTAGAGATCCAAAAGCAGAAAGTAGCTTGTATAGTGTTTATGAGTGACTGTTGATATCTGATCAGGGTAAGTTCTCTTTTCTCTTACTTACATCTTGCGTAAACCAAGACATTGTTTAACTGGTTTGCATTATGTCTCCCTCCTACAGTCAAGGTGAAGAATTTGAGTTTATCCCCTTCAGAAAATGAAGAAAAATACATAAGAATATCTCATTCAATCCATCTCTTTGTACTCGTTAAACCTTCTGTTGTGTCACCATCAACCATCAACCTTCACTGATCACTTTTTTTTTTTTAACAAAATGTATTTATGTGAGTATTACACCCATATCATGACGTAAATGTCATCCAAAACATTGGGCCTTAATCTGATGCTATAACAGCCTCCACTCTTCTGGTTTCAGGCTTTCAACCAGATTTTGGAGCCTGGCTGCCGGGATTTGCTCCCATTCAGATATAAAAGCATTAGTGAGGTCGAGCACTGATGTTGGCTGATGAGGTCTGGCTCACAGTCAGCGTTCAAGTTCCTCTCAAACGTGCTGAATGGGGTTGAGGTCAAGCATCTGTGCAGACCAGTATTTTAGGAATTATGTTCATATTGCATTCTACTTCTCACATTTTTTTACTTTCATGCAGGAGATCAGACTTTGTGTTGGACAATTCGCCTTTTTACTAATCTTTCCCTGACCTTAACCTGACAGTGTTACCATGCATACAGATATTGTAGAAAGAGAGAATTTTAAAACTTTTCGTCTGGCGAAACGGTTTCAACCCAAACTGGAAAAACTTTATGGACCTGGCTTTGGGAATTGTCATGTTGAAACAAGAAAGGGACAAACACAAAGTGTGAACACAAAGTTGGAAGCATATTATTATCTAACATTTCATTGGAGTATTAAGATTTACAGGATTACAGCAGCAGAGCGTAAAGTGCAGACATAGTACAAATCAAAACAAGTATTATAAATAAGTAATAAAAAACCGTTGTAAAAAACAGTAAAGAATCTACAGTAACTGAAATGTGATACAAGCAGAATGGCTTATTGCTGGTGTATTTCTATTGCACCGGTCAATGAGAAACATTGAGTAACTTAAGTGTTTTGTTAAGTGTTTTGTGGTCTACTGGGAGCTCAGCTGGTTGTGCAGTCTGACAGCAGCAGGAAGGAAGGTCCTGCGGTACCTCTCCTTCACACCCCGGGGATGAATCAGCCAGTGGCTGAAGGAGCTTTGCCATCATCCTCCTGTCTCCCACCACCTCCACCGTATCCAGAGGACACCCCAGCACACTGCTGGCCTTCTTTACCAGTTTGTTCAGTCTCTTCCTGTCCTCTGTTGAGATGCTGCTGCTCCAGCAGACCACTCCATAAAAGATGGCTGATGCCACCACAGAGTCAAAGAAGGAGTGCTCCCTGCACTCCAGAAGACCTCAGTCTCCTCAGCAGATAGGAAGGTGCCAAAACCGAAAGAATGCAGTAGACCAAAAGTACACAAAAGTATGGACAGGGAAGGAATGGGACCCTCCATCAGATTACAGTTGTATGGTCATGCAGTTGTCTGGCAGAACCATAGACTGTACAGAAGAAGTGGACATAGTCACCGTGATGTCATCCTTTGGATTTGTGGATACCGATTTTGAAGCCACAAGTTCGGCATTTTTGCTGTTGCTCTTGTTTTTTTGCGACCAGAAGTGACACGAGAGGGTAAGCTCAGGACAGCCGAACTCTATATAAGACATATTTAGGCGACCAAAATGTTAGACCTGAAAACACACTGTGAAAGGGTTAAAGACGAAAACACGGACAACTCCCAGACCAGACCCGACCTGTCTGTCACAAGTTAGCCCCGCCCTGAAGCATACTCCGCTTTATGGTCTATTTTACTCTGAATGGGACCATAATTTACTAAATGAACATCATGCTGTATTGAAGAAGACTTGAAACTAGAGATTGAGACCATAAACTCATGTTTACAATGTTTACTGAGGGAATAAATCAAGTTCTCATAGACTTCCATACAATCTGACTTCTTTTTGCAACCGGAGGAGTCGCCTCCTGCTGACCATTAGAAATAATGCATGTTTATGGCACTCCCGCATTTGCTTCACTTTTCTAAAGCGTAGGACAAATATAAACATGGCGTACGTCAGTGATAGCACCACCTGTATTCTATCAACTGTTATAAAAACAAGCAACATAAGTCTGCCGCTTTCTGTCTGTCCAAGAATTTAGGAGAGAGGGAAGATGAGAAGAGAACATGGAGACCTCTGAAGAAGACAATGTGGAAGGAGTTGTGGGAAGGCAAAGGGGTTGAGCGAGTGAATGCAAGGCAGTGATAAAGGAACAGATATCAATCGGTTGAGCGGCAACACGCAGGGACACTGTGTAATTCGTCAGACTTTGGCAGCCGTGCACTCATCAAGATCACAGTGAGCTCTGAGGGGCGCGATGAGAGCGCAGCAAGAGAATGAGAGCGGCGTATCGATGAAGAGATGGAGACAGAAAGAAGACAATGCAGCGGCAAGTTGAGAAAGAGGGTGAACCTGCTGCCTGGCTGCTGGTGTTGTGATTGATGAGGTCACCGAGAGGGCTCCCCCAAAATGCAGAGTGCCTTCTGAGGGTCAGTCAGAGGCTGGGTAGAGGTCAGAGTGCAACGAAAGGGGAGACGCGGAGACTGAGAGCAATACAACAAATGTCAGAAAATGCATTCTGAGAAAGTGCCGTCCTCCCGTCTCCCTGATTGACACCGTGTGCTGTCGCTGTCCATATCGGCTGATAACCAGAGTATTATTTCACCGGCGTGACTTTAAAGGAGCTGCCACGGTGCTTCTCACAAGATCGTCGTGTACATCTAAACTTCTGTTTCTCCACAGTCACGGGCGGAGTGTGTCAAAACTTTGTTGAGGTTTACGTCTTCGACCAATATGTGACATCAATGCCAGCTGAGGCCATGACACGGTCATGATCACTATTATAGTGTTTTAGAAGCCTGTGTTTTAATTGTTTCGCCACAAAGAGCCAGAGCAGAGACTGTACAAATGGTGGCCCTTGCTAACAGCTGGGAGCCGACTGTCAGTTTCCAATCTCATCCTCAAATTGACCGGGACCTCGAATGCTTGTGTGATTTTCCACCTGCTTCGATGTGCAGATTTTTTACTTTTTAAAAACTCTTTTATTTTTTATATTTTCTGCAGAATCCTTATAAAATAATAATTGGTGTATCAGCCTATCATTGGGTATTCAGTCATCATATATTGATTGGAAATTGCGGAATCATTTTTCCACTTGTCAAAAAGAGGAAAAATACACTGAATCACAAAAGCTTGCCAGGAGGCAGGACTTACGCTTTGCATATGAAACTAAAAACCCAAAACGGTATACATGCCAATTCCAACATACATACAGTACACACAAAGCACCTTCCTGAGTTTGTCACTTAGTGTCCCCAGGTGGGAGGGCCAGCAGTGGAGTAGCTATGTGTGAAGGTAACCTTTTCAACTGTGTTGGAGCCACTTGGTAAACACACACTATAATTACTGCTTATTAGAGGCTATATAGGGGCCCATTAGAGGCACTGGCCCTACCCCTCACTGCCTGCCACCTCATTATAGAAGCCAGCACAGCACAGTCTGCCTCATTACCACCTGCCTGTTAAACTCACACACATGCATCCACGCAGACACACACACACACACACACACACACACACGCACACACACACACGCACACACACACACACACGCACACACACACACACACACACACACACACACTCACAAACAAATAAACACACACTTGTGAGCCCACTGCAGGTGCTGCCAGATTGAAGTCAGATGTTGACTTGTTAAGTGTTGGACAGTGGAATAGTGTGTGTGTGTGTGTGTGTGTGTGTGTGTGTAAGCATGTTCATTGCATCATGTGATAGTAGTCCAAAGTGATCAACAGACATTGTTTATGACTGTTTGCCTCTTTATTTTCACTCTGCATTTAGTCCAATTTCTTGATGTTTTTATTATTTTTATTTAATTAAAACAAAAGTCACTTGTAAACGATTGTTAAATTATTAATTCAAATAAACAGATGTTTAACAGATAAACATAAACTATGTATCATGTTAGCTGGTGTACATGTGATTGCATACATAATTTGCCGCTATACGAATGTCCATCAGCATGTGTCAATTTCCGCTAGCTAGCTTTTATTCTTCCCGGGAGACAACTTGGTGAGGTTCAGGCAACAAAACCGCTTGGTTGCGTTCAGGAAAAGATCGTGGTTTGGGTTTAAATAACTTCAGAAGTTGCATAACCTACGTGACAAATAAATTGACGTTGACTTCTGGTTTCACACAGGACACAGACTGCAGCCTTCTCGGTGAAAGTCCGGTCCACTGCACCAACTACCTCTCTACGCAGAGTTTGTCGCTTTTTATACTTCCTGGTTCACAATACAAGAATTATATATACGAATTACCCCGCATTACTTTAGCATAGCTCCGAACAGTGTGCGAGAACAGCCTGCTCAGTAACGACCCTTTCTCTCATTTAATCCGAATGACGCACACAACGTTTTCATTTGTGTACAGTGCGAGTAAAAGTGGTGCGACTGAAAGAGGTAGCGCGTGTGAAGTGTGAAGCTAGCATAGTTAGTGTTTACTTTACAGTTGATGTAACTTACGTTTTTTGCTGACGTGACATCTGCGGGTATTTTTTGCTTCAACTGAAAACCACGCTCCTCTGCTGCAGGTCAGCAACGGCTGCAACCGCCACACATGCATTACGAGGCCGCGCGGACGTAAACACAAACAAAATGTTCTCTCTTAATTGCTCCCTCAGTGTGCCCCATTTTGAGCCGCTCTCTCTCTATTAAAGAAAAAAAAAAACAGAAAAAAAACCCAATAACGTCACATTCCAGACCATGCCACCCTATGCTGTTCACTGCGCCGCCTGTGCCGCAGACAAAAGCCCCCTCTCTGTCAGCAGGCACTGAACTGAGTGCAGCTGCCACTGCCGAGGCCCGGGCGTCTCAACGACACTGATTTACTGGGGACACAGACACTATTTTCTTCCCCTCTCTCTTGCATTTCTCTCATCCCGCTCTGCCCTCGCCGTGCCCCCTGTTAGGGTTATAATTTCTTAGCTGAGCCTGTTTGACTCGGCCATGGCGGCAGAAGCGGAGTGGAGCTGCCAGCACTCTCCTTCTCTTTGATTCTTTGAGTCTTTCACTCCCAATCCCCTTGTCAAGGGCGCCATGGCAGCACTGGCAGTTAGAGACTTGTATCTGTCTCAGTTGCACGCTTTCTGTGTGATTTCTTTTTTTGTTTTGTTCTGTTCCTCCAGGTGAATGCCATGCAGGCAAGGGTGCCAGGGAGGCAGATGGCATCAAGGCAGAGAAAGAAAGCACAAGTGTAGAAGAAGTAAGAATAACACAATGTGGAGGGACCCTGTGGAGAATACTAAGCACACAGGGGTTAGAGCAGCAAGTCCTCAAATGGCACTTATGACCATTCTAAAACTGACTCCTATGAGTATTTTCCTTTCTGCTGCCTCTATGGTAAAAGTGCTCACCAAACTCATTAAAATACTGAAATCGTCGCAACAACAAAGTCCAATGGGTCAAGAAGTCTGATGATCAGACAGTTACTGTTCTTTAAATTCTCATACTTGCACAGGCGCAGCGGCAGCAGCAAGGGTGGTGCCCGAAGTATATTAATTTGAAGATTTTGGTGAGAATGCATGTGTTTGGGAAGTCGTGAGCATACGACTGGATAGTGAGACTTGGATTATACTGTGTTGTGCGAGTTTATAAACGGATGTTTTGATGTAGCTTTGCTGCTGTTAAACCTCAACCTCATTTCCTTCAATTCATCAGGGATTTTCAATTTTTTTATGGCATGACGGCTAATTTTTCTCCAAGAATTCTAACTTCCCCGTGGTGAGTAATTAATATAGAAATGGTCATTTTCTGGGTGAAGTGTTCCTGTAAATAAACAATGCATTTTGAATGGTGGCCCCCTATATACTTTTAAGGCTTGTTTTGACAAAAATATGACACAAATCTCATTGGTGCACAAACTATATCTACTAAATAGCTTGCATTTGAATTAAAACATTCAGAAAAACAACTAATTCAAATCATAAATCAAGAGTTCAAACATCCAACATTGAAGTATTTTATATTTTTTGCATACGCGGTTGTTTGAACAAATCGACCAATATGCAACAGAAACAACGCAAGAGAATTAATTAAGCCCACACATATGAACTGGTCTGCCTTGGATGCCATTCTAGAGTTGAGAATCATCAACCTGAAGCACCTGTTAGTCCAGTTAGCCTGTTAATTTAATTAGGAAAGAAAGGAGTTGGCTCTCATTGCCTCCGTCGAACAACAAGTTACTCCCATAAGAATCCCTCAAATTCTTGCCATGTGGTTAGCGTTCTAGAAGTGGCTGATAAAGGAGCATGTGTGGCATTCAAGATATAAGCATATGTGTGTGTGTGTGTGTGTGTGCGTTTGTGTGTGTGTGTGTGTGTGTGTCCACTCCAGGGTGCTCCAAACTTTGAGGACAGCCCCTCCAGAAAACACAGGCCTGGCCCTCCAATCTCAAAGGACGAGCTCCATTCACCTCCTGGCAACGGCGCTGAGAAATGGAGAAGAGATGGGCAGAACGGAATGGGTGGGCAGTAAATTATCAACTTTCGGAGGAGAGGACACGATATTTATTTATAGCATTCAGCCGGGACACTCGGGGAGGGTCGGAACGGAGTGGGGGTGCGCGGCTTTTGCAAGGGGCATCCTAGGTGGTCAGCATTGACCTGCACTAACCCCTTGTATCCTGTCTCATTCTCCCACCCTTCACACTTGTCTTGTACCCGGAGCTCCCGAGACCTCCCTGGTAATTAGGGAACGAGTCACGCCCACTCCCTGCCCCCATATGCGGTAAATTTTCCTCCTTCTCCCGGCCCCTGTGACACGCACACTCACACATCCTCCGAATTGGGGGCTACAAGACGCCATTCAGCCCGATCCCTGCTTGCTCTATCCCCCACTCTACATTTTATCACCACCCCTTGTTTTGTTTTGCTGTCTCAATCCATCAATCTTCCCATTAGCCCCTCCATATTACGGAAGCCGCGGGGAACGCCCCCTTTACACCGGTCCTTCAAATCTGTCTTCCTTTCTGCACCTCCCTCAGCCTCCTCCATCTCGACGCCGACTCGCTCTTTCCCTCCATCCTTCAGCCCGGCCTCGTTAGCAGTTACCTGCCGCTCTCAAAATGGTCGCAGTCTCCCTCTCCCTCCCATTTTTTTTCCACCAACTTAAGGTTAGCATCATACTCACCTGGGGCAACAGGAGGAGGGGGGCGGGGGGGGGGGGATGGACAGAGGGAGATGTGCTGTGGGTGCACGGTGGTGGGGGTAGCAGCACTTTGGGTGGTATGTGTCCTGCAAGGGTGGGACACAATGCCCCCAGTGTTCAGGCAGGCCCACAGGAGCTTGTTTTACAACAGGGGAGGGGCGGCCATCAATGGCCATATGATGTGAACCACCCTGAGCCGATTCCCAGTGACAAACAGCCCCCTCCGAGCAGACCCCCACCTCCTCCGCCTCCTCGTCTTTTCTGCTTTCTCCCATCGCCTCCCTCCTTCCCTCCACACATTCTGTTCTGTTGGACCAAAACCAGGGCAAGCAGAGAGCAGGCAACAGCACCGCTCCTCAATGGACTGGAAATGAGGGGACACATGCCCACACACGGCACACAAACACACACACAGACGCACACACTCAAAATTGCTCACAGACATAATGGGCATACATGCATACACTCACGCGCACCGACACGCACAGGAGCAGACCCTTTCTGTCCTTCTTCTCCTAATGACGCCTCAAGCATCTTGCTGGAAAAGGAATTGGTATTGGTTTAATTGAACCAGCGTGGCTCTTATTTGTGTTCCTCTCTTCGTTCTCGAAAAGGGAAAAAAAATATGGCTTGATGACAGCATAATTGCTGATGAATTGAAGGAGAGCTAGTGTGTCGAGTTGCCCAATGGGCCCAAAAGTCCCCCCCCCTCCCACCCTCCTTTCTCCAGCTCCATAGGCCCCTGTTGGCCCTGCCCTGGAGACCTGTCCGTTCTCTCTGCCCCAAAGTCTGCTGACATCTGCTCTGTCCCTTGCCATTCAAACAGGACTACCCTGCCTGTGCAACAAGTCCTGATACCCAAAGGGTTTGTGAGTGCCTTTGACCTGCCACCTCTTTGGTTGAGCTCTGGTTAAGTTTAAAACTAAACTACTTGGTCAAAATCAAGTTTAAAAATAAACTGCCAGTTGGTAGGAGAGGGACACCTGGGACGCCTGATGATGGCCAAAGCATCGTCTCTCCAATTAGTGCTGACACTGTGAGTGAATTCAACCCTTTCTGTCAGGAGACGGGAAATGAAGTCTCTGATGTTGAAGGCACCGAGCATGGCAACCACCCACCCCAACTTCCTCCCTGAGTGTTTTTGTGGCAATACGAGCAACGTCACTTGCCACTGTATTACTTTATTGTTGGCACAGCTGCAATAGGTCACCTGCCTGGAAGCCAATGCTATCCAATCCATCAATCCATCAATCCATCAATCCATCAATCCATTAATCCATCAATCCATCAATCCATCAATCCATCAACCTATCAACCTATCAATCTAACCATCCATCCATCCATCCATCCATCCATCAATCCATCAATCCATCAATCCATCAATCCATTAATCCATCAATCCATCAATCCATCAATCCATCAACCTATCAATCTAACCATCCATCCATCCATCCATCCATCCATCAATCCATCAATCCATCAATCCATCAATCCATCAATCCATCCATCCATGCATCCGTCCGTCCTGGCTGGAGCCCATTCCAATACACATTGGGGTGGTTGCCACAATTGAATTGCACTCATTTTTAAGTGAACCTGAAAGGTAAGGTTGAAGATATTCCCCAACGTGTTAATTTTAGATCCCAGAGAGCCACTCATTGGTTTGGCTTTTGACCTACACTTTCTATTGCTATGTGTTCACACCTCTAATCACGACATTATATGATAATAGTGGACTTACATTATCATGCAATCAAACGTAGGATGTTTGGAAAAAAGTTGGTTCACAACTAACTGCTCATCTCTCGACAAATACGTAAAATGAGTTACAGCATCGAGGGCAACAGGGAGCTGGCTTCTCAACATTGTTGCTTCACAGAAATCTTTGACCATGACTGTTCAGGTGACATTTTACAAGTGTACCACCATTTCACATTTGTTTCAATCTATAGTTACTAAAACGAAAGTTCCATTTTGAGTTCAGGGATGGGAAACACCAGCTGACCTCACCATAACCACTCAAGACAAAAAACACCTACAACCCAAAAGGTGTGAAAACATCATTTTGGGGGTATACGTTTGAGTGTTTGTGGGGGGGGGTGACAGCTGGTTAGCATGGGGGTGATAATAAAGTAGTCAAGGCCCTTTGTTAGGGCTGATGAGCTCGTGTGTGATGGGATCAGGAGGCTGGTAGTGAGAGTAAAGGAATGTAACCCAGCCTCTCGGTCCCTCCATATGACGCTAATTGCAGCAGAGCGGGGATGGCCTGGGCTGCTTGTGTACACCATTGTTATTCCTCGGCCCATTGTCTCCGGCCTTCTGACAATGGCCATCTGAATGAGAGCCTGTTAAGCCAGGCGGATCCCCATCATTAGACCCCTTTACACCCATTGTGATGCAGCACTGAGGATACTGTAGGGCTATCAGTGACTTTCAGCAGGGCCGAGGCCCTCGTCCACAATAATGCGGACACAATTTATTTTTGTTTAGGCCGTGCATCCAAACAAAGACCGCATGCTTGACCTTTGGAGAACTTTTCAGAGAAGCTCTCCAGTGTGGATACATTTGAAAATGACTCTCATAGACTTCGAGATTAGAGATTTATGACCGCTTATCACATACAGTTCTCTCCACAAGACACAACCCAACCCTATTGGACTGCCAGTGCTAGTGAAACATGGGTTAGACACTCGTCTTAAGTCATTTCAGTCTTTAAAAAAAAAAGAATGTCCTGTTGTGAAAAATAATCCAGTTACAATGCCCAGCAGAGTGTAAAACTGAACCTTTCAAAATAGCATTTCTATCTACCTTCAAAGCCGGTTTCCAATCCAACAAGGTTACAAATTTTTAACCCTAACCCTAAATTGTATTTATTGCCGCCAAAGATCAGAGACAGTTGGAGGTGACAGAGCAGAGTTTTTTTATCCTAAAATCAATGTGTCCATTCAACCCCACTGCACACCAGATGGTGGCGCTAAAGCTATTTTGTTATGTGCCAAGAGAAATGGGAGGAAGGAAGAACATTTGGCCGATTTCATATTGCTTCAGTGTGGGCCGCGAGCTTTTAAAACAACTTTAAAATGCCGGTGTGGATGGAACTTCATGCAACATGTAATTAGATTTTTTCAAATTCATGAGTAATCAGACAAAGATACAGACTTTGTTTATTAGGTACAACGAGCTAAGACTAAAGTAGTCTAATGCAACAGTCGGGATAAGTCATAAATATTTTTGTTGTTGCCAGAACTGTTTAAAAATAGAAGTGTATTGAATTATAAAGAGAAGTGTTTCATTTAGCCCACTCACATTGATATAAATGGGCTGGACAAAATACCTGAAACACCTGTCAGTATAACACAATGCTAATCAAATGTGGCTCCTCACATGTCCCTATATCACTTTCATCTATGAGGTCTGAACTGATTATTTTGCGATGCAAAAATGCCCCGAAATAACCAAATCCGATTATAAATCAGACGCTTGGCAGGATTAGACCATTCACATTGATGCACAATGGTTCCCACTCGAGATCGACAAAATCTCAAAACTTCTAAATTGGAGAAAAAAAAAGTATGTGTATATTATTATGTGACTTGATTGTTTCAATTATATTTAAATCAATATGGGGGGGGAGTGAAATTTCACAGTCTAAATAAATTCCAGAACTTTCTAAACACACTATTAACAGCCATAAAATAATTTCACCATCATTACCCCCGTTGACAATCGACAGCATCACTCCAGAGAACGTGACACTTTTTTTGTCCACACAAGTTTGGTCACGGACGTACTAAAGACACAAACTGCCAGCTGGCCTGCTTTGGGTAACGTGCTGCTCAGTCTACTCCTCCGTCTCCCTAAAACAAGCATCTGGAGGCCCGGGGAGTGAATACAAGTGTGAATATATTCATCCCCATGCTGCTTTGTTAAATCTCTGGGCGTAAAGCCGTTGTACCCCCCGTGCCCTCCTGGGTGACCCCCGAGGATCAGAGACCAGGTTGTCGAAACATTTGTAACATTTGGCCAAAGCAAATCTCAGGCTGCCTGTTGAATTGAAGCTCAGACCAAAGAGGAGAAGGAAAAAAAATCCCCCTGGAACCCTCAAAACACTCCCTACTCTGGACCAGGAACCCCCCCCACCCCCCCTTCTCTCGTTTCTTATCCCTCACACACACACACACACACACACACACACACACACACACCGAGCATGGAGGCTCAACCCCTCACAACCTCCAGCAAATCCCCTTTATCTTTTCCCAGCCAGATGGGGCCGCTGGAATAATAGCCGAAGCCCAATGAGTTCCATTCAATTTGTCATGCCGTCTAAAGGAGCTTGTAAGCTTCCCATTTGCAGTTATGTTATAGTAACCATGGGAGGCTCTGCAGTGTTAGGACTTAATTACCTCCTAATAGCTGTTGTAGAGATAAAGCCCCAGGCCAGCATAACCTAACACTGTCCAGCCCCTTTAGGCACAGAGGCCTGAAGACTCCCTCGATCCGTAGCCGGGGAGGATCCACATCGTGTGTCAGGTGGCCGGCGGCCTGCCTACATTAAGACCTCTTCACTCCACATGCACCTGTACAGATCCACAGAGGTAGCGGATCAGCCACCAGGTGGATCAGACTGTTGTTACTTCGGATGGACATCCCTGATGGTATCTGGTTTAATAGAGCTGTAACTAACTTTTGTATCCAAAGGACATTTTAAGAATTATTTCAACCACCTGTTTTAAAGTGACAGTGAACAACTTTGGTCCAGACTGAATCACCTCAACAATTATTGGATGGATGCTTGTGAAATGTCAGACATTGATGGGCCCCATATGATAAAAAACCTGCTTACTTTGGTGAACTTAAGACTCTTCCTCTAGCGCCACCATGAGGTTCATGTTTGCGGTTTTGGGTGAAATGCGAATGGCTGCCAGAACATTTTGTAAGACATTCATGGTCCCCCTCATGATGGATTGTAATAACGGTGGTGATCCCTTACCATTCCCTCTCGTGCCATCATCAGATTAAAATGTAATTTGCTCAAAATACTTGGTTTATATGACCAAACACCTGCAAAACGAATTACATTCCATCAGTTTCAGATTTACTTTTATAGTTTTAAATAGCACATGTTTATTTGTCTTCTGAAGCTTAACTGAGATGATGAACGTGGTGAACATCATACCTGCTAATATCAGCATGTTGACATTGTCATTGTGAGCATGTTAACGTGCTGAGGGTTGTGTTAACCTCAAAGCATTGCTGTACTTAAAGCTACTCTGAGGAACTTTATTTTGGCATGCACGAGTGATTTAACAGGATTTGTGGCATTAAAATGTTTTACTTATAGTACTGTATATTCTCATTGTGTCAGTATCTCTACTAAAACGTCTGACACTGCTAGACTTGTCATCCTTTTGTCTGCTCACTTCTGATTTAAAGACCTCCGGTGTGAAGTCCGTTTTACTTTTGGGTGACCTTTTTGTGACTCACAAACGGAGCAGGCCACGTTTTCCTCTTATGGCAACTTCAGGGCCTTTTTTGTAAATCACATCTCAGTTCGCGGTGCACGTGCTCACGAACCGGTCGCGTTCCTCAAACTGAAACGAGCTGATTTACAACAAGTTTGTGAGTTGGCTGAATCCGACTCGGGACACTTGTATGAGAAAGCGAGTTTCAGGAAAAGGATACAAAAGATGTTCTCGTGTGATCCAGTTGGTCGTGTTGTTCGCTTGATGAGAGAGGGAAAGGGGCCCGAAATATAAAAGAACAAAACAGAACTTTTCTGTTGATGCACTTTTGCGGATCTTCTCTTTAGAACCTTTCCTCCTCATATTGTGCGGGTCCTTTGTGTCTTCTCCTGTATTTCAGCTTGAAATCTGAGGCGCCTGAGTTATTTGAATTGGTGGACTGAACAAAAAAACAAAAGCATGCACACACTGTGATGTCGCAACATTCAAACAGTTTCTCACACAAATTAAATATAGTTCGCGTCAACAAAATATGTTTTGTGGGAAACATATTGCCTGCTATAACGTGTTTTTTTTTTTTTCTTCAAAAGGAGCTGCACTTCCTGTGCTGGCACTTAACTTCGCCATTTAATGTACAGTGAATCACTTGTGCGGGAGAGCCGCATGTGAATCTGACCGGGAGACAGCGTTGCGCACACACAGTAACAGCAGTGGTGGTGGCAGGCGGCGTCTCACGTTCCTCGCTACAGATTTCAACAAAAGCGAGAATTTTGCTTCATTTCGTTCCAAGATTTGGCAGAGAATGGGATGGAGGGGGAGAGCCAGGACATTATTCATGTCTTTCACTTCATTTGGCCTCAGCCGGTCAGCTCCTCAGACAGAAAGAGAAACCTTCTCTCGTGTTCTTTCCACCCTCCACTCTTTTCTGCTTTTTTTTTTTTTTTTTTTTTTTGTTCCCTTTCTTTTTTTATTTTGGAGGCAGATTAGCAGGATTAAGTATGGCTCACATATGCTCCTCCTCACTATTGGTATTCACCACGGCACCGGGCCTACCGCCACCCAGACTGATGGACAGAAAGGGAGAGAGAGAGAGAGAGAGGGAGAGAGGGAGAGAAGGAGAGATGAAGAGAGGGAGAGAGGGAGAGAGGGAGATGATGGTGGCGAGGAGTGTAGTTGTAGTTGAGAGTCAAAGTTGGAGGGGAAAAGGAAATGTTAAAAACACCCCTCTCCACAAACCTTTGGTTTAGGGCTGGGGATTTTTCCCGCCCATTTTGGTTAGTTCCAATCAAACTCTAATATTACAGTAAACTATATTTTCCAGGACACTGCCTCAAACTGTTTGTGTTTGTCTCTGTCCCGGTTCAACCCCGGCAGTGCCGAGCCAGGTCCGGTAAGAAACGGCTCTCCCAGTCTGGTGAGGAGGAGCTTGTCTGGTCTCGTCCCCCAACACCAGTGGTCTCTTGTGGCTGAATGGGAGCAAATCCCTGCAGCCGTGGTTTCAGAGCGTGGAGGAAAGCCTGAAACCAGAAGAAGAAAGGCTGTTAAAGCAGCAGACTAACACTCACGGAGTCATTCACTCATAGTAACATATGGGTGTCATTTCTTTTCATTTTTTTTTAAAATTACATTATAGAAATTCATTTTAGGCTGGAAATGTACTCGCCTGCAGCAAATTACACACTGATTTTGTATGATATGTAACTGAAGGCTCTCTAGTTTTTCTCATTTCATTTCATTTTATTGTTTATGTCCAGAGCTGTTTTCTAACAATTTGGGTGATCATTTTGACCAAAACAAGATTTATACTGCAAACTCCTTGATTGAGGGGGTGAAATCCTCTTTCATCAGCTAAGCAGTGGAGTGTGACACACATCAGCTATTGTACGAAAAATAAAGGTACAAGAGGGAAAGCACGAAGCCATCCATGTCTTACTTTTAACAGTTGAACTTAACTGACTCAGCTGCTTTGAATTTTGGAATTAAAATATCAGTTTTCTTGAAATGTGAGGAAATTCCCCCTTTGATATATATATATAAATTTCCAGAAAACTGATATTATATATGTATATATATATCAAAGGGGGAAAATATATATATATATATATATATATATATAGTATAGCCTTCTAAAAGGTCCCTGTGTGTCACAGTAATACTATGGGTAAAAATAGATCTGCATAAATTATGGTCATCACAGGTACATTTCATAACCTGGAGTTTCTCAACCTTGGTTTGGGACCCTAACGTGTCTTACAGGTCATTTGTAAAGCTGATTGCATACCTACTTATGGCCATTTGTGGCATTAAAAGGTTGAGAAAGTCTTCCTTTTTAAATCAGTGGTTGAGGATCAGGAGATGAATAGATATTTCTGAAACACCATGTGAGGCTTCACACTAACACAAGGCCTCCGTAATTCCTGACAGATGTCAATCATTTAACAAACTTAACTAGACTCATGAAATAATGACGGACAACAAGACGTGAAAAGGAGCTGAAGAGCAGAGCGAGCCCGCTCGTCTGTGTGAAAGAGTGTGGGAATGTCTAATGAAGCAAGAGGTGGCACAGATACAAACCTCCTGATTTAAAACGCCACTTACACGGCCTTCATTACCATAATCAGATTTAACGGGAGGACACTCGCGAACGCAACGCACGGAGGAAACAAGCAGATCATAACGGTGAGAAAAAAAGGAGGGAAAAAAGGGGGAGGGGGGAGGGGGGGAGGGATAATGTGTGTGTGTGTGTGTGTGTGTGTGTGTGTGTGTGTGTGTGTGTGTGTGTGTTAACGACCTTGATTTTCTGACATCATTGGCGGACTGATGTGACACCTGACTCACGGTTACGGAAGGATATTCGTTTGTGATTCGCTGGCAGGTGACCGTTGAAATCACATGGGACCCCCTTCAAACATTAGTTCCGGTCAACTGTTCAACCAACATGTTCTAAATCAGTGCGCGAGATCACCAGTAACGGCACAAAGTCTCAATTCTGGAAACTAACAGGACCTTAACTGACCACAGTCAGGCAGACAGACAGACAGACAGAATTACTCATTTTAGATTTTAATTTAACTTAAAAAAAAATAATAATAAAAAAAACTATAATTATAGGCCTACTTATATTAAATTAAATTAAATAAAAAAAACAATAAAGACCAGAGTTAATTTTTTTTTTGTATGGTTTCATTTTTATTTGTTTTTATTTTCAAACTACAGAAATTTGGACATTTTCTTTAATTATTCTAAATAAATAAAAAAAAAAAAAAAAAAAAAAAACCACTGTTTAAATTCATCCGACATACATAGACAATTTTTTACATTTTTATTTAATCAATATTGGAACCCGGAGAGGACATCCCGAGCGCAGTCCTGTGAGAAACAGATAAACTCGTCGAGGCAATTAGCGCTGATCGCGTCTGACCGCACAGCCCAGCTCACATTTGGGGACAAAGCCGCTGTCAGTTTGAGTTACGTCCGAGGGCAAATCACCGGTTTGGGCCCGTATGTCTGCCGGAGGCCGCCCGAGCGCCAGCAGCAGGCCGCACCGCTATCGCTCACTGCGGACTAATTGAAACGTTACGGATCATAACCGTTAGAAACAATTTTGCACACTTCATTAATTAACGTTAAAGATGCACTTTAACGGCAGCTGCTGGCCGACAGCGGGTATCAACGGAAAAACAGCACATTAACAGCAAAACTGCGAGCGGGAAACATATTGCGCCGCTTATTAGGCTTCGACCCCGTTATTACGGTTCATTTGGAGGGGCGGCGAGCTGTTGTGGGCCAGGAGGCTGGACGCAGCTCGGGAGGGTTGCATTATAGAAACAAATAAGAAAAATAATAAGCACTAAGAGCTGAGGAACGAATTTTCCATCAAAAATAATATTGCGTAGATAAAAAGAAATAGAATATCAAATACAGAGCAAAAAAATCCAAAAAAAAAAGTTTCTTCTAGTCACAGTTTCAATACAAAACGAATTAAATGCAATTAATGTAAATTGTTTATTTTAAAGGAGGTGTGAGTTATTTTACTACTTGTTTCCGGATACTGTATAATACAGACACATTACGATTCACTTCTAAGAGGCGCAACAAAAAGAAACCGTGGCTTATCATCTGTGTTATTACAATAAAATCCATCCGCACGCGGGCCAGCATTTTCACAAGAAGGAGCCATATGTAGGAGGGAGTGTGTCTGATTTCACTTAATGCTGTGTGTTGGTATAATTACATCAGGCTGGAGGACCCTCCGTCGCCCTCCTCCCCCGCCCTCCTCCTCTCCTCCTCCTCTTCCTCCTCCTCCCTGCACGGAGCTGATTGGTCGCGGGGTGGCAGCCAGGACAGCAACTGCGTTGTCCCGGTGACCCGGCCTCTGTGCAGCTCCAGCCCGGCTATAAAGCCCGCGGTCGCACGCAGGCGTGCCAAATGGGCTGTCAGATGCGATTTCGGAGTAACAAGTGGATTTGACGTTTATAGGTTTTCTCACCCTTCGCGCTTGGAAAACACTCGTGGTACGTGTTTGATTATTATTATTTGGGCTTTTTTTTTTTTTTTCTCGACTATGAGATTATGATGAGAATATTTGTGCATCTCCTTCTGCTTTACTTATGCCGAGGCAGATGCAAGTAGACACACAGCGTGGGAAAGAGATGGACACTCACTGATTTATTCTTTTTTGTTGTTGTTATTCCTCATGTGATGATCAAATAGCAATACAAAGATATATATATATTTTTTTTTTTAGGTCAAGCACATTTGTAAGAAATGTATTTGCTACTAGCCATGTTTGAATATTAGAATACTTTTTCTGCAGAATTCAGGGTACATTTCCGCTTTAAAGCTATATGCCAATCAATCAAAAAGTATGATTTTTGTTTCCGTAGTCCTACTTTATAATTATGAATTAAACGGATTCAATCTCAATACGTTTGAATCAACAGTCGCTGTGACCTCCAAAAAGTTGGTGTATTATCTTCTGTGCTGCAGGCGTGAGATGCGGATTTTTTGCGGCTCATAAATGAACTCGACAGCTTCTCTCTCCTCAGCTCACCGTGCTGGACACAGACCATGGACTCAGATACGAGCCGCGTGTCGAGCAGACCCTCATCTCCGGAGGTGGACGACATCTTCCTGGCCACCCTCAAGAAGTCAGTGCACGGCTTCTCCGGCGCCGTGTCCTCCACGCAGTGCGACCATCTGTCAGAGCTCGCCGGCCTGCGCGGCCTCTCCGCGGAAGACGAGGAGGCCCTCGCCATCCGACTGGCCAAGAAGGACAACCGGCTGCTGTCGGAGAACGAGCTGCAGACCATCCGCCTCAAGATTAACAGCCGCGAGAGGAAGAGGATGCACGACCTCAACGTGGCCATGGACGGGCTGCGGGAGGTCATGCCTTACGCGCACGGACCGTCGGTGCGCAAGCTCTCCAAAATCGCCACCCTGCTGCTGGCGAGAAACTACATCCTGATGCTGAGCAACTCGCTGGAGGAGATGAAGCGGCTGGTGAGCGAGATCTACGGCAGCGGCGGGCACCACGGCGGCTTCCACCCGGCGGCCTGCGGGACTATGACACACCCGGGGCCCGTGCCGGGACACCCGGTGGTTTCCCACGCCTCGCACCCGGCGGTGCACCACCCGCTCCTGCCGCCGGCAGTCTCCACCGCGTCCCTGTCCGCGCCCGGCATCTCCGCCGTCTCCTCGGTCAGAGCCCACCACGGACTCCTCAAAGCGCCCGGAGCCGGCGCGGGGCCGCTGGGCAGCAGTTTCCAGCACTGGGGCGTCGGCACCGGGATGCCCTGCCCGTGCAGCATGTGCCAAGTCCCGCCTCCGCATGTGACCAGCATGAGCGCCGTCCCCATGCCGAGGCTGGCCAGCGACTCCAAGTGACTCTAGACCTAAAGTGGAGACGAACTCTTTTTGGGGGGGTTGTTACTGACTCTCTCTCCCCCACATTGTTACTCTTTTTTTTAATTTATCTCTGTCGCTGAATCCTTTGCGTCGACGGAGCCAGTAAAGAATCCATCGGGGTTTTTCTTTTCCCTCACTGGGACTTTGGGGTTTTGCAACTAACTTAGCGTTTTATGGTAATTAACCTCAATTGTAACAGGTGTGTCTTCACAGAGCTCCTTATTACGGACATCTTTGACGGCCCGGGCATGTGTGTGTGTCTCTGCAGATATTTAAAGATCAAATTGATTTTTTTCTCTCCTGTGGGCCCAAATCCAACCTCAAATATAGAGTGTAAATATGTAGATGGATTATTCATATATTAGAGTCTTGTTACTGTGCGGGAAGACTCCCCCGCCCCTCACATGTTGCACCTGCTTTATTCTCTCCGTCTTATTCAACGCTTCTCTCTCTTTATTCTCTCCCTGTCATTCTCTGTCCCGACGCGAACAATGACCACTTGTTTATTTTTTTATTAAAAAAAAAATAAAAAATGAAAATGATATTTATTTACTTACTTTGGACGGGAATTTCAGATGAATCTCTGATCGTGTTGGGGTTTGAAATGTAAAATAAAGACGATTAATTGAAAAGTGAAAAAAAAAGTCTTTGTTGATGTTTTTTTGTTTGTTTGTTTGTTTGTTTTTTAAATATTTGTGTAGTTTACAGAATAGAAGGAGGAACACGTCTAACTGAGCTTTAAAACGGCACTAATGCATCCAACAGGCCAACAATCACTGAAACACTGAACACCAACAGTATTTAACAGACGCACTTTCAACACACAACTCTCTTTTTGTACTTTATGAGTCAGACATTTGATTTACTTTCGGCTTTTAAAAAGATAAATTCACAAATTTACCTGAAATTTACTTTTTTTTTATCATTATTACTATAATTCTGAAGTACTTATTATCTATTATTATATTATTGTAATCAAAATAATATATTATAAAATAAATATAGGCGTTAGAGGAAACCTATAACCTTTAGCAGGCTTGTAGAAAGGACCATCTCCTTTTCATTGGCCTCCATTTAGTGTTGCTCACCATTCATTAGAATAACATTTGAAACAGTTTTATTTCAGGATTCTTAGCTGATTGCGATTTTGAGCTATATCAATAAAATTGTCTTAATTGACTTCATATAGAAACTCCTTCTAACCATGTTTGTGTGTATAGTTAAGAAATTATATACACAAATGTACAAAATATACATCCACGGAATCTTTAGAATTTTCAATAACTTTAATCATAACCTAATTATTGGTCCAACATGAATTCAATCTAATAAAAAAAAAAGTGAATTAATTAATGAATTTAATAATTAAAAAAATAATAATAATTGAGTTGGAAAGTGTACGTTGTTCTATATTTAATTGTGGACATTTATAAAAAATGTTTTTTACTTCCTCTTAATATGTTTATCTTTTGTGCCCTCATGAAACAAACTTGTTCTGACCTCGTCTCTCCTGCTGGATGAATCACAGAGTTGATCAGCTTCATTTCAAACACAAACCAAACAGTCAACACTTCTAGCACCTGTACGTCCATCTGCTGCAATGCGCCAAAAGATTGATATGTTACAGATATCCATTTTCTATCGGGTATGACGAGAGGACGCCCCCCCCCCACCCCCCAATTTTTTTTTTTGCAGCTTTACAAAATAAAAGCGCGTAAACAGCCGCTGAGGGACGCGCACAAAAACGCCAGTGAGGAGTATGGAGGAGTATGGAGGCCGGTGCACTTTAGGAAAAAGGCAGCAGCTGCATAGCAGATTGCGCATGCTGTTGCAATGTTTTCCAAAGGCTTTTGAAGATGGAACGATATGAACTAAATCTCTGAATATTCATGCACGCATTTGTTTATTCGTCTCATTACTGGGATTGAATTATTCAAAGTCCTTCAGCGTCTTGTAGGACGTTTCAGAGAGGGAGAGGTCATTTGGTGCAATACGGCAAAAAAAAATAAAATAGATTATTTACAGGTAGGGACAAAAGTCTCAGCATGTGGAAACTTCCTTTGCTCTTGAATTCATCTTCTTTGAGCTTTATGTTCACCACAGCCTCCAAACAGTACCCTCTCTGACTCCTTCCTCTCCTGCAGAGTCAGATGGCTCCATATCAGGGTGACACACTAAACAGGTCACCAACCACAAAAAAAAAACAGCAATTCATGTAGCTATCACTTTTGTTCATATGTGACTGAGATCATGCAGAGGAATGCTGTTGTTGAGTTGTGTTAGAGACTGCAGGGCTGAAAGAAGAGAAATGCTTAGTGTTGATGGAGGCTCACATCAGCAGCCAGTTCACTCATTCAGAAACTGTTTTTTGTCAAAGAGGCCATCGGTCTATAAAAATAAAAAAATGAATGTAATGTAATGTTTAAAAAAAGGGCCTTAAATGTTCTCACACAGGTGTTTTCAATTAATTTGATTCAACCTCTGAACAGGTTGAAACACAGTGAAAAAAGGTTTGTGCTGATGTCAATGACAGCAATAGTCCTGTGGACTAAGAAACATTTACTTTGCATGATGTTTATGACATCAATGGATCCTTTTTGTGGCTCCGAAGAGCCTCTTCCAGTGTTTAGTCACGTCAGTGTCTTTGTAATTGTTTCCTATGATAACTCCATGTACTAATACAAACGTAAAGGTGCTCCAAGGTCCACAGAGTTGAGAGTGAAGCCCCTTTTTCCTACTGGCAAATAAAACGATAAACACCTACAAACATCTGTCTTTTGTCTTCAGTGGGACACGTTACAATCAGCTCACTACTGGAACACGAGGCTCTGCAGCAGTCACAAATGTGTATCGGCTCCAACTCCGCAGTGATGGAAACACGACACCCGGGTGGAGGCGAAACAACGGGGATTTGGACAATTATTATAATTATGAACATACAAAACAAACAAGTGATATGTTCTCCTCAAAGACTCCACAAGAGTCAACAGAAACAATATGAAACGCGGTTTGTTTTTCCACAACAATCACCAACTATGCTTTGGTCGAATGTGAAGAGAAACAGACGTTATGCGCTCCTCAGAGCCAACAGACTCCATTGGCAAAGTGACACATGTGAATACAATCCTGAGAAGAGCTGAAAACACTTGTGTGAATGAACTCTAGAGGTTTTCACAGACTTTATTGTTCATCAAAACCCGTCGTCATTATCATCCAACTCATTGCCTAATGTGTCTATAGGCCTTTTTCATTGCAGACATTTGGACTTGTTACCCCACAAAAATCACAAAGGTGTTACTAACAACACAACTGTGGCTCTGTTCTTTTTGTGTGTCCTGGTAAACCACGACAGTGTGACGGTGATCCAGCACGAATCAAACCAGGGCCCTGAAAATGAAGCAATTCATTTTATCATCGGTTTTTCGTACTGCGACATGTCACAGCAGCTTTTTTTCCATTCAATTGTCAAGCAAATGGTAAGCAAACATTTTTAATGTACCAAAAAATAATTGCTAATTTAACGCATTTCAATCAACTTGCTTGGAGTGCATACACTCGGCTACAGCGTAGCTTCATCCAAAGGTAAGTAGAAGAGGAGTTGGTTTTTAAACCAATTGGAATATCAGAGAAAACGTCGACAGAAGATACAGCTGATAATTCGTGAGTTCATTTTTGTTACGTCAATGGTATTTCCATTTCCCATTTAGTGCATCAACTCTGTTTCCTCAAGAGAACTTTCTTTTCGCCATTGACAAAGTTTTATCGAATTTTGACGATTACGTACAGCGTTTCTGATGTGATACTTAAAAACAAGCATGCACATATTTGAATGGAAACACGACGATTGTCTTTGGGAGAAAAAGGCCCATGACAGTTTCAGATTTAAATACATCTGCTGCAAACTGGCTAATATAATGCTCTACCCACCATCTACCCCCACTCCTGGCAACTGTTATGTTTCTGCTAACATATATTTTGTCTTCTTACGTTGGAGACATTTTGGAATTAAGTTGATGCAATCACACAACTCTCACAGTAGAGTTTTCTGTTGTAAACCCAGATAAACACGGTGCTAAAGTTAAAAGACAAACTGCATCTTTTCAGCCTCAACACTCCGGCCAATAGCAGCTGGGCCTCACATCCCAGTGACTGGATTTGAATAAACAGCTCCTTATCCACTGTTGGTGGCAGGCTGACTTATCCATTGATGCCGAGAGTGCGCGGTTGATTCTGTGACAGTTTAAATATTCATAACTTCGAACAGAAGGGGAGCATCAGTCGTACACTGTTGCAAACTGGACTTAAACCTTCTTGAAAGCACGGCACAGATGTACACCCTTTCAGCTCTGCGCATCGTGTTGTGTTAGCTGAAAGGATTAGAGATCGGTGGGATGCATCAAAGGTGGCGGAATAACAGAGAGAGAAACAGAGTCTATGATGCAGCAAAGGAGGAATACGAGAGAGGAGATAAACAAACAGAGAAGCTGTCAGAGACAAAGGCAGGATTTAACACTTACAAGGGAATAGATGGAGCTCTGAGGTGAATATGAGACCTCAGAGGTCACTCTCTCCCATGGGACTGATGTTTACTCCGAATCAGTCTCATCTGCTCATCCTAAACCACCATTGCACACAGTGATGGACTCTGACACACCGGCAGCGGCGGAAGGGAGGGTCTAGCGGGGTCTTAATCTCCCCTGTAAAAGAGCTGAACCCCCCCCTCACCCCCACCCAAATCATACTCAACCCAAATCGCTAGACGATACAATTTTGCTGATGTTCCCTAAATGTTTAATCCAGAGATATACGTACCTACAAACAGAACTGCTCCGTAATACGTAGGTATCCCACGAAAATATTCCTTTCAGCCAGGAGACCCCTGTTCGTTCCCCATGTGAAATGAGAAGTCAATGTTTCTTTATTTGTCACGTAACTTGCGTACTTCAGGAATGCCACTTCTCTAGTTCTTTTAACCCAAACCACGATCTTTACCTCAACCTAACTGAGTTGTTTTGTTGCCTAAACCGAATTGAAATGTTTCCTATGAAGACAGAAGTTTGTAGAAAAAAACGCATGAAAAATGAGAAGTAACTTTTCTCAAGATATCATACAAACTGTTTTATGAGGGTACGTTGTACTGGTAGCAGAGTATGCAACATACACGATACACGTTTTTTATATCCAGTAACTCCACATTGGAGCTTGCTGTAATAACATAAGGCGTTATAGAGACGTTCGCTTTTTTTATTTTTTGTGATCATCAATTAACAAAGATAGACTTTTAGCTCCATGTAACGTTAACTTCACTGCTGGCAAAGCTGCAAACACGACTAGACTACTCTGCAGATTCTCAAATGACTTTTACCTGATTGCTGATGAATTCTCAAACTCACCATTATAACGTTATACTTAAAAAAAGATGAAGGCACCCGAAGATAAACGTTACTGTCCGATCACATTTTTTCTAAATGGAACAGCTAGTGTAAGCAATAAGGTGAGTTTCATTTTAAATTTCTTGAGAAACTGGTGACGTTCGAGTTATATCATTTGACATTAGGGTTAACCAATGTGATGTTAACAATAGACTGGGGTGACTTCATTTGTTATAGCTCCATGACACAAACGGTAATATTACTCCTCACTTGAGGCCTTTTTTACAAAGAAAACCTATTAACTTAAAGTTAGCTTGGTATCAGTTAGCTAACATTGGCTAGCCAGTAAATTCCATCTTATATTTTCATCGGCCTATAGGCCACGTGACAGCGTGACTGGATAGAGAACATTAAAAGTAGTAGTAAACCACATTATTCGTTTAAAATTAATGATCATTAACGTTCACTCGTCATAAGCAGAAGGGCTTTGTGCTGGGTTTTGAGGCGACACAAATTGACATAATTCTTTGACAAAATGAAGGGGAATTTTTCTTGGAAAAAAGATCATAATAACGTAGCAATGTAACACTACCATAAATAAACAACAACTGCCCTTAAAGGACTTTTTTACATAACGTCATGTAACAAATGTAAAGTCAACATTTACTTTTGGTTTGAAAGTCGTGTAGTTGTTCGACCCGTCCACCACGCCTCCCACCTGCCTGGACTTTCTCTCTTGTTATACTCATTTATTTTCATACCGTGTAACTTGCTCTTTTTACTACGTTCTGACCGAATACATATCCGTATCCGTGGTTTGCAGAAACGTACAATGCCAACATTTTTTCCAGGCGACTGGGCCGATCCTTTTTTCCTATATGATCCTGATTGATTATAGGTCTGGATCAGTACTGTTGGTCTCACATGAACAGGTTGGGTTGATTTAGAGATAATTGGGGATAATGGCTCAGTTATGGATTTCCAAGCTGGACCCATGAACCTGCAGCCTTGGTGTGATTTGCAATGCAGCTCGCAACCAAAGTATTGCAATGGAGCGGTTACATCAGAAGCAGAATTTCTTCAGCCGAGTCTCCCGGCATTCTGAATCCATTTAAAAAAAAAAAAAAAAATGTATTCTGGTTTTGATGCCGACCAACTTCACCTAGTGATGTCTTGTTCACGATTAAAAACTCTGTATAAATGGAATGAAGTACCAGCTCCTCATTCATCTGGCTATTCCTGCCACGCCACATACTTAAGAACTTAACAATACTTGTGGGTGTGTCTGTTCAATAATCTATGAACCGCAGCAGATGAACTCCTCGATCGGGTGGATCAATGTGTTTAAGTAAAAGCCCAGAGGGACGAAGACAGAAGGGAGTGAGAGTAAAGGAAAGCGAGAGAAACAAAGCGAGTGAGCAGAAGATCCATTGAGTGTGTTTTTTTTTGTGGCTGAAGAATCGTCCCCAGTGGCTTTGAAAAGAGGGATAATCCTGTCAAGTAAGCAGACCTTTGGATATTCATGACTGGCCGAGCGGCTCCGCGGACTGAAGGAGGACACAGTCAGGATGGGATTAAACATCAAAGTGAATGTGAGGAGTGCAGGACTGGGACACGAATCAGCCAATGCAGAAGCACAGGGGTCTCAGAGGGGTGTGCAGGGGGCCAGTTGGGACCAGTTGTCTGATGGGTGGACAGCACTTTGAATGACTCCAGGATGAGGGCCTTCTAAAGGCCTTTCAGGAGAGTGATATGGTGTGGTGTGTGCACCTGCCCCCCAATCTGTGAAACATCGGATTTAGTCACAAAATAAGTTCTCATTACTGTCATCCTTTAGTCTGGAGAGCTGCTGAGGAGGAGGGATGCCATAACAGAAGTGGTCAAGTGGTTTGACAATGCTGCACCTCGCACGGCAGCTGGATTCTCGCAATGTCACCAAGATCACGCGACAAACCCATCTCGCCTAAGCATCTCGTAATGCGTTTGTGTCCCGTAAGCCAGAGCACGGACCAATCAGCGTCCTGTGAGGAGCTACTGGCAGCTACGGGCGTGCCTTAGGTGTGTGTGCTGCGACACGGAGATGCGACTGTTTGTTCAATACAAACAATGTTGGCTCCAGAAGACTATTAGCGTAGATGCTGCAGTAGCATCAGTTATTTCAGAACTGGAGGGTGTTTGAAAGAAGAGCAAAGAACGGCACCGAAGGCTTTTTCTCGATTGAAAATTGTTCGATTGTTTGCTCTCTTCTCCCGTTTGATTGACAGATGCTTCATCCAATCACCTGCTAAGTATTCTTTTGTATTTTAAGTGCCTGCCCTTTTCCAAACCGTTTCCAATGACGGCTTCTCAGATGGTTCTGTGTAGACTAACCATCTGGCGATCAGGTTATGTGACAGTGCCCCCGTGAACACAAGCTAGGTTCATAAGAGAAATAGTGTTTTCAGGTTTGATGTGGAAGAACTCGACTGACTTGCACAGAGCCCTGACCTAAACCCCCATCCAATACCAGACTGTGGGCCAGACCTTATCACCAAACATCAGTGTTGGACCTCATTAATGCTCTCGAATGGGATCAAATCCCTGCAGACAGGTGCAACATCTGGTGGAAGGCCTGAAAGTGGATGCTGATATAGCAGCAGATTAATGCCCATGCTTAACAATTGCATATGTAATGTTAAGGCATAAGCATACTTTTGGCCATGTTGTGGATGTAGCCATGCTGATAATTAGTTTTTTCTTCTGTCCAGATTTAGAGAAATCAGCCTCCACGATTTCCTTTTCCATCGCAATACATTGGGGTGAGTATAATTTACTATGTGGTGCTCAAAGCATTGAGAAATGGCAATTTGATAACAGGTAATAGCAGCATATATTTAGTTTATTATATTTTGAAACTGCATTTTTTTCAAACAGTTGACATTCTTTACAGGCTAAAGAAGAAAGAGAAAATGTGAAATATTTGTATGACTTTGTATGGTTGTGTCATCACCTCGTCCCCTGGCAGTGGCCCTGCAGCTCCGACTGCTGCAGCGAGCAGCTGGGACATTTGGACATTTGGACAAAGAAATTCAACTTCATGTGATTCAGGGAAACTAAAGTGATGTTGTGAAACACACACATACACACACAGGGTGTCCTAGAGTTGTCTAAAAATGTTTGATTCAATCTGAGACCAATCTGACATGTCTTACATTGAGGGACCTCACCAATCACAAGTATTTATATCTGAAGAAGACCAAAGGAGAAACCAAGATTTTATACTTTTCTTTATTACATTTAAGAAGTCAGCTAGAGGATATTAGCAAGTAAGTAAGGTTTAGGCAACAAAACCACTTAGTTAGGTTTAGTAGAAGAGCGTGGTTGACATTAACCTGACTGACTAACGCCTCATGTGACTTGCGACTCAAATAAGTCACGTGACTAACGTGACTCACTCCCGTCACTAATGTCTGAAAAATGTCAACTTAGTTTAAGTTTTGCACGGGACACGAACAGCGGTCTCCTGGACAAAAGTTAGTTGAACGTGGTTATCAGCCGCGAGGCACTGACCAACAGGTATTTGACGTTGGGAGTGAGACTGAGTTGTTGTCTTGGGTTTGTGCTTCAGCCAGTCCTGTGTGATTATTTCAGCAGCCATTATTTCAGCAGCCATGCCACCACGAGATGCTTTAATGATGACAACCCCAATTTGTCAACTTAGTGAAGCCTGCTATCATGTTGCAGTGCAACATATGTCAGCTCTCTGAGTTGTTGCCTCCCCCGGGTTCCCCATTTTCATAAATCAAATTAGCACCACAGTCCACATGGCTGTCATCTCATTTATGAGCAAGCTGGACAGAAGTAAATCTAAATTATATTTCCTTTTTTTATTTTAGTTTTTTTTTACTTCTGTAATTCAGCATTTAACTAACAACAAAATAAAACGTCAGTCACCTGCTATCACACTCTCGGTAGTTAGCAGTCCTCAGTGGGAGGCCAGTCATGAGTTGGGACAACATCTGTGACAAACCTGCTGCAGTTTAATCGGAGTGGAGGCTGAATAGAAATGGAGAGTGGAGGCTGCTTCAGTCTGATCTCTCAGGTCTTAGTGGGGATTTAATGTGCTGTGAGGAGCAGGAGCACAGTGGGAGGGGAATGAGCTGCTGTGAGGTACAACGTGGAGAGATTCTGGGCTGTCTCGAGGGGAGGAAGGGGGGTGGGGGGAGTTGTGTGAGTGTGTGTGTGTGTGTGTGTGTGTGTGTGTGTGTTTGTGTGTGTGTATTACAGAGTGTATAGGCTGACAGATGTGTCCATCAACGCCTGAAAGAATCATCTTACATCCACTTGCATCCATCTGCCAGCCTGGCGTGGCAAGCTTTTATGAAATCAGAACAATGTCTTAAAATGCCAAATGACGTTCCCCGTTCACGAAAAAAAGGGGGAAAAAAGTTTCCCAACATCAACAGATCACTTTAACCTTTTAAACTCTGAGAGGGGGCTAACTCTGGTTGTGCAACAAAAGCACAGAATATGTTAAGAAAATGTTGCAGAAGACATCTTTATTTAGTATTTCTTTAAAAACAAAAACATTTGGCCTTTTAGTTGAGCATCACATAGTTTCCTATGGGTGAACATATATTTGTCATATAGCCATGTTTCCATTCACCTATATTTAGCTTTTTTTGAAGCACCGCATTAGAAAAGCTGTACGGAAACGGCAAAATTCATAAAGACAGTCCTTCATTGTGCAAAAAAGTTGTTTATGCTCGCTTGGACGTAGCCAACATTATACTTGGTCTTGGTCATGGACTGAAGACTGTCTTCTCCTCCGGAAAGCATGACACATGGCGAATACTAGCTACCGTGAAAGAACAATCAAAACTCCCCCAATTGAAACATTCTCAATCCTCTATCCATTTGTCTTTTGTATCGGCCGAGGCGACTTGTTTTGTTTCCGGTTCGTAACCTTTACTTTTTCTTCTTCTCTGTTTACTGTCGTACTGCGTAAAGCCTACACCACCAACCTCTGACCAAACTACAATGTATTCTAGTTTATTCGCTCCAAAACTATTTTAAAAACGTGCCTTATTTGCATGCATTGTTTTTTGCGACATTTCAAAAGTTTTCTTTAAATTTGCGAGACAATTGAATGGAAACAAGGCTATTATCTGAAAAATGAGGAGACATTTAAGGTGAAAAGTGGATGTTTAAGAGGTTAAAGATACATAGAAAGAGTCTGTAGTTTTTCTTCATAAAAAAAGAGTGTGGTCAGCGGGTGGATGGGTTGGTAGACCACGCTCCGACAACCCCAAAGTTTTTCCCCCTTGTGCAAAATTTTAATTTATCCACTGATTCCATTAGCGACCATCCATTCACGGCGTAGCAAATTAGAGAAATTAGCACCAGAGACACCTTTTCTTCCCAGCAGCCTCTTTCCCTCAGCGCTCCCCGGTCAGCTGGGAGGCGTGATCCCTGCAGCGTGTCCTGGTTCTGCCTCGTGGCTCCCTCCCAGCCAGCCGAGCGTGAAAGGTGTCCAAAGGGAGGCATCCGGGGACGATCCCAACCAGGCCACGTCCGGAAGAAAGCTGGCGCTCAGGACAACTGTGCAATATATTCGACAGTGCAAAATTAAAAAATGCACAAACTCTGAAGGGTGTTCTCAAAATGTATTAGGAAAACTTTTGTTTGGCTGGACGGCCAGAGAAAAATATGCATTTTCAAATGTAGCCACATTGTGTCGATGAATTTGCGAAGAAGGGGAAAACACTTCAACCAATCACAAATCTCTGAACCTCTCACTGTATCCTGCACTGTAAGTCCAGACACCCAATTACGATATGTTATCTTAGCAGCTCATTACCGCAATCATATTCTTACATGATAATTCCTGTTTGTTATAGCTTTGGTCATGCGTTTTGGCCATTGTCTCTAACGCTTGCCAAGGTGCTCTCCAAATTAGTTGCTGAGATCTCGGATTGTATTATCGGGGAGAGAAAGAGCAGTAAAATATAAATTAATGCAAAACACTTCTTTACACGACATCTTCATACTGAAAATGAGTGGACTAGCTGCAAGTACAGCAGGTCAAAGTTAAATCTGTGATTGGTGTTTGCAGAGAGTTAATAATAATTATTATGTTCTCCTTAGTTTTTTCTTGGAGGTCAGTTCCAGTCTGTATGATCATCTAACTGCTTGTGTTTCTTCTATCACACTTATTTTTCACGATGTCACTGCATTCAACTTGAAAAGTACCAAGTCATTTTTACTGATAGACATGAAAGTTCAAACTAAGAAAACAAAACCCACATTGAAATAAACCAGATTTATCCTTTAAAATGAGAAAGGAAAAAGGTTTTGGTCGGACTTTGTAGAGATGTGGTGGATGTTGTTGGAGTCAAAGTTTTGACACTTTATTAAAGATTAAAACAAATACATTTCTGCCGATGGATCACAAAGATGGACCCCACATTTCCAGCCTGCAGCACCTTTTTGTGTTGTTGTAGTGTCTTTATTTGACAAAAACATATTAAAATCCTGTTCTCCTTTTTGCCTCGCTGAACCGCTTCACTTTCAGAAGTACAATTTTCTGGGACGTGTATCCCCATCCATCATACTGCTATCAGCTTTCACTTTAACAGTGACTTGGGTCTCGCTGCACCGCCCTCCATACAGATGGGGATAACCTCTGAAACCCCACCCTTGGCCTTGTACCGCCAATAAAACCCCAAAAAGAAACATCTCAACCCGCCCCCTCAACATTTAGAATTTTACTAGGGGAGCTCCTGACCTCGATCGCTTGGTGAGAAGAAGAAGAGGCTCTGTGTTTGACTTGGGACAAGGATTCCTGTGGAAGTTTAGCGTCTGTGAATCCATCATTGTCACGGTTAAATAGGATCGGGGGTTTGAAGGAGACTTCGTGGGGGACGGGTTAACTAACACTTTCCTATTAGCAGCCACCCTGCAAATCCCCAGTGGCATTGTTTCAGAGAGGAACATCTGCTACGACAATAGACAATCATTGAGTTGAATTATGTTCTGTGTAATTCTAAATGACCGCAACGAAAGGTTAAAGTGCTTTGGTTCGACAGTCGCAAACAAATCATTGTAAAACTTTCGGAAACAATCAAGAATTTATTTGAAAAAATGTAAATTCAGAGGAATTTCAGCCTTTTAATTTGAAAGACACATCACATTGAGATCTTGCAGGAACACATCAGACGCAACAAAACAAGCAAACAAATCAACAATAAAGGTCAAGACAGGAAAGTGTCAGCGGAGCAGTTAGCAACTGGAAATATGAATGTGGCAAACGTCCATCTGTATTTAAACAACCGTGACCAACTGAGCGTGTGCAGCTATTGAGAGTGAAGCATTTAGGCTCTCTTTCACAAAGGGCCCGCGGGCTGAAACCTTACACCCCTCCCACCTTCATTATCCCCGCCACACTATGATCAGCAGCAAATGCCGACTATCCCAGAGCAGCGCTCACAAAGCATGCTGGGAAGGACAAAGGCAGACCTTCAGCCGATTGGTTCCACCTTATTAACAGCTTGTAATCTTCTCATGTCTTTGGCCGGGCCTCACAGAGCAGGAGTTAGGGCCAATAGACGAGTGTGTCCTCCGTTCTTGCTTTGATGCCGAGCAGCCTTTTCCCCTCTGAAGAAAAAAAGTCCCGTTCTGTTATATTTCCATTGTTGCTGCTGCACCTGTTTGCCCACAGGGACACATGGAGAGAATCAGTCACTGGCAACTGTTAATTTCTCATTAGACTCTCTCAGCACATTGTAAACAGTAGACAGTTTGGGATGTAAAGCCCACGGCAGGTGCACCTCCTCGTTTTAACCGTTCTGTCAAAAACCTTGGAAAGAAATAGCACCACGATTACATCATTAGTGTATTGATACAAAACAGGATTGTCAGAAAGAGAAGTCGCTACACTTTTTTAATGTTACTTTAAGGTTTGAATTAGGCTCTCAGCAGTGGTTGGATTGGACTTTTTAAATGGAAAGGGGAGCAATTTGTAAACATTCTACTACTATTTCAACCTTTTTTAATCTCCAAAAACTTGCAAATATGGAAAAGAAAGGTAGAATATATTTTGGATGTTCACAAAATGACGGGTCTTGATTTCTTTTTGTGCACTGTCGTCTGTTTTGTGTGTTAAATAACGTTGTCATCAGCTGAAGTGCGGCCTTGTCACTTCTGTGAGTTAGTCATTTTTATTTACAATTTCTAATGTGTTATTTTCTGTGAGTTTTCGCCACTAAAAAGTTCTTTGTGCAAAGTGTTGGAGCCCATAAAGTCAGTAGATATAGTCGCCAAGAGAAAAAACCCGTAATGCGTCAACGCAGGAACGAGCCAGGTGAGACAGACCTGTGTGCTGCAAGGCTGTGTGTCAACCAGCGTACGAGGCCTTGTGGGCTCTACATTGTCCTCTCAAGGAACTGCAAGCCAATCAGACAAATGTATTTTTTTTTTTTTTTAAATCAGCTTTTGAGCAACAAGCGACATACTCAGTGACAAACAGATGAGGGCACAGAAAATAGCTGCGTAATCGTCCCAATTTCTCGAGAGTCCTTCAGACATTAACAATATAAGTCCCGCCGCCGAGGCAGCGGACACGTCGACGCACCATCAAGTGATACACAAAAGAGCTCAATCAGACACCTGATGTAAATTGACTCCATTAAGTCAAGCAGTCAGCAGCCAGCCTGTGGCTCGACTGCCTCTTTATGTCCAGTGAGGTGGGTTTATAATTATGCCAATTTGTACTCAATTAAAGAGCCAGTAGAGGTTGTTTTGTGTTTTGAGGATGAAACGTCTGGTCGCCCAGGTCCGAACTCAGGGTTCACTTGTTTATTTTTCTCAAAATTAGATGTGAATTGTTCAGTGTTTATTTTTCCTTAACATTTAAAGAGCATATTATAAAATTAAAAAAAAACATGAAATTCAATCGTAAATATTTTACAAATGCCTTTTGCAGTGCAGAAACTCTGCGGTTCAAAAATTTAGTTTTGCTTTTTGTTTAGTTTTTAATTCTGTATTTATTTAGACTGAATTCGGTGATTTATCAGAAGCTCATCTTCATATTCCTCAATTTTTACTTTCATTACAACCCCAAGAATCAAATATTAAGCCAACAATAATCATTTACTGTAAACATGTAGAGGCAAAATATTGGTTAAGATCAGTTTGAATTCATCTGTGGCGCCTGCCCTGATGCCAAAGTGTCCTCGAGTGAGACACTGACCCCAAGTTGCACCCGTGAGCTTCAGAGCAGGTCACTGCTGCTAATGCTGCGGGTGGGTTAAATAATGCGGGTACATTTCATATGTGAACCTGTATGTGTGTGACAGTATAATGAATATTCTTTTTTTTAGTCAGTTTTTCTTTTTAGTCTTAAGAAATCTTTGGATTATTCAGTTAAAAAAAAAAAAACACAAGAAAATTATATAAGTCTTATTTATACTGGAGACAACATCAAGAAACCACACCAGTGAGAAAAGAAATACACTTGACGAATGAATAAATAAAAGTGTGTTGAGTCCTTTAGACGAACGCCAAAAAAAAAAGAAGAAAAAGCAAAGAATTCATAACCATTATTTTCAGTGGTGTCACTTTGGGTGTATTTTCCATCCCGTATTGGGGAATAGACTGACCCAGGAGTTTGGCCGAGGTGTCTTCCTGTCTGTCAGCCGCAGGAAATGGCTCCACACAGACGAGGCATTTAGCTCCCAGGTGCAGACCCACCATTGGAGGGCCTTGCCCAGATGGATAGTACTCCTTCCACCATAAAGACACTAGTCTTCCCCCTGCCCTGAAGCCACCGGTGCTCCTGCCCTGGTCCAGCCTCATCAAAAGGAGCCTGGAAGCTGGGAGGCGGATATGCTGGGCTGTGGCCCCAAATCAAGCTCAGTTTTCTTTACCCTCTTAAGTGGGGGATAAAAAATAAAAAAAAGTGGGGGAGGTGCGCTTTTCTGGTAGACACCAGCTTCTTTCTTTCTCCTCTTTTCTGACTTCTGCATGTGGGGCTCCTTGCAGGTGTCCTCCCCCCCCCAACCCCCACACCCCCCTTTGACACCCAAACCAGATCCCAAAACACAGTCAAAACCACCACAGCTTGTTTTCTTTCAATGCTCAGTTTATTACCCCTCATTGTCAGACAGGCACTAGAAATCAAATTGAGCTCACAGGCACACACACATACACACACACACACATACACACACACACACATACACACACACACACACACACACACACATTCATCCTGGCTGCCTGCACTCTGTTCTCCTGCAGGTGCGAGGGTCATCCGCCTGGCTCTTTTCATGGGGCCCTCCCTTTCCTGTCCGTCTGCAGCCGTCCATTCAGCTTCAATCACAGCACCAGCCGGACGCCACCGCGCCGCTGGCGGGGCAGGGGAAGCGCCTCCGCACACATCTTTCACTTGTTGAGCGACAAGCGCGGAGCGGCTGGGGGGAACAGAGAGGGTCTTCCTCCCCTGCGTCTCCTTCTGCTTTCATCGCGAACAACTTGCTTTCTGTTTGTGACGGTGCTGTCCTTCCCCTTCTTCCCCCTGCCTTCCTTTTCTCTCACCCGCTCAGATGGGCTTTTACAAGAAGGAGGAGGTTGGGGGAGGTGGTGGGGGGTTTGCAAAGGAGGAGGACGGCCAGGCTCCCTGTGCGACCGAGTGATGCTGAGGTCTTTTTTTTTGTGGCTCATGAAAGGCACATTTGAGGTTTCCAGCCTTGCTCGGTGCCCCAAGCCAGCTTCACCTGTGGTTGGAGTCAATTGGCCTGTTGTCTGGCTGCCTGGAACCGTGCCCAGCTCTCCGCCAGCCAATTTGGTTAACGTGGCCCACTCAGAACCCAGCAAACAATGACCTCCACCTCGAAACCATCAATTAACTCCCATCACACAATGGTGTATCCATTCACTGTTTGCCAAAACCGTTCTCTGACACGATTAACACCCATGCTAATGCCGCTAATACCTGCCCTCCGCCACACAACAACGTGTGAGTGATTTTAATGGCTTCTAAGTTGTTGCGCGGCTGTAGATGTGCGTTCCATTGAGCCCACAGTGTTGTGTTTCTTGTGTTCGCTTTTAATTACCTTCACACAAAGGAAAAGTAAAAGAAGCGTTGCTCATGTTGTCGGGGGTGCTAACAAGAGACTGCAGCTACACTGGTGGCTCTCATAGGCACAGCGGTGCTTTGGGCCACATGCTAACATCAGCATGCTAACTTGCTGATGTTAGCTGGTACCTACGAGGCGTTTTAGATCTGAAAATAAGGGTTTTCTGACTATTCCAGAATTACATAAAACATTACATTAGGTGGCCTTTTCTACCAAACTTTGATCTAAAAGTAGTCAGAACACATCTTTTTGCATCAGCTTCAACCTCACTTAGTCTGCCCTAAAATACTAAATTACGGTTGTCCAATTTACAATTGTGTAGTTTTTTTTGTTGTATTTTTGCGAATGCTTCTACTGTTTTTACTGTATGTATGTGTGACTTATGTTTACATTTGTAATGCTTTGTGTCTACTTAATCTCGCTACATTTTTTTGTTTTGCTTTGAGGCACGCTTTGTGATATTGGGCTGGAATAAACTTTGACTTGGCAAATGTTCATCATTTTATTTTAGTGTGTTAGTGACTGACGTTAGTTTTGCCGGAATTTGGTCGGAGAAAATTGTACAAAAGGACGTCACAGTTAAAGTTGTGCCCCACCTGTCGATCATTCTCTTTTTCAGTTTCTTTGTTTACTTTTAATCAGATTTTAGTTTTTTACTGTAGATAATCCAAATGTTCCATCTGACTTTAGTAAAACTGTAAGGAAATGCAATTATTCTCACAAACTGAACAATTTACAAAAAACGGACGTAAATTTAAATGTATAATTTTATTTGAAGATATCAGAACATTTTTCTTTGATCGTTTAAATGCTTCTTGTAAATGTATTTGCATTTGATGTGTTTAAAGTCTGCTTAGTTTCACTGTAGCTGTGTTTTATATCTGATAACTCCCTTTAACGTGGATGGAGCTTCACTAAGATTAAAACTCTTTTTTTACATGGATAGCAGCAACAAAAATGAAATCTACAATATATATCAGTTCCAGTACAGCCTGTAAAACTGGTTCTTTATGCTTGCTGTCTGATCATATAAAAAAAAAACACATTAAATGTCAGTTCGTGGGAGTTTTTTATTTTGTTGACTCATGTTCCATCTAAGCTTGGCAAAATCGGTTTTAATAGTGAAGCTCCTCGTGGAATAATACAAAATTGCAACAAAAAAACTCACTTTCAAAACAAAAGAGTTAAAAACACTCGACTTAACTATGAACGCCGTATGAATAATTGAGTGTTTGAACATTGCTTCTTGTGCATGAGTTCCTCTTCAAACTACAGGATTAACTGAATAATCCACTGCTTATCTTGCCTTCAATCGTCCCATTATTTAATGGGATCCGGCTGGTGTTGTCACCACCGACCTGTTGTTTATCATTTAACTGTCAAACAGAATGAAAGTCACACGTGAATACGTGTGTTTCTAAAGAGCACAGCCTGAGTCTGGGAGGAGTTGAGCTGAGTTGGAGGGGGGGGGCGAGGGGAGCGTTTAGCTCACTTTTCCACCGTGTGAGCTGTCATTCTCACCACACGCAGCTGTGGAAATGAGATAAAACTGAGCTGCCACTTTAGGAAAGCTCTCATTCACTCACTTGTGCGGCCAGAAACCTCTGAAGCCAAAAGTAAAAAACGCTTGGAGACTTTTCTCATTGTGCTGGATGGCAGCTGTCTTCTGCACGACGAGGAGAGATCAGCAGGTGGAGGGAATGAACTTTGGATTTTTTGCACTTTGTGGATTTTTTTTCAAGGCAGAGTTTTTTTGCTTTGGCCGTTTCGGGGTTGTCTCGCAATTTTGTATCTTTCTCTGAAGCCATTTTTTTTAAGAAGAGTACACTGAGCAACAACCCTGAAGATAGCACACCTCTGAACAGACTATGAATGTGCTGTCGAATCCGGTGATCAGGTCCCAGGAGCAGTCCCTACCTCTCTGTGGCCCCGGGTCAGTCCAGGACTTACCCCACTGCCCTCCAGGGTTCAACCTGAGCTCCCGCCTGAACCCCGCGCCCGTGCTCGGCCTCCAGGGCGGCCAAAGACCAACCAAACCTCAGAGGGAGCTGAGCGCCGAGGAGCAGCAGGAGCTCAGGAGGAAGATCAACAGCAGGGAGAGGAAGCGGATGCAGGACTTGAACATCGCCATGGACGCCCTGAGGGAGGTCATGGTGCCTTACGCCTCCTCGCCGTCATCTGCCTCCTCCCCTCCGTCCCACCAGTCCGGAGCTCCTCCGGGCCGCAGGCTCTCCAAGATCTCCACCCTGGTTCTGGCCAGGAACTACATCCTCCTCCTGAGTTCGTCGCTGCAGGAGATGCGGCGGCTGCTGGGGGAGGTGAGCGTCGGGATGGGGGTGAACGCGGGGCCGGTCCCCCGGCTGCTTCTCGCCGGAGGGTGGCCCCTCATATCCGGCCCCAGTCAGCTCCTCCTCACACAGGAGTCCCTCCTCACCACAGCAGCCTCCTCCTCTTCCTCCGCTCCATCGTCGTCTGCTGCCAAATGTCCCCTGCTGTCGCCGGGCCCCATGGAGGCCGCGCTGGCTCCTGTGCATTGGGGCTCTGCGGGGGCCCCAGGAGGGCCCCTGTGCCCCTGCGGAATCTGCAGACTGCCTAGATTCAGCCACTCCACTCCGGCGCCGAGATTCTCAAAGTGACACGTTGAAGTTGAAGAAAAGACTTGATGACTGTTATATCATTCTTTTTATATGAATTGTTATTTTTCTAACATTTTTAACTTGTTTATAATATTTTACTGCAATAACTCACAATTAGCCTTTGAGCTTTTTAAACCTAATGGATCTACTCTGTATTTGGTAAGCCAGTTTCTTTCTGAAGCAGATATAATAATCCACTTTTTGGTTCAGAGATGAATTACTTTGTATCAATTGACTACTTTGACGATTCTTGTTGAAAGTGTGATTGTGTGTTTGGTGCGTTTGATTGCAGTATTGTAGCTTGTTGGTTGAAAGATGGGCTCAATTGCAGGGCCCCACAACTGGAGAGGGCCAGAATCAGTAAATCTTGTGAAATAAAAAGTATAATATAATATTTAAGAGCAGTGAAAAGCCAATCTCACTTTCTTACCATGAGCACTGGGGTCCTACATGGACTCATTATCAGCTGTTTTGTTGATTTCACATGAGCTAATTGTATTGGTGTTTCTGCCTGTGCTCTTGTCACTGGTTTAAAGTGGGCTGGCTTGTGTTATAAAAGTCAGACGTCCTTCCTGTCAGCAGGCAGACTCCTCCTTTCTCTGGAGAAAATACTCCGGCTTGCTCCTTGGCGAGCTTTGTGTAATTAAGCAATCTACTATTCTTCTCAAACAATTCTGAAGACACAAAGTGACGTCACATCACACATATTTTTTTTTAAGAAAGGAAACCAGGGACATACAGTTATGTTCTCACCAACCCTGTCTCTTAGAAATTATGCTTAGATCATTCGTTTTTTTTTTTTCATTTTCTGTACGTTCTAATGAGAAACTTCATTGCTGTTTTGATTACGTTTGTAGAGAGCGTTGATCAATTGAATGAACGTCTCCTGAAGATTTATTTATGGTACGTGAATCCTTTGACACCAGACATCTGCATGTGATTAGCCAAACAGAAGTCCTTTGGTTAAAGTCATGACAAATCATGGTTTTTTATCAAATAATTAATAAACACGACATGTGTTCACCTTGACCTTAACCATGTGCTGTGAATGCACTTGGCATATTTTCGAAATGAACATTTTTACTGACGTTTAGTATCCACATTTTGTGACTTGCCAGATATGTTAATAATATATTTGATAATTCCGTCATTATCTAATGATACAAATTGTAATCCAGGCACGATTACACTCTTCCTAAAATGATTTCTTTTTTTTGTTGCAAATTGGCTGCCAAGTAATTTCTAGGAGACAGAGTTGACTCCACAGTTTGTAAAGATGAAACCATTACACCCCTTTTTGATTTGTCACTTTTTGGCACTGTCACGGTCTGGCAAATTGTGCCCTAATTTGTATAAAGTAAAAAAAGAAAAAAAAAAATGCACCTTGAAAAGTGACCCACTTACAGAAAAGGTGACGAACTCGTGGCGTTTTTCTTCGGTCTCCGCTGTTGACGCTGACGAGGCGGTGGGCTGAAAAGCCCCCTTAACGCCCCTCTGCGCCGCCCCCAAAATAGTGAAACAGTCCTCATCTCTTCCCCCCATTCATCACCCCAACAAGCAAAAGATCAAAACCCACCCGTGTAATTACTGCTCCGCAGAAAGGAGGCCTTTTGATTATTAGTCCCCTCTCTCTCCTTCCGTCCTCAAATTCTCGATGTTTCTCTGTTGTGAGGAGCCGGGACGGGTGATTCGGTGCTACTCATTACACTCACGCCACAATATGTTCAAACGCCCAGAAAATGTGTCTCGCTGAATGGGGGCTCGCTCCTGCAGACTCGCCACCCCTCTGGAAGAAAGCGGGCAGCCTCATTCTGGGCGAGAATAAGAGGCGCCGGCGGGTGGGGAGGATATTCTCAGCCAGCAACCTGGCCCTTAGAGCGGCCTGCATGAATAATCATAATGAGAATAATCATAATCATAATGCTGATAAAATACTCAAAATAATTGCTACCCCGGAATAAGAGGATTACGGAGGGTGGATATGTGAATGGTGGCGCGTGAAAGGACGGGAATCTATTAGCATCGGGGAGGACAAAAGAGGAGCTGGATGCCATTAAGTGAGATTAAGCTAAATAAGGCTTGATTTTCTTGCAAGGAACAAGGAGGAAGGAGATGAGGGTGGGAGTGAAGGAGGAGAGGGGGGGGAGGCAGGGAGGGGGAGCCTGATTCATAGATCAAAGTAAGATGGCCCAACTTCACGTCTTTCATTTACATATAGCTGCTTTATCTCCGGAGGGATTAGCTACCTTGCTATTTTCTCCGGGTTGCTCTCCATTCGGCCACCTTTTGCCCAACCAGCCATTTCCTCCTGCTCTCAGGATGGTTCAGCTTCTTTTTTCTTTTTTTCTCTTTTTTTTTCCTTGAGTTTGGCTCCTTAATTTCTCCCCCCTCTCGTTCTCTGCCCTTTCTCTCGGTTTCTCCAAGAGGCTCTCACTTTCTCGAGTTTGGTGGTTTCATTGTCGCGGCGACGCAGGGGTCTGGTCAGTCTTTGTGTTGGCACTTTAACTCATCTCCATTTCATCACTGTTGTTCAATGGGGCGAGGAGGGCTTGTGAGACAATGCACACTCACACACACACACACACTCACACACACACACACACACTCACACACACACTCACACACACACACACACACACGCACGCACCAACGCACCCACACCGTTCACTGCGGACGACTCAGCACTGAATGCTTCGTACTGTCGTTAAAGGTACAGCACATCCAAAACATGTGTCATGTGTCAGCCAGATGAAAGTCAAATGGTACAAAAGAATATCAAGAGTCACTCACAGGTATGCTCTCCCAATGTGAAGTAATATTGAGACAAACTAAAGTAAACCCGATGAATTACAAGCATCGACCAGATTTCACCAACAATCAGCTCCATTTTGACTTATTTATACTCATACCCATTATTACTTATTCTGTAAGTTATGACTCGTTAACTACCTTACATTGACATCAAAGTTGGCAAGTAGAATCAGTTGTTGAAGGCTGGATTTTCCGGTTGCTGTTTGTATACAAGACATTCCAAGTTGAGCCCTCCTTATTTTTGTATGAGTCTACGCACAGTTCTTTTTACGGTGAAACGTTTTGTTTGTTTGTACGTTTTGGGAGTCCAGTGTGGTTTAAACCACACAAAGGTAAAGTGGAAACTTATAATTCCAGTTAAAGTTGTGTAATAGGGCTTCTCTAAATTGCTGCTCAATAAAATATATTTTTCTTTTGCAGCAATTCTGTGAGTAAATGAGTGTGTAAATAGATTCTGTTTGCCGGCCTGCTCGCCTTGAATTGCCTCTTGTGTGACGGACAAAGTACTTTGCATTGAATTGCAATGAAATGGCCATTCAACCTGATTACCAGGCTATAACCAGCCACCTCAATAGTCAAACCAGCATTTCAAATCAGTGCGCCTACTTTACAGTAAAGCATGGCATACTAGACCGCAGGTTACCATAGCAACTGTACACGCTATAGCTGCTACGATTCAGCCAGCTACTACTGGTGAGACTTAACATAACAATGGATTAAACTGGCCACAAACAAACCCCTGCCTGTGGTAGATGGCCAAAGCCCTGGCAACCCAGTAAGAGACTGTGATCCGAGGAAAAACATCCGTCATCTAAGCAAATTTAGCAAAAACAACATTTACTTTCATGCGACAAAACCATCAGTCGAACGAATTATGACTCTTGTTTGTCAGGTGATGTTATTATAGAGGAGATGAAGGGGGAGGGGGGGATGGGTCTACAACCAACGCAACAAATGCAAGACTTTAACTCAGGAGATCACTGCTTGCTTGGGAAGTATAAAGACAGCAAAGGAAAACGCGGGCAGGCGGGAGGGGAGGGAGAGAATCACTGAAGAGAAGACATCATCCAAACCGTTGCATGAGGATACGATGACCAGTAGCAATGTCACATCATTAAACTGACAAATGTCTGATCAGAAAACCTGTAAATGGTCATAATTCCTGGGGGGCAACTCCAAAAGAAGGGCTTTGTTGCCTAATTTGGAGGACTAATGTTAGCCACAATCTGTGGTTCAGTTGCCTAAAAGTTACTCATACTGTATTGTTGTGTTTCGATGGAGAAAAAAAAAAGGCGTTGTCAATGAACGTAACTCGGATTTGTAGAATCATCTGATGTCAACGTTCTCGTCTGGTCATCAGAAGCATGTTAACACACATATCAGTGTTCTGATATTGAAAACTAATGGACTCTGCAAAGAAAATCAGTAGACTTTTTTTACTTATGTAACAAAGAATGAAACAGAGCCAAGCCATTTACGTGTTGAACTGTCAGATTTAGGTCCTTTCATACACGGATTTCTGTAAATCACCAACTGTAAAGAAACAGCGTGGGTGGAGCTTTGTTCTTCATGCCAAACTGCCTTTACAAAATTGAGGTTTTTAAACTAATACATATTTGCCCGCTGAAATCCTACAAACTTTGAAATAAGAAAATAACTGCTATTTCTCTATGGATTTCAGCAGTATCCAAGCAGTCACTTTATATTCCAACATGTGTCTCTAATGTGGACCGTACACATTGTCTTCCACTGTCCCCTCTCCTACAGCCTCTCATCTCAGAGTGTTGTTTGCCTCCGGCCTTTGTCGTGCTGTTTCATAGCACTTAACCAGTCAACGTGGGGAGTCCTTGGCTTAGGAAGTCCTGAGCCATAAATTTCATCTCCACAATGAGCGGAGCACAGGGGCTGGTCAGGACCCCCATTTACTTTTCTAACCCAGCTTTTATTCATTCCCTCCCTAAATAACATCAGGCCCTCCTGTGCTGTCCCACCCTGAAATTCCCGGTCCCCTCTGTCACCCCTTCTTTCTCATACCGAGCCGATACAACAGGGTTACCGCTGAGCCCGCCGGCCCGCTCATTAAGCATCGTGTTCTCTCCCACCCATTCCTGCCCTCTGTCCTATTCACGCCGCGGTCCTCATTACAACTTTACAGGCCACCATCAACCGTCACCTCATTACCCCAATCGGCCGGCAAAAAGACGCGCTGAGATGGTGTGTGGTCACAGGAGACACTTTGTCTCTGCGAAATCTGAAATCATCCCGAAGGCTTGGCAAAAGGGAGATATGGTTGAGGGGGTGATTTCAGGCAGATTTTTAAGTCGAAGGGGGTTGTTTTCAAATGTTAATACTGCAGGTGGTGAAATAATCAGTACATCACTGAGCAGCCACTCACACTTAAATAATAAAAAATCTAGCTCTGGTTTCCCTCTCCTCCATCAATGTTAGATGTATTTCAAGCATTTTAGTAAATTAAAAGTAAATTGTTCTAAAACAGATGACAAGAGGAAACATTGATGGAGGAGAAGGAGTTTGATTTTTAGGCAAACAAAGACACATTTATTTTATTTTCAGGCCTGAAATCTTTTTAGGACCCAAGTTTTAGGGGATAGTCAGGGTGGGGTGCACAGGAGGAGCAATGCTCTCCCCATATCCCCAGATTTGATTTGGTGTTGCACCACCAAAATGTGTCACTTTACTTGTCATCATACCAGAATTAACAGCACTCTCAAATGCTAACACATTTTCTCCCAGCTCACAAATATTTTGGAAGTTTAAGGCAATACTTAGCACTGTAACAACATCCTGAATTTATTTTGTGGCCCCTGGTGCCGAGATCCCCATAAAGTCCCCATTAAAGATCATGTCTGATCTTGTTTTTCTCAGATATATGCTTTATTATTGCTCAGTGATAATGCACGCGTGCAGTTTGATGTAAAAACATCTGCACTGCACCGTCAGTGAGGTTATTTTTTCTGATTATCCACTCATTTCCCAGCATGCAATGCAAAGAAGGCAGGGATATGTCAGATAACTGAAGGACTGATTACCTGTCTACCGCTCATCCATATTCGAACAAATTCTAATATAAAATATTGAATCAGAGATCCAAAGCCAAAATAGAACGTAAGAAAAAGACTTTATTCACTGGCTGTCACAACGGAATCAAAATCTTTACTTGGACCCTGTAAACCTGATGTTCTCCAAGCCAGTCTTGGATGTTGGGGGATCACAGTCCAACAATGTTCGAAAGAGGGCTCCGCATGCAAATAGTGCAGATGATATTTAAAAGTTTATCCAATTATGTGCCAGAAAACATGGCGCATAAAACATGTGGCAGGTGTGCATGTTGTGTCCAAATCAAATTCAGTCTCTGGTCATAGGAACTTGATACAGCAATGAACGGATATATATATATATATATATATATATATATATATATATATATATATGCAGTTTGAAAATGAGTGAAAACGCGGTTCTGGTCCTTTTTTAAATGTGCGTGTCGCTGTGGTAATGAACCCCCGGCCCTCAGTTTGCCCTCTGAACCCTCGGTGGCCTTGGAGGCAGGAATTCCAGTTAACACATCACAGATCAGTTCTCTTTTCTTCTTGTTTTGTGTTTTCTGTCGCCGCTCTCGCCAAACGTCGGCTGGGTGTGTCGACGAAGCCTGACAGCCACCAGAGCCTCTCCCTCCTCCGTTTTCCTGTCCTCTTTCTTCCCTTCCTTTCTCTCGCTCCTGTGTTTGGGCTCCTCTTTCTTGCCTCCTTTTCTGCTTAATTGAGTTGTTTGGCAGGCGGGCTTGTCAGACAGCGCCGTCTATGTGGGGAGTCTGAGGGGCAGGGGGGCGCCCGCCATTGTGCTCCCGGAGACGGGTTAGTTTTTCACCGTTACTGTCGCATGAGTGAACATGGCCCAGATTAGGACGAGGGGGAGCCGGAGTAAAATTTTGAAAACATCATGGGTCTGTTTTTATCTAATATTTGATTATTTTGAAGAAAATCTGTGTCCCTTTTTGTCTTATCTTTGTGGCAAAGTTTGTATTGGCTCATAAAAAACTACTTTGGTGCAAATTTTCAACTCAAAGAAATACATGAATAGTTCAGTTTGTAACCATAATTAAAAAAATTAGATGACACATCTTCCCCAATGCCATGGTGAGTACAAAACATTACGAAACATATTAAAGTAAAAAATGTAATCAATATTGCCATTTATTCAAAAACTTTAAATACAATAGGTCTGCATCAATCATGGGGCTTTGGACCATTAAGAGACGAGAGAGTGTCCTCAGTTTTAAGTGTTCAGCAAACCCATAAATATCTTCTCCATACCCGAGTGTAGAGTGGTCTGAAGAAGGCAAACACTAACTGTGTGTGGAGTCATAAATCATCAGGACAGAGGAGAGGGACAGAGACGCCAAGGAGGATTTTCATTTCGCGGGTTTTTTTTTTTTTTTTTGCATTGACGTGTATGTTAGTCATGTGATCCTGTAACCAGCTTGGTGCTAACGCAATTTCATCTTTGGATGTGAGTTCTGTAGAATGAAAATGCAAAGTGATTGTAATGATTTAATCCACTCAGGCCAAATTGTATTTCTTAAAGTCGCTGTAAGGAAGTTTTGACTGGTTTTGGAACAGTCTCAATTTAAAATCGTAGGTCTATATTTGACGTACATGAGTAAAAGACGCCATCAGCGAGAAGACAGGCTATTTCTAAATACATATTTGTCATCGGTGCCATAAAGTTGGCTTAAGACAAAGTCAGACTAAGTCATGCAGATTCGCCAGAAACTCCTTTGGCTCAGACTCCACCGGGGCCTCCAGCAACGACCGGCCCACAGCGAACCAACCGAGTTCCGTCTTTGCTTCCACCTTCGACCTGCAGTTGGAGCTCCGGTGGGAGGTGGAGCGCTCCTCCTCCAGCACGGAGCAGAGCTTCACCTGGCTGCTCCACTGGGAGCCAACACCGATCCCCACGCTGCTGGAGCACCAGGCCGTATTGCTGGGCCCGCTGGTAGGAAGAGAGGCACGGGGAGAACCAGAACCAGGACTGAGAGGGGAAGAATGTTTGACCCTACTGTGGTAAAATTAGAAGTTTTTTTATAGGGACTCTGGTGCTAGGAAACAGTAACCGCCAAAATGAAAGTTCCTCATAGTAGCTTTAAATATTTAAACAATATACAGTAAGATGTGACACATTATGTTACCTGTTAATGCTTTAAAATGAAGAACTCCATTACAAAACACTTATTGGTAGTATTTAATAATAAAGGTATAAAACCAATTCCCCCCCAATGAACAAGAATAGTGCGGCATAAGCTGGTGGCTCATTTATAAAACTGTCATGAATATTTTTGTTAACATGGCATCACTCATCATTACATTCTTCTCCCTGTAAAGACTGCGAGTTCCAGCAAGACTCTGAGACGAATATCTGAAAAGCAGCGGCGCGGGGCCAAATTAACAACACTGCTTCTATTGTTGTGATTGTGTTATCATTCTTTAATCTTCTTGTTGTGTGGACTGTTTATTTTTATTTTTTTGGACTGTAGGAGAAGCACAGTCTTTTCTCTTCCCTCAGGGTCCATGAACCTGTCCATCTGCTCACACACACACCAAAACAGACAGCCAAGGGCAAAGGGGAGAGTCTTTGTTTGTGTGTGTGAGTGTGTGTGTGTTTTAAATATGAGGTTTTTGAAGGGTTGGGTGTGCAGTCAGTTTACATGGTACAAGGTCTGGACCAGAGCCACTAGACTTCAGCTCCCTCCCAGAGGCTGCCCCACCTCTCCTTACTTTTAAATCACACACACACACATATACACACACCCTCAGGGCTGCTCTGACAGCTACACCCCCCCAGCCCCCCCCCCCCTCCCTCGCCCCCCCAAACACACACACAGACACACTCGTGCCATCACACAGCCGTTCTCTTTCTGCTGACCAGCAGAAACCCAGGACACCTCAACCCAAGGACAGTGTGTCTGTGTGTGTGTGAGCGTGTGTGTGTGTGTGTGTGTGTGTCTGTGTGTGTGTGTGTGTGTGTGCGTGCAGAGGGGTTGCTGGGGGCCACAGCTCACTCCTCCTCTCCTCCAGCCTGCTGGAATGCCAAAACCAGCCGGCAGGGTCAAGGCAGGAGTCAAAACACTTCAGAGGAACGAGGAGAGGCCAAGCGGCGTCGTGCATTTTTTATCGCACAGGTACATGATTTTGACCCGTTGAACAATAAACCCAAATGACTCCGCTTTGAAGCCTGGAAAAAAAGAAGAAGAAAAAAGCTCCGCCGTAAGTTAAAAGGTGGAGAACGTGTGTTGGCTGTGCTGCCTCAGAGGTCAGTAATGAGGGGGAACTCAGCCTGGGTGCACTTCAACACCGATAAACAGTGCGTTTGTCTTATGACTGCTGGAGGTTAACAGAATTTCCTCAGTGATATGCAACAATCACACAAATCCATGATTAATAAATCCTGGCAATCTTGATGCACACATTACAACTTTGCAAGTATTTTATTGAAAATAACGCCCTCAACAGCGTCTATATTGACATTAAATTGCGTCAGGTCTGCAAACCGAAGAAGCTGACTCTGAGCCAAACAGTAGATATGGACCCATATTTCTTCATTTCTTTAAGTGTCTTGTCAGTCTAGAATATTACTGACAAACTCAGAGCAGTGTGAACACAGTATGAGGACAAATTCTGCTCAATCAATAAAAGACAATGAACAGGACTCTTTTGACGGTGCTTTGGGGCTTGTTAACAATTTTCATTTGACCTTTATTTTATCAGGAAGTCGCAGTTAGATTACAGAGCTCCTTAACAGGAGCGACCTGAACACAACAGATTAAAGCTACAAAGAACTTGCAAAACCTCTCATTATCCTGGGTCTCCAGGTGGTGTTGGCTCCCAGCGGGGACCGGCGGAGCAGCAAGGCGAAGCTCTGCTGCTGGCCCCCGAGGAGGAGCCTCTACTGCCGAGCGCACAGCGCTCCTCCTCCCATTGGAGCTCCGACTGCAGGTCGAGGGCGGCAGCGAAGCCGGATCTGGATCTGTCCACGGTGGGCTGGTTGCTGCCAGTTGCTGTAATCTGAGTTGAAGGAAATCCGTCCTGTATTAAATTGAGACTGTTTCATAACCAGTTAAAAGTTCCTTTATATTAACTATAAAACACAAAATATGCAACCTGCTGTACAAAAATTCACAATTAAAACAGAAGAACAGCTGTTCAACATAGCGGCCTCACCAGAAAAGCAACCACATGCCTCCATCACCACATTCATTATGACACCCTGATATTTATTATTGGGTATAAATGTTTCTAATTTTAGATCTTCTGCAGATTATTCCATGCACAATGTGCGTAGTAGGAACATTTTCCACAAATCTGTCAAACCCCAGGGTACATTAAAAAGCAATGATGGCAATGAGGCAAAATGGCAATGAGGTAAGATGGAAGTTGACCTATTATCGCTTTGTAGATTAAATCATCTCAATTTGTAGATTTTTGCAAGGAGGCAAAACAAAAGTTCAACTTTGACACACAGATTTGTGCTTTTGACGAACTGCACACAAATTTAAAAGTGATCTGATCCTTGACGAAGCACAGATGCTTTCCCAAATAGGGCAAGTTATTGAGACGTATGCTTTTGTATATCTGGATGAGAAGCAACGCTGACGTTCCATTCCATTTTTCCTCTGAACAGCAGTATCCACAACCAACAGTAGGAACTAAACAGCATGCAATCTCATCACAAAGAAGATGCCCAAATTAATTTTACCGTGTGATTAGGCTGAACGTTTTGCAGTGGTATGAGAACGTGATTTGTCCTACTTTTGCTTCTCAAACATATGCTGTTTTCAGACCCAGTCGCCAGAAATAAATGTAGGCATTGTACGTTTCTGCAAACCATCGGACAGGTTGAACGTTTTCTGATCCAAAAATATGTTTCATGAAAAGGTTGGGCAGCAAAACAACTTGGTTAAGGTTAGAAAACATAAAAAAATAAAAGATGCTCTGTGTTAAAATGAATATTTGCTGAATGTTCATACCCCTTGAAAGGTTTTAAAGAACTGTTGGATAAAGGCTGTTTGTATCAGCATTATATTTTGGACTATAAAACTACACGTCAAGGCAACGACTAATGGGTCCTGAGGATTGTGTTTGCGTTTATAAATGTGTGCGTGTGTTGGGCAGCGTAGCCACCACCCTGAGTCCTCTGTTGGGAAGGGCATGGTCCATTCCTCCTGTGTGCAGGTGTCATGGCTGGACCTCTTCATTTGCATACATTTGCATGCTGTCAAACGGAGCTGCCGCTGACAGCTTCCAGAGCCGACTGTCTTCCTGGACCCCGGCCCAATCCTGTCGGCATGGTTACACGGCACGGTTAAAGTGTGGCGCGGCGGGCTCGCGGCCAGGACGATCAGCCTCGATGAGAGCTTCGGGGAGACGTCTGTTAGCGGACAGACATCAACTCACACCAACGACCTCCAAATGTCACCGAGGGAGGGCATGAAAAATAGGAGTACATGTTTGTTGGTGTACGGCGATACAGAGGCACTTTGGGTCCTTTTCAACCGGACAGAACCAGAACTTGAACTAATAAAAAGTAATGCTGTGTCTCAATTATTTAGCATTTCCAAACATGGAGAGTAGTTAAAGAGTGACTGCACAATTAAACAAGTTTTTTTTTTCTATCTATAAACTAAATGATATAAGATGTACTTTGATGAAACACATCAATGCTAGTGGTAATATTGACATATCTTACCAAATGTATCACAATGGGCATTTCATGGCTGAAAATGGCTCAAAAAGCCATCTGTTTAAAATCAGAAGCCAATTCTGAGATGGAGTCGACCGTTTGGGACTAATCTACGTTATGAAATTAAAGAATGTTAACGCCCTCTAATCACACACCCCTCCCTGCCTCTCCCCACAGCGTCTATCATCTTAAATATTATCAAAGTCAGTGTGTAGCATTACTATTACAGCACAAGCCTGTCTCTCAGGCCTCATATTTTTTGAAATTATGCAGAGGGTGGACTTAGGATCAGAACTGGGGGTGAAGTTATACCGTAAATTGTGCCAATTGACCTTCTGCTAGGCTCCGCCCATTTGTTGCTAGTATGTTAGCTGCCATGGAGCCCACACTGTCACTAACTGTCACTGATATACCCCAAAAAATATCCTCATCCAAGATACCTCTGCATTTATTACAACTTCTTCGGTCTTATTCTGAAACCTGACCAATGTTTTCAACTAAAACAAAAAGGATTTGTACAAAATAACTTAAAACATGCACTTTCTCCCCTGTGTCCACCCTCCAACCTTAAAAATGAAAATAAATAAACACTGAAGGTGAGTCCACCGTCCAATCTCCCTCTCTAAAATTAGCTACCCTTTACCCCCCTCCTCCCTCGTCCTTCTGTCTCCATCCATTCTGCTTTTGGCAGTTGCGCCGAGACCTTTCAGAGCGACTTGTTTGGCCCAAGATTTCTGGACATTCGGCGCCAGGAGACACAGAAGCCAAAGAGTCAAAACGGGCTTTCTCCTCAGTTCCTCCGGCCCTCTCATCCCGGCCTCCTCGGCGGGTGTTTGTCATCCCCCGCTGAGCCAAACAGACGTGTGTTTACCAGTTTACTGTAGCTGGCCGGGGAGGCTTGTCGGTGTGCAGGCCAGCGCTTTGTCTCTCACACTGTGAAACACAACAGCAGTTAGACTTCTCCCTGACAGCATGCTAATCGTCTGATTTAACTCTCCCATGTTTAATCATGAGGGGAAACGAAGGGAGAGAGAGAGAGAGAGAGAGAAAGAGAGGGAGAGAGAGAGAGACAGAGAGAGAGAGAGATTATGATAATTGCTTCAAAGTTCTTTTGTGTTGGAGCCCATCTGTACACTTTTAGAATGAGGTGTCACTTTCGACATGTCTGTTTCTTTTCGGTGCAAACAAACAGAGAGAAGACTGGATTTTTTTTTTTTTGCTCTTACAGTTTTTCTCTGAACCTTAAATGGATGACTTTTATGTAAATCTGCCAAGAATGAAGAAATTAGGTATTGTGATCAAGCCGTTCAAGCTGCACTCAAACATATTTGCATGTGGACATGTTGTTTTAATAATCACAATAATAAGTCAGATTTAGCTATCTTCAGTCGACACAATGACACTCAAAAGAAAGCACACCTACAAGATGACGACGTAAAGACCGTGGCATCATTGGATCTGAGGCAACAATGGCGGGGGGGGGGGGCTCACGAGTAATCTTTGGTGTGAGGCCTTGCTGGAGTATTTCTAACAAGGGGTTATGCAAAGTTGGTATTTTCTAATCACTTCTTTGATGGCATTTTGTCTTTATTGGATGGTTAACCTTTGACAACAAAAAGAAACGCATGGAGAGAGAAAGGTGGACGACTTGCCAGGGGTACTTGGCCAGAATTAAACCATGTTGTTGTTGCAGCCATGCAGCCTCGCGCAATAAAGCCCGGCTCACAGTTCTAGTTCCAGTTCATTCCAAAAGGCGTTGGACGGAGTTGAGGTCAGGACCAGTCAATTTCTTCCACACCAAACTGGTAAACAAGGGTCTTGTTGTATTGTAACAGGAAAGGGACAAACACACACTATTGCCACAAAGTTGGAAGAGCTCTCTAAAATGTGGGCACAGTTTAAACCAGGTGGTTTTGCAATTAGATATTCAACAATCATCTCATCTGATATGGGCGTGATGTTCCAGTGTTGACACAGCATGTTCAGATATTTTTGGTCATATATTTTCAGACAATATAAAACATATTGTTTATAATTTCCCAAGTCACGTAGAGCGTCACAGTTTGAAGCTTAGCGACCAAGCTGGGATTTGAACGTGTTGGTGTGACGCTCCGGCTTTAACTAACTTTTGTGTTACTCATCCTGTTGTCATGAAATGAAAGTGAAAACAAAAATATAGCAAGTCGTGTTCAGAACATGTACTTAAGTAAAAGTAGCAATAGCTCCTGCAATTAATAATTTCTATGATTGAAAGCACAAAAGTATTAGCATCAAAATACTTAAAGGACAAAAAGTTAAAAATACTCAGCATGCAGAATGTCCCGTTGGAATAACACAGTGCAGTTCTTTCTCGTAATGTAATATAACCGAATGTCAAAAATAGAGTTTGGTTTAAAAATGGGGTCTTAAATTTAGAATTAAAGGTCAGGTTTGGAGATAAATGATCCTGTCACGTCTTTTATCGGTTGACATGATTGTTTTGGAGGCAGCAGCATGAGTGTGGGAGTCCAAGTGAGTTTTGGTGCTCAGAACATGTGAGATTTACAGACACTACAGTGTGACGGGCCGCCACAACAATCCGCTCTCTCTGCGACACAGACAATGGCGGGACTGTTCAACCACAGACGTACAAGTGTCCCGGCCATCTGTCTGCATAGCCCCACAGTACAAACATTGTGCTACACACACACACACACACACACACACACACACACACGCACTGCTGCCAGACCCCCCAAAAAACACACAGCCAGCCCACTGTCATACATGTGCTAACTCACACAGTGCAGAAATGCCCATCCTACCGAGTAATTTACATATCAAAAACTTTGTTTTTTTGTTTTTGTCTTTAAATTAGGCTGAATTCTTTTAACAATTATAAGGCTGATGTTTTGCACTTGAGTAAACATTAAGACAATTGGAAAAATGTATCAACAATAATGTTGATGGTCAATTAGTTGTTTTGGCAAATTCTTTGAAGAAAAAAAAGCTACATTTTTTTTTTTTTTTTCGTTTTTCAAATATAAGGATCTCTGTTTTATATTATTGTAATTTGAATTCTATAGGTTTTGTACTTTAAAGACATCATCTCGGTCACGTTTTCACAATGTCCTGATATTTCATAGACAAAAGAAAAGCTGGAAGACCCAAAAATGATCAAACTGTGAGGGAGAGGCTAGCGAAAAGGACCAAGAGGATTAATGGTTTGAACAATGACACGGCGAAGTTGAACTAAAATCACTGTCAGGGGGCATCCCTGTGCTCTCCTACTGACACACACACACACACACACACACACACACACACACACACACACACACACACACACACACACACACACATACACACACAGGGCTTTAAATCTAAAGAGACTATATATGGAGTAGAGACAAAGGGTGTGTGTGTTTGTGTGTGCATGCGTGCGCGTACCAGCAGAATAAGATCGGGTCACCATACAGTCTCTGTGACAGTTGAGTATTGAAAGGCTGCAGCAGAAGAGAGATGCCTCTGTGTGTATGTGTGTGTGTGTGTGTGTGTGTGTGTGTGTGTGTGTGTGTGTGTGTGTGTGTGTGTGTGTCAGAGAGAGAGAGAGACAGAGAGAGAGAGAGAGAGAGAGAGAGAGAGAGAGAGAGAACACAGAAACAGATAAAGAATAAAGAAAGAAAGTCTGCAGCCTTCAGACAGATTCTCCTTCTCTGTCTGAGTCAATACTGTGTGTGTGTGTGTGTGTGTGTGTGTGTGTGTGTGTGTGTGTGTGCCAGTGAGGGCCAGTTGATGCTAGAGGGCCAAGAATTAAGCCTTGGACTTTACAAATCATTGGGTAATTCCAGCAATGTCAACCAGGCCATTTCCTCAGCCTCTTAATCCCGAAATGAGTGAAAAACAGTCGATGTCAGGTGGATGTAAAGTAACAAAAACATGACTTTGGTGGACATGTACCTCTTAAAAAAACACATGGTCTGTGGGGCACCGTATGTCTACCGTGTATCTTTACAAGACCTGTGATGGGTCAGCTTGTGTTTCCTCCTGCAAGCTTCTGTTGGAGGTGGAGATGGTTGAGAGTGACGACAACATGGAGGACGTTGATACAGACTCGGTAGTCTTCTCCTTCTTCATCAACAAGCATCTATAGCAAAGCCATCTCCACTGCAAACCTTCCGTTTACCTCAGTCGCTGCTCTCTCACTCTATGAATGAGTGAAAATGAACACGGCCATCTGCAATAGTTTCCAATTCAGCAATTAGATGCGTCAAAATGTTGTCATAGTTTACCTTGGTGTGATTCTAGTTCTATTCTAGCTATATTTGCCCGCGACAGTTTGTAGGCTATTTATCACAGTGGTGCATATTGCTCAAAACATAGTATCCATCAGTTTTTTTGTTGTGGAATGTGTAGAACAGTACATCTATTCACTTAGAAAACTGACATTTAGGTAACATCATCATGTTTGGATGATCTGGCTGGATTATAGCTGAAGCAGCTGAAATGTTTTGTCTTTTACTTCCCTAGAAAGGGAAACATTCTTCATGGCTTTTATTTCTGTATTCAAACGTTCTTTTTAATAATTAGAAATAAAAGAAAATACATGTTCTCCCAGTCATTTAGAATGGTCCAGTTGTACAAGTGGGCAGGGCCTAGGCCCGTTAGGCCCACCCACGGCATCGCGCCTCCTTGGAATTTATTACAACTCGGGGTAAATCAAAGACGGCGTCAGATTTCTTCCTCGCTTGACCGACCAGAGTGCTACTCAGGAGCATCGTGTCCAGTCCAAACACACACTGTTGTGACACAGCTGTCATCCACCAGGGGCAGCAGTGAGCGTGATGTTGCTGAGGAGCACTCCGGTCATTGAGCGAGGAAGAAGTCCTGTGCCATCTTTGATATATATAGCGTGGGTCGTACTGATGCCGGTGGAAATGTGCACAAATATTCAATTAAAATGCTTCACATAAGCGGTCGCATAAATGAGAAAAAAAGAAGAGAAAAACATCTCAATTTTACACCATACCTTTTGAGGCTTCTGTGGACATCCATTGAAGGTAATGCATGAATTCAAATTAGATTCTTCACAGAGAAACAGTCCTCACACTGGTTTTGACTAGTGAACAGAGCCTGGTTTTGTGCGCGTGTGTTTTGTCCTTATTCACTGTGTCACACAAAGACAACACAGCCTGGGAGACGAAACACACACCTGCATCCAACCCCACAGAGGAGACACTCATGTGACGGCCTGAATGGTGTCACTTCTTTCTTTCTGTCTCTTTTCTTTGCTTTCTTTCTTCATTTCCGTCTTTCTATGAGCGACAGGCTGAGCACTATAATCTGTGTACCATCAGCATACTGTATACAGAGACGTCCCTGTTTTCAGTATGAGAGACAGTTGGCGTTAACAGTGTAAATCACAGTGAGTGCTGCCACAGTGAAGGAAGCAGAGACACATTCACTGTCTAGCAGATGGCTCGTGCGCGGCTGAGGCTGAAAACCTTCTATTCTCACACTCAGACGGCTCAAGGAGCTGCAACTGTTTCAATGCTTGTTTGTTTGGGGCAGGAATGACAGAAAACACATTTTCATTTGGAACAGTAAGTTAAGTTAGCACTAGATAATAAATAAATGTTCTCTTTGGTAGACTTAGCAAACTGCTGGTGGCACAAAAAAAGTATTAAAGAATCAAATTTGCATTTCTGAGATTATTTGTTTCATTTTTCACTGAATCGTATTGGTCCTGGCCAAATATTTATGACATACTGTTTCAACATTTTGTTTGCGTCTGCATGAATGTAAATGGAATTGAATAATCTACAGCTTCAAAACTAACACATCTTTTCTGCTAGCCATCCTAAATGATCAGAAATGAACTTGTATTTGCTCTAACATTCACCAAAACCAAGCAGATTGTCTTGCAACAGGTTGGTATCAATCGCCTTCCAGAATGATCCATATGAATGTGTTCTGACCTCCCATCTATGTGAAAAGTGTTGGCACCTTCTGTAAAACTGCTTGGTGAAGGGCAAAGACAGATTGACCCTTTGCAAAGTCCCACCCCCTACTGCTACTCCGTCAAGCTGTCAGAGCTACTATGGAGCCCACACTGTCACTAAATGCCCTCACTGAATAAAAAACAAGCAATGAATCGATTACAGAGAGAAGCAGACAGAAGGGTCTCTGTGTTGAAGGATGTATCCAGGATGTCAAACGCAGTGAAAACAGGTTAAAAAGACAAAGAGAAGCTAAAGCTACAGATCACAGTATTCAAGTGAACCACCACATGGAAGACGATGAAGTTAAGCAACAACTCTGTTCCTGTGAAGCCGGTGCGGCAGCATGTCCATACAGTCAGTATGCCTTCAGTAGCTAGCGTAGCATAGAAGTGCTATAGCTAGTTAATGATGTGCTAAGTACTTTGCTGATGTTAGCTCCACAGGTTTTTACGTAGATACTTAATGTTTTAGAAACTTATATCTCCTTCCAACCTCTTTGAGTAAAGAGCATCTCTATTACGCAACGTTTAAACCATCACTAGCTTCAAAACTACTAAACCAGCCTGAAAATGAAAAAGAAAATGAAACCATGGCATGAGAGTCTTTGGATTTATAGTTCTTGGACCATGGTCGGAGCTGGCCGAGGCTTTGCTACTATTGGTCAGTCTGCGTTTAAGGGGCAGGACTTAGCTTTGGATCAATTATGATCATGATTAAAAGAAACCAATGTTGGTCATTCCATAAATGAGCTGACATGTCTGAATGAAGCTGTGAAGAACACAATACCTTAAATTTACCTAACTCTGAATGACATCACTTTAACAGCTACGTGAAGCCAGCAATGTTACACCAAAAGAGTCTTCATTTGCTCTGTTCCTGTATTATTTCTCTCTCTCTCTCTCTCTCTCTCTCTCTCTCTCTCTCTCTCTCGCTCTCTCTCTCTCTCTCTCTCGCTCTCTCTCTCTCTCTCCAGGGTTCTGAAAGCTGCAGACACTCAGCTGCTCGCTGCTGCTGAGGAATGAATAAATCTCCTTGCAGCTCTCCTTTTACACCTTTAGAGGGGGGGAACAACTGACTGAAGTTCACAGAGCGCTGTGAAGAGTGGCGCTGTGCTCTGTGTGAGCTCTCGCAAAGTGATGCTGGTCAAGGAGAAAAGCTACAGATCCATTCAGTCACCGACATGAATAATGTTTTGCGGCTGAGCTGAAATAGATGGTGCGTATAGTCTGAAGTACTGGGCCTGCTGGTAAAGCCAGCCTGATCTCACAGAAATACGTTAAATCACCGTTGCATTGCGTGGCGGTGGCACGGAATGTGTTAAAATGACATGCTGGCACCACAGAGACAACGTCAATGGAAAATCAGTTTGGATCATTTTTTTATGTGGTGGACAAACATTCCCAGGTTCAACAGAAATACATTTTGATCTAAGTCTGCATAGGGAGGAGGTCAGGGTTGATGGATGGATGGATGGATCCAACACAGGACTTTCAATCAGGAGACTGGTGTTTGTGTCCGGGTAAAAGCAAACGCTGACATTTTTTGAATCACGAAGGCTACGTAAGAAGTTACCGAACAAATTTACGTAGTTCTTCTGACCCGAACGGAAATGTTGTACTTATGAAGGAGTTAAAGAGTTACGTAACAAACGTAGTTCTTTTAACCCAAATCATGATGTGTTCTTTCCTGAACCTAACCAAGTCATTTTGTTGCTAAACCTAACGTTAAATTGTTTAGTGGTAACACATCATTTTAACATATGCCACGCCGCCACCGCCACGTAATGTGCTGTTAAGAGGTTGTGGTTCATTTCTCAACTTTGATCACCTTCCTAAGTACATCTGCAACTGCTAAAAAAGTTAGTTTTTTTGTGTGATCACTAATGCTGCACACTGAACCAATTGGTGAAGTCGATTCGTTTCCTAGTCGTTCACATTTGTGTCACGGGTCTTGCATCAGTCAGACACACGGTTGTGTTGTGTTTTGTCACCGTTGTGTCACATCTCAGACCCTTACACACACTGTAACCTCCTTCCACAGAAAAAAACAAACTGCAATGTCCTGCAACAAGAGTACAGAATGCCGTCATCGGGTCGAGATTTCACTTCGTCCACTACTTTGGTTTATGACCAAATACCCACAAAATGAATTACATTCCCATCGGCCTCGGCTGTGGTCTGTGATACTGTAGAATGCTGACATGCTAAACTAACATGGTGACCGTCATAGCCTACCTGCTAAACATCAGCAGGTCAACATTGTCGTTGTGAGCATGTTAGCATGCAGACGTCAGCGTGTTTGCCCACAGTACTGCTGTGCCGAAGTACAGCCTCACAGAGCCGCTACAATGGCTTCAGTAGTTCAGGAGAAAGTAGAGCACCTTTTTTTTTTAATGGACTTTTCACATGCTCCTTGAGTCACTTCTGAACACTCCACCATATGAGAATATTTTAACAATGGGGTTTTGTTTGCGTTTTCTGCTAATTAATAAACAAAATCAGTCAAACATATGGAACCAAAAAGCATGACCCCCGTTTCAGAAAAACCTGGAACCTGACATCTCAGAGAAAGTAAGGTTCATGTGATCACCCCAGCTTGTCAATGGCAGATCAGTGCTTGTTCCGTAAAAGACGGCACAAAACCACAGAGACCCGTGTCTGGATATTGTTTCCCAATTAGCCAGAACGGCGGTCATTTCTGCAGAGACTGTTGCCAACATCTGAAACAACAGCCAGTGTATTTAGCAATTAGCCGCAGTGTGGCCCGATGGGGGTGGGAGTGTCCTGGCAGAGAGAGAAAACATCAGGGACGGACCTGGAGACGGAGCAGGGTAGAGACGACTAATTTCCCTCAGGAGGACTAAGATGCACACACGAGCGCAAACGCATGAATACAAAATGTACACGCACATACAGACATATGCACACAGACCTGCATTCAGCCACGAGCACACACACACACACACACACACACACACGCACACGCACACACACACACACACACCTCTTTACATCTTTGATAAAACCTCAGGGGAGTTCAGGGTTGGAGCCAGTATAGCTGCAAACTGAGTGTTGACCAGTGTGTTGTGTTCTCCCCGTGCCGTGTATCTCTTGTCTAATGAGGAGGTGCCAGTGCCACCAGTTAATTTAGCAGAAGACAATCGCACCCTGACTCACACTGACATTTATAGGCAATTAGGACCTGCCTGAGAAAAGTGTGTGTGTGTTTGTGTGTTCGTCTGTGCATTCGTGTGTGTGTGTGTGTGTGTGTGTGGTAAGTGCAGCAGCTCTGTCAACATTTTTATCAAAACTGACAGAACAGCCCTGTAGCTAATTTTGTTTGCATACAGATAATGGGGAGACACAATTTTAATTGCATCATGACATTAAATTCAGCTGATTTTGTGTATTTTACGAGGCGTGTAACTGGTACAAGTATCTATGAGGGCATTTTTACGCACACAGAGATACATAGAAATGTGAACTTACTGTCATGAAGTTGGCTTGTCAAATATTGTTTGACAAATTAAGTTATTTTCTATATTCTTTTTTTTTTTTTAAAGCATGTGTTTGATTACTTTGTGAATTTGAAACCTGGATTGATTTCATTCTTTGAGGTCAGAACTTTTGAGTGTCAGGTTTCTCCCTCCATAAATCATAAGATATTGTCAACAGCCATGAAAAGAATAATGTTTCCCCATGTTTTTAGGAATAAGATGTTCTATAAATATGGCTATGAATGATATATGAACAAACCCCTTTGTAAAAACCTTCAGAATATATAAAAAAAGAAACTGGAAGGTTTGGTGAATGTAAGTACTACTAACGAAAAGACAAACGATATGTTTTGTAAAATAGCAAACATTTTGAAGACACTACAGGTGAATAGGTTGAAAAAAAAACACTAATAGATAACACCATGAAACATCTCCATTGATTACTGGCATTATTGAATGCTAACGTTTGGTGAATTTAGGAGAAACACACAATGGAAGCAAAAAAGCCAAAAATCTAAAAATTGACTAGTGCATGAAAAACCTGGTTTCGGCCTGTAGTGAACGCAACTTTAATTCACTTCTGCATCACTTTCACTTTTCAGCACCAGGCATAGCGCCTGCTCCAAACCCCGTATGTCCCCGAAAGCGACTCTAACTTCTCAGCCATTCTCCGATCAAAATTCACGCTCACAGAGTCTCAGAAACACGCTCAATGACGTTTTGAGGGGGGGGGTTTGTATTTTCAGTCCTCAGATGAACCCATAGAATCTCTTACAGCTAGTCAAAGGTCACCACACAGTGCTGAGCGGTGTAGAAGCGATCGCCTGGAGGACCGTGTGTGATGTAATGCTGCTTGCATCACACTGTATCTCCCCCAGCTGATGACAGTCAGGCCTGTTTCCCCTGCCAGCACATCCCAGCTGCTATGAGGCAATGTAGTCTGCCAGGCACAATACGGCGTGTCAGCCCTCAACAATGGAGGACTTGTGCTCCCTGGATGGCATCATTGTCACAGTTTTTTTTTTTCGTTTTCTTTCTTTCTTTCTTTTTTTGGGAGGGAAGGCTTTGTGAGTTGTTGTTGTTGTTTGTGGATGTTGTTTTAGCTACATGTCTCTCTAGGTTAGCCAGTTATTAACCCTTGCATTGTTGGCTGGGAGACAAAGGATGCAGTGAGTGGTGATGCACGGCTCATATGCGGACTGGATGTGGGTCATGGGAAGAAAAATGGGTACGATAGTGCCGTGGGATCTATACTTTTAGGTTTTAAAGACTCCAAACCAGGTCAGACACGGTACAGCAAAACCAGAGCGGGAGAACTTGAGGTGGACTTATTACGTGGCTTTAGAGAGAAGAAATGACTCAATCATCTCTCACAAATGAAAAGTTAAATTTAATCTATTGAATCTATTCTTGATCTGGTATGAGTAGCTTATGGTGACTAACTATAGTTATTGTGTTTTAACTTTGCTACATTTTAGCATTTCCAGTAATTGTTGCCACAATTATCGCTGTTCTGTACTTTAAAGCTACTACCAGGAACTTTAATTCTGTGATGATTTTGGCGGCCCCTGTGGACAAAAGCGGTACTGTTTCCGAGTACCAGAGTGCCTTTTAGAAAACCTCTCATTTTACTGCTGGGCTGGTCCATGACAGAGGCCTCACTGGAGTCTGAGCTGAAGGACTTACTGGTGAACCTGCATGAATTTATCTGACACGGTGGCATCAATGACGAGCTTTAAGCATAACTACATAGAAATAGCCTGATGGTCTTGTTTACTTATGTAGTTCATATAGAGGCATCACTATTGAATTGAGACTGCTTTATAACCAGTTACAAGTTTAAATCAGAAAAATGTGTTCTTGAAACTTGACTTGTACTCCTCTTGGCCTAACTTTCCCTTCAGTAAATAGTCCTTTTGCTTTGTTTACAACCTGGATTTAATTTTCATTGTTTGGTTATATCAATAAAAGACAATGTATCTAACAAGTTACATTGCTGAGATCTCAAAATACCAACATCACAAAAAATAAGTCAAATGTGATCTGAGACATCTGCAATTAGACAGTGAGACAGGTGAAATAACCACAAAAATAAGACCAAAGTCATCTTCATCTTTTTAATACGAGGGAGGTTTGGTCACAAGTGACCGATTTACAGTGGAGGGAACATTATTGGTAGAAAAGGTTTTGCTTAATGGAGCAATGATTGTTGACTTGCAGTGTCGTATAATTATGGGTAGGTTAATACTCCTAAGTCCTTTGACAATTCAAATATTGAACCTCTTACCTACATAAACAGGTTTCCTCGTAGTGACAGTGGTGAGTGCCTCGGGCCAAAGTGTTTGCAGGGTCTCCTCTCCAAAACGATTCATTAAAACTTGAGAAAAAAAGAGTATACTTCCACTCTTATAAGGTTAAAGATGCATCTTTATCTTTTTTTTTGCATTGCCAGTGTTGTTGTTACATGAACTGGACAGGCCAAAGTACTGATATAGATACTGAACTACTGTGTGTGACTGCTTTTTGAAGAGTATAGAGTAAAGAGTAAATAGAAACTAATACAGCTTGACAACACTGATATTTTTTTCTGCTATGATCTCAACATTAACAATGTAACGATTACCTCGCCCACCAGAGGGCTGCGTCACTGTAACGTACGCAGATGTAATAATCTGTCTGAAACGACTGACGCCGGCATTCTTCTCAGTACTTCATGTAGTAAATTATGGTCCATTTAGAGTCAAATAGACCATAAAGCTCCTGCTTTATGGTCTATACCTTATGCTTCAGGGCGGGCTTACTGTGATTGACAGGTCGCTGCCGCAACCAGAGCCGTATCCAGCGTCTCTACGTCACTCCTCCGCATTCCAAATATGGTAACTTACGTTCATCATTTGCAAAATAGCAAAGATGGCGACGGCCGTATTCCACGATGGTGAACTGGAGGCTTCATAACGGCAGTCCACAAACCAACGGGTGAGGTCACGATGACTACATCCACTTCTTATACACAGGCTGTGGTCAGTGGCCCTAAGCTTCAAGCTATGATGCTCTAGATCAGTTTCTTTTCAGTTTTGGACTTATAAACGTCCGTCTTGACAGGAAGTTGGGTTTAGGCAACAGAACCATGCAGTTAGGAAAAGAGTGTGGACGATGTTAACTTATGTTAACTTATGATGTTAACAACTCACGTGACAAAATGTCAAGATTTACATTTTCATTTCGTGCGGGACACAAACATCGGCCTCCTTAACTAAAGTTCTATGGCTGTTTGACCCACCGTCGCTGCATCTCACACTTTATACTATATATTTATATTATATCAGTTGCTGTGACCCTCTGATAATGTGGGTTTACTTTGGAGTTGGCCGAGGGGGGCGCTGACCAAGTGTTGGTATTTGACGAGGTGAGACCAGGTTGTCACAGGTCACAGTTACCGGGCACCGAGCCAAACCTGTGAAGACCCGTGGTGAGGAGCCCTTCTTCTTCTTCTTCTTCTTCTTGTTCTTCTTCTGTCCTTCCTTCGTGTTTCAACCTCACACATTTTGTTGTCACAAAGTAACTATTGCTCCTGTGCCCCCCTCCCCTCCCCCCTCCTCCCCTAGTGTAGATTCAAAGTCATAATCCCCCCTCTCCCCCCTCACCGCTCCATCTCACCAGGTCCCCCTGAGCTTTGCCCGTCCTCATTAGCGGGTATTTTTCCCATGTTTGTTAATTGTGTCCCGCTTTCCTCGCCACCTGCCCCTCCCTCGCCCCTTCTCTTTTCCTCCTCCTCCTCCTCCTCTTCCTCCCCTCTTCCTCCCCTCTCGCTCTCTCTCTCTCTCTCTCTCTCGCCCTCTCCCCTGCTCATCTGTGCTCTCTAACAGCCACTAATTGTCATCATAAGGATGCGTCCGCTGTCACAACTGGAGAACAGACTGCAGACAGACAGTGTGCAGGCTGGCTGCTCTGGCCCCTGGAGGCCTCTGCACCGGTGTCTGGGGGGCCCGGAGGACCTTGGCAGGCAGCAAACCTCCCTCTGCAAGTGTAGCTAATGAAGACGGGATTAGAATTCTTACCTGGTGGAGGAGGAGAGGCAGTGAACTCAACATAGGCAAACTGGGAATTAACAGTAAATGAGAGGGGGGACAGAAAGGTACGGTGGCTGCTAGACAAGGGGACAATGGTTAGAACTACACAATACCATAAACAGAGGATAGCTACCTTTCTTGATGATGTCATTACTCAGACTCTTAACTCGACTTTGAGTCATCTGTTAAATCCTTGAGATCAAATTTTTCCAATCGGACATTTTCACTCAACAGGAACTAAATCAAGCCTGTGTCCGTTTGAATCCTCTCACCTCTCCGCGGTCACATTTGATGTGTTAGAATACATCACATTCAGTAATCTTTGTCTGTTCGTTTCAAGACTTCATTCGTTATGAAGCTGAGGGAAATGTGAAGACGCCATGTTTCTACAAATTGACTATACTGCATCAAATGGATTATTCGTGTGCATCATTTCATACACATGTGCCCAAAGTTCTTGTTTTGTTTCATGGGATTATCTTTAAAATATTTTTAGACCAAATTTTCTTTGGGATTTTCAAAATACTTGCCAAATTTATCACAGTTTGTTTTTGGATGAATATAAATCCATAACAAAACACTTTTACAGGCCAACGTCTTAAATACATCAAGCTTAAATATCAACCGATAAACTTCCCTGTAACTATGGTGGAAAGGGAACATTTGTCCAGGCTCTGTGTCACATGGCATTACAGTGATAACGAGATTCCTTAAGTCATTTTTATTGTCACTGAAGTTATTAAATATCGTGATTGTATGTGATGGCTTAACAGTTTTTAAAACAGACTTTTTTATTATAAGCTTTGGAAAAGCTTTGGAAAGTTTTGTCTGCAATACTGTGAATACTGAAGGAACTGAGTAGCAATGAAGTGAGGTACTTCTATTTAAATAAAAAATACAACACAGGTAAAGTATACTGCAGTTTGAGTAAAGTTGACTGAATTGGCATAAAGACTGGCAGACTGCTGTTTGTGCGCCTGCATGCATGTGTGTGTCTCTGTGTGCAGCCGAGCATGTGTCTCCATACACGCACATGTTGGTGTGTGCGTGCGTGTTCGTGTGCAAGGGGGAATTTTGTGCTTTGCGGCATGTGTGCCCTCAGCATGGGGCCACGGCCGGCCCCGTGCCGGCCAGCTGGAGGCTCAATCTGTTGAGGGGGCGCGCTGCTCAGTGGTGGGAGGTCGGCCGGACCCACAACGACGCCCCGACCATTCGCCCCGGCCTCCCCTTCTGACCGGGACGTGCAGCTTGGCAGGCCCAGCCAGGGACTGACAGCCCCGCACAGCCCAATCCACAAGAGTCGAGGAGGAGGAGGAGGAGGAGGAGGAGGATAACGGTTAGAGAGATACGGGAGAGGAGGATGGTGATGGGCTAGGGATGTGGAGGTGGTGGCAACTTTGGGCAGAGAGGGAGAGAGGGAGAGAGAGAGGGAGGGAGAGAGGGAGAGAGGGAGAGAGGGAGAGAGGGAGGGAGGGAGGCAGGGAGGAAGGGATGGAGAGAGAGAGAGAGGGAGGGAGGGAGGGAGGGAGGGAGAGACTGCTCACAGCAAGGCAGCGAAGACAGCAGCGGAGCAAAGTCCAGGCACACTGCCAACTGCAGAGAGAGCAGTAGAGTGGGCTGATGAAGGAGGGAGGAGAAGAGAAAAAGGGGAGAGAAGGAGGTAGCTAGAGAAAGGATAGATTTGGGGAGGAACACAGAGAAAAAATAAAGATTGAGGGAAGAAGATTGGATTTTCGTTTACTTGGAAGACCAAATTAGTGAGGCCTCCGTGTATTTTATACAAACGGTGCAAATCATTGTCAAAGTTTAGAGAACATTATGATGGCTGTATATGATGCCGTTCCCACGCTCACTTATGTCTCCTTAGTTGTTGCACAACATTTTGGGTTGAAAACATTTGTTACACAAATTTGGTGCAAAATGAAAAGAATTTGGACCACTCTGTAATTGATCAATCCAAAATCTCTCCCAAAAATACCACATTAAGACACAAATACCTTGAGGAACACCATGGAAACACCCGTGCTGTGATTTGGCATCAAATACTTCGCACATTTGGAGATTTCTGGAAGAATCGCATTTTTCGGCGATGGGATGGCGCACACTTCTGTTCTAGAAACTGCTGAGAAACCCCCTTACAGTCAATATACCTACGAAAGGTAATATAATATCATACGTCCTCTGAATGCCCTCAGCCTCTTTTTTTGTGATTGTAAAGTTTTACGAGGCTGTGATTATTTTCAAGGTCACAACGGGTCATTTTATACAGTGACGTCAAGTTTTAAAAAATGGTCTCACTGTGTAGAAATGTCTACTATGGGGTCTGCCATCATCACACATGAATATGACCGGGGTCACTGGATGCACAAGAGTCTCGGCTTTCCACTCATACCCAATCTTTGCAATTCCAAGACTGTTGAGGACCCCAATATGCAGATAAAACTTTTTAGAATAGGCGAAAATAACACATTGGGATATTTGCCCAACACTGGGATTATCATAAAGTAGGCATGTCTGTAGAGGGGAGACTTGTGGGTACCCGTAGAACTCATTTTGTTCAGGTAGTTTTAAGTGATAAAGGTTCACTTCAAAAAGCTAGCCCGCTACAGTATCTTACAAACATAAATTGTGTCTGGCAGCCTTGCTATATTGCCTGAAGCCAGGCAATGGGATGATGTCATCATGAGGTATATGACAGCTCCACCGATCAGCCACCTCTTTGCCCATTTTTAGAGTCGGCTGTGTCTTCGCTGCCAAATACCGACGGCCGGAGCGTCACGACGTCTATAAATGACGTTACGTAAACTATGACCATATTTTAAACACAGTCTATTGTTCAAAACAAAATAGAAATACATTTCGATCAAAAATAGTTCTGTCAAGATGTTAATAATGTATAGCAAACACCAACACCACGCTGCTCCCCGAGCTTTATCTATATCATTTTGTTGTGTCGGCATGTGTGCGCGCGCGCGTGTGTGTGTGTGTGTGTGTGCGTGTGTGTGTGTGTGTGTGTGTGTGTGTGTGTGTGTGTGTGTTTGGGTGCTTTCTGTGTGTCTTTACCAGACTGGTCCGCTGCTCTCTCTGACAGTTTGATGCAGGGCACCGGGGTTACATCTGAGGGAGTGTTTTTAGCGGTCACCAGTCTACAGAGGGGACGCTAGCTGGCACCATCTGGTCATGAGATCCAACGCTTATCTGGCACGGTCTTGGCCAATGTCCATACCTGCTTGTTCTGCAGACCCACACACACACACACACACACACACACTTACTGGGGGTCAAGCTACCCTAAACGACAGGCTGAGAGCAGATGTCCGTCAACCCTCCCAGTCCAGTTAATTAAGCAGAATCACAAACAGCAAGGACACACATGCATACTTTACACACACACACACATACACACACACACACACACCAACACACACACATGCACAAGCATACTGTAGATGCCCACAGCCGGATAGCCCAACGGCTGTTTGTCCTTACTGCTTATCTAAAAGGAAGAGATGGCCACAAAATCAGTACATGCCTGTGTTTGTGTATGTGTGTGTATAGTGTGTGTGTGTGTGTGTGTATGTGTGTATGTGTGTATGTGTGTGTGTGTGTGTGTGTGTGTGTGTGTTTGTGTTTGATTGATTTAAAAAAAGAAAAAATCATTCAAAAGCTGCAACCACAGATGACAAAGTGATAGTATCCCTGAACTGAACTATAAATGGTGAGTCAATAATAATAATAATATTAATAATATTGTAGTGGTTTTTTATGCGTTTATTTATTTATTTGTTTGTTTTTACTCCGGCCTATTATCTTTGATCAAACATGACGGTTCAGACAAGTTTAAAGTTTCATGTTTTGGCCAATTCACGTAGATATGATGTGTCAGAGTCCCTGGTGTCCTCTGAAATACATTCCTATAAAAGTAGTGGATGGACACACCCGCTAGGGTGAAGGATAGCATTCGATTTAAGTAGTAAAATGCGTGAGAGGAAACAAGCCCTTATTTCACATTTATTTTTGCAGAAATTTCATGAATGTAAAAAAAAAAAAAAAAAACACAATATTTTCATGGAAACAAAAAATTCTCTCATCAACTGTGTGTGTGTGTGTGTGTGTGTGTGTGTGTGTGTGTGTGTGTTGTCGGGCTGGCAGCCTCTGTGGTTGACTGTGGCATCATATCAGTGCCGGTGAAGGGCCTCAGTGTTTCTCCCTCCATTGTAATCCCAGCAGCCGGTGGGGTGAAGTAAAGGATTGTGCGATCCAATGAAGCGTGCTGTTATCAGAGACTTCAGCCTCGGACATGAAGCTGACATCACCCCATTGCCTCAGTTTAGAGCTGCGTGATGCACAGCGGGTCACTGTGGGACGGGGAGGGAGAACCCCAGAGCCATGTGGATCGACTGCATCATCGGTGGACCAGGCCTGGTTCAGCTGAAAGGCAGTCTCACCTAAAACACGGCTTCGTATCAAATGAAAGAAGTTTTGTTTGGACACTTGGCACTTGGACTATAATCAGACTTGGGTCTCAAAAATGGGGATGATGGAGACTTGATTTACTTCGGACTTGACTCTCTGAAGATTTGACTTGAAAGCAAAAAACATTTGAGTCAAGTCATGCTTTGGCTATGGAAAATCCTGAAATAATAGAATATTAAGATACCAGCGGGCAGCCTTGCATAGCCACACAGCTTGAATATTTATTCATTAATATTTATTAAGAACAAGAGATATTGATACAGAAAACTGTTTGCATTCAGAGACTTAAAAGACCTGAATCTTAACTTGCAATTTAAACCTCATAAATCCTTTAATTTACATATTTGTACTTTTTGGGGGGATGGAGGGACTTCCAGACACATCGAGATGTGAGGGTTTAAACAACGTCTGATCCTCCTGCGTGACGAGGACAGATTGGAGGCACTGGTAGGTTATTGAGAAACTATTCGCCAGAAAGAAAAGCCCAGGTTTCTGGTCTGTGGGGGTTCACATGAAGGAGAGCTGACATCATCCACATTTCAGTCTCAGGCTCCCTGTGGCTCTCTGCCTCAGAGGAGTACGATGATATCACACCTGCACCGACTTATCTGTGCTGCTCTGCTGGACAGAAACAAGAGACAGGGGCCATGCAGAGAGACTGAAGCCAGAAGAGCCACTGGCAATGACGATCAAGCAGGTTCACGAAGTGGAACTCTTGCGCCCTCTACTGGCCAAAAGCCCAAACGTGCGCTCGTCCTGGCTTTGTTGGAACGTCCCTGAGGTCCCATTCGATTCTGGAGGAACAGAAATGATGGAGACGGTGTTCAATCCGTGTTTTTAATTCATACATTGATTCAGATTAATTGCTAACTTAACCTATAAATTCAAGTTCGTCAGGGCTCAGCAGGTCAGCAGAGAGGGAATTAATGTCAAATTTGTCTACAGGCAAGCATGAAATTCAACAAATATGTATCACATTTCCAATTAATAAGACATGTGAAGTTCAATCCCAACCCTCAAAAACTTGTTTATGTCTTTTAATTTGAGTCAATCCAGACTTTTCTTATAAAAATAGATTTTAGGTTTTTAATGGCTTATCTGCATGTTAATTATATGTAATATATGATAAATACCTGTCTTATTAAGGCTTTTTAATGTATCATATGCATGTTTTCAGTTAAATTTGTTCCATTTTAATGCATAACAATCCCTTAAAACCTTAGATCTTAGAGGGGCCTCTGGCAGCGTGACGTCTATGTTGGCTCCCAGCCCGGAGAAGCAGCATGGCGAGAGTCGCTCCTGGCTGGAGGAGGAGACTACAGGCTGCCGGGCACGGAGCTCTCCACCCCAGAGCTCAGACCACAGGTCGAAGGCGGCAGGGAAGCCGGATCTGGGTCGGTCGCTGCCGGAGCCCCAGCTGGAGGAGTTTCTGGTGAACCTGCTTCTGATTTGGGCCTGGAATCAGACCCGATGACAGGCATTGAGAATACCTGCATAGACGTGGAAGTAGTCAATATTCTCGCTGATTGTTTCATTATTTCATTCTTATGTAGGTCATGTAGAGGCATCAGTATCAAATTGAGACTTTTTCAAAAACCAGTTCAAAGTTCCATGTCGTAACTTTTCATCCAGCACACAATATTCCATATCTACAATGTCGGATCCCAAAACACCAGAGAAGCATTCATTTAAAAAAGTAACCTCTTTTCAGATGTATCCCCCTTCATACTACTACCACCACTACTACAGTACTACTGAATCCTTTTGGCTAGCTGACTCTTGCGGTGTGTAAACAGCCCTGTGACTATTCTCACCAGGGTGCAAAGAGACACACGTAATTTGTGTGCTCATTTTGTTTCACTGAGCCATTACACAAAGGGATGGTCATAGGCTATTCTCACACTTGATTATACATGAGTAAACACGATTTTCTGACTATTCAGCCTGCAAAAATGATTTTCTTTACAGCGCGGCTGTTGAATCTAGGACACGAGCCTCCGTTACATAACAGTTAATGAAGAGAGTGTGAGATTAGAAAACACTGAAATCTGTTTTTCCTTTCCAAAACCTCTTTGTTGAGGCCATCGTTGGCGTCAGCTAAAAAACAGCCCTGACACTTGAATACCTCTAATCTCTAACGTCTTCTGAGGACACAGCCGGGTTTTACCCAAAGGGTTCATTTTTAGGAAGGAATACTTGTTTTCTCAACATGGAGAAAGATCCATAGACTGTGCAAAAGAAATGGACATGATCACTGTGACATCACCCATAGGTGGGTGGGTGGTGGATTGCCGCTTTGAAGCCTCAGTCATAGCCATCTTGCTTTTTTGGCCGTTGCCATCTTGTTTTATTGCCGAATCAAGTACAATCGAACACTGGATAATACATTGTTACACAACCAAAATGTTACAATTAACTTTCATGAACTGAAAACACACTGTGAAAGGGTTAAAAGTTGTAAGAAGAAAACAACGACAACTCCTAGACCAGACAACGCCGTGGTAGCGACGTGTCAATCATAAGTTGGCCACGCCCTAAAGCATAACCTGCTTTATGGCATATTTGACTCTAAATGGACCATAATTTAGTAAATGAACATCATGCTGTATTGAAGAAGACTTGAAACTAGAGCTTGAGACCATGAACTCATGTTTACAATGTTTACTGAGGGAATAAATCAAGAGAGAAGTAGGGTCATTTTATCATAGACTTCTATACAATCTGACTTCTCTTTGCAACCAGAAGAGTCGCCCCCTGCTGGTCAGTAGAAAGAATGCAAGTCTAAGACTCTTTAACATTGGCTTCACTTTTCAGAACTTGAGGTTGTCTGGGAAAGAATTGCACGCTGACCAGGTGGAGATGGTCTTTGTGGACTCACTGGACAGCTCTGCTGAGGTGTGGAAGCCCTTGAGCAAATGGTCGCCTGATAGGAAATACAGGCCACAACCTTTGAGTAGAACAATATAAATTTTATTCCAAAACTTGAAACCTCAACTTGCGAAAGCAAGCAGCCAGTTGGTGCTCTGCAATCTCTCGACATGTGTTTAAATGTGATTCATTGTGAAGACATAAAGGACACTTTACCATTATAAAGAGATTGTGAGATGGATCCTATACCCATAATTCCTCAACATGAAGGGACCTACCCTTGGGAAAATATGGGACTCCCTCTTCGTTCACTGCAACAGCATCCATCTCAAGGCCCTGACAACTGAAACAAAAAGAGAGTTTTAAATGTTAGTGGGTGTCAACTCTCCTGATGCATGGGCTTCGGGCCTGGGAAATTACTCTAATTCCACATCTTCTATTCCTTTTTGCAGAATATAACCATGTAGGATTTAAGACGCAATTCATGAACAGCAGCGATATTCCAAAGCACTTTCACCAGCTTATAATTTGAGAATGTAAGTTTGAAAGCATATTTTTGGAACTTCTGAAGACTGAAAATAAACCCTTGGATTCCAATTTTCCTCTTACTTTTCCACTCAGATGACACCGTGAACTGTTCAAACCCCAGATGTCTTGATTTTCTTCATTATTGCATCACTCCAGACGTCTTCTGCACCATTTTACACTTTTCCAAAAGTCAAAAAAGAAAGTCAACTTGATACTGCATCTGAAGTAAAGTCCTGTGGGTTAAAAGCTCATTTCCATTTTGTAGCCTATATATATATATATATATATATATATATATACATTAATAATCACATTACTTTTGACCAATTTCCAAAGTAGGCACACTTCAGTGAAGTCAGAAAAGTTAGCGTTAGGAGCGTTAGGAGTGCTGAAGTCTTGCTTGAGATCAGTTATGTATTTATAATGAAAGTCGTGTCTGTGTTGTCAGAGTCGAGTTATTGCCAGAAATGGGACTCAGGTAATTTAGTCCAAGTCTCAAGCAAGTCTCAAGTCATTTTTCTTCTTGGTCAAGTCAAGATCCAAGTCAAGTCACATTAAGATTCTTTATTTCATAATTTCTTGTAGATAAAATGAACAGAGACAAGTCATTTGAGTCACCATGTCTCAAGTCCAGTCACTAGTCTTTAACTTCTAAGTCCAAGTGGAGTCTCAGGTCATGTATTTTCTGTTGAGTCATCATAACAGTCATCTCAAGTCCAAGTCACAGTGATTCCAGTCCACATCTTGCTGTGTCATGAGGCATTAGAGACCATTTAAATATGCATGTTTGACATCTGCAGAGACAGAGGATGTGGTGAACAGTGCTCTGGCCCAGAAGACTGCGGAGAGGCCTCTGCAGACTGCAGGGCCGTGGGAGCTGTGTGTGACAGCCCCGTTTTCAGAGGCAGTGTCAAGTTTGGATTCCAAAGGAGGATGAGAGGACAAATCAAAGACATTGTGTTTGACATGCCCCAGAGCTGTGCCCCAGGAAGCTCGACACCTGTCACCCCAAACCAGCTTCCAGGAAAGTGAGTGAGGCAGCAGAGAGTCACAGAGGTGAGAAGGTTCATCTTTCACCGTGATAATCTGCTCAATATGTTTGTGTCTCACACCCCTTAAAGGACTTTATCACCTCGTACGTTCACACTTCATTATATATTCATGCACATTCAAACTCAAGCACTCTGCTGAAGACATTGATTTCCATTTTAACATTTATATAGTGTTAGTAATTTTGACTAAATGCAAAGAATTATATGTTCAGCATCACATATATCTGAATCTGGAAGGATAAACTTGCCCACTGTTTATTGAGTCAGTGTGTTGGTGTGCAGTGCAGTACGAACTGACTGATCATCAAAGTCAGAACTATTATTTACACCCACCCAGAAATCCCCCTCTTAACAATGTAATATTCTGCAGGACCTTCACAAATATCAATCTATTTTATTAATATATCTTAGAACAATAGGGAACAATGAATTTAAATTTTTGTTTTCTGAAAACATACTGAAAATGTCAAGTGTTATTATGAAATTCAGAGATAAACCTCTGGGAAAATAAAAAGATCAACTCTCACTGTCGGGGGTTTTAAGGAAGCATTTTAAAGGGATGCCTGCGGAACTGAACCCTGAGTTTCTTTTTTCATACGCAACGTCGGCCTATCTACTACGAAGTGTGCCACGGGAAGATTATACAGATTTTCAGTTATTTATATGAATCTGTGAATAAATGGATTCATCTAAAGAACAAAATATATTTAATACAATGTTATGCATTTGGCCTCCACTCCCTGATGAGATGATGGAGAGAGCTTTTGTTGACAGTAATGAATTATTCAGCATTATAAAAAAACACGTTGAGGCACGATGAGACATCAGCAGAAAGGAGGAGGAGGAGAAAGTATGAGTTTAGTTAAGGAGACAAAAAGAAGCAACATGCACATCTACAGAACATGATTTATTCCTTACTTAGAAGAATGTATTATCCATACTCATCATGGGCCTTTGTGAGCCTGGAAAGGCTTTATTGGAGTTCAAAACTGAAGAAATCTCTTCTGAATCCACCTCATTACGGGGTCCTGTAGATTTAAAGAAACAACTTTGTTTTGTTTTTTGACCGACTGTGATTGATTCTTTCTCTGTTTGAATAAGTTTCATATTGTGAATTTTATATGCAAGAAATACAGCTGTTTTTTTAACTAACTTTTTTTACTTTTTTGAATATAGATAACAGAACTGTGAAAAGTGTGTCGATGTGTGTAAAGAGTGCATATGTGTGCGAGAGAAAACTGCAACAATCGTTGACTTTGATTGGATGACGTCTGTTTGGGACGAAACTATTTTGCAATGCTGACAGTCTGAGTAAAACATGGAGGTATTAATGTCAGAACTGTGACCTGTTAGAAGATAGAAGATCGGGAGTCAAACAATCTGAATTACCAGATTTATTCACTTAAACATTCTTGGCTTTTTTAAATTGTCTTTCTCTCACCATTTGTGACTTGTTTGGGGCCGAAGCTATTTTTCAACAAAATAAAGTATACTTTCAAGCTCTTTAGTTAAATAAATAATAAATAAATAATAATAATAATAATAAGTTAAATAAAAAATAATAATAATGTGACCCAACTTCAGCTCAACAGTTTTGACAAAAGTCTGTCATTACCACACATGTCCACTAGAGGTCTCCCTTGTAAATATAGTAGGAGACTGACTGACCTCCACATTGGAGAAATATCATCGTTGATAAAAAAAAAAAGAAAAAGTCATAAAACAAATGTGCTGTTTATTTTAGAGTTATTATCACAGCAGTTCTGAAACGAAACAGCAGCATACAGGAGGTCAGAAATCTGAAAAGAAAAGATCTGATGTCTTTGGGGTCTCTCTTTATAGTACATTTGCGCAGATGAGAGATGAACCCCATTCATGACATCATCATGTAAATTGCATGTTGTTGACAAAAGTCATTATTTTTAGAGGAGAGATTGTTTTGGTGTTTATAAGAGCATGTCAGAATGTGGGGGATTGGCTGACAGGGTGAAGAGGTCATTTCTCATTTCACTGTGAGTTGAGTCGTGATCGTGGGACCGTTTAAAGGGCCCCGACCAAGCAGAGTTTAAAGCAGAGTTTATGTGGTTTGGATAAAAAAAAAAAGTATATATATATAAATAAATCAGACCAGCCGAGACGCCAAATCCCACTTACTGACCCCCTATTTTCGGGGCCCTATGCTCGGACCACACCTTGGAACTCGGCCTTCATTTGGATCTCAACTACACATCTGGCAAAGTACTCAAGACCTCTTCTGTGGTCGTCCCAGCTGCAGCAGGTGTCTCCGGGATGACGGACATAATAAAAGTAAATTAGATTCATTTTGTTGTCAATTTACTAAAATGTAAAGTGTGTCTTTTAGTTTATAGTTTGGATGACGGACTGTGCCTTTAAAATCAGCCAGGCCTTTTTGGGCACAACTAAAAAGAATGAAAACCATGTACAGTTTCAGAAATACAATGTAAAAAGTATGTGTGATGAGATACTAAATCACAAGTATATGATATCTGCAAGGTAAAAAGAAAACATATATTTATTTATTTTTTACTTTAACCACATGAGTCCATTCCTTGTTAATTCGTCCTCTAACCATAACCATTGACTTTCTCTGACATCTTGAGGGTTCCGATGTAACGTGGCAGTGTGAAACCAGACTGCAGGGGATGTCTTTGTATTGTTGCTCTTCCTCTCGAACATCCTTTTTGACAGTGTGCACGGAAGCAGAGAGAGAGAGAGAGAGAGAGAGAGAGAGAGAGAGAGAAAGAGAGAGAGAGAGAGAGAGAGCGAGAGAGAGAGAGAGAGCGACAGAGAGAGAGAGAGAGAGAGAGAGAGAGAGAGAGAGAGAGAGAGAGAGAGAGAGAGAGAGAGAGAGAGAGAGAGAGAGAGAGAGAGCGACAGAGAGACGGACAAAATGAGTCTCTGAACTACACGGGACATCTACCCTGCTTCACCTTTAACGCGATGGTGTGGAGGATTGTGGGAGTGGACACACGTGATTAAAATCCGGTGAAGTGCTCGTTTTTTCTGCCGGTACGGAGGTATAGACCGAGATGGGGCGCGTGCCTCTGAGGTAAGACCAGCCACCCGTCCGTGCGTCCAAAAAAAGCAGACAAAGTGGACTGTTTCCTTTTGTGTGTGTTTGTTTTTGTTTACAATGACGTCGACCACTGGCGCGTGAATAAAGGGGGTCAGGTAAAAGACACGCATTGTTAACGTTACACCTGTGGGGAACAGGACATGTCATTGTTGGTGAGGAAGCGGACACTTGTGGAGCCTCACGGTTACAGCGAGGGAGCTGATTGGCTGTAGTGTTCACGGTAGGTCACAGTAAACTAAAAACGTGTGCTGGAAACCACCGAGTCGGTGGTTTAAAAAAATAATAATAATAATAATTTAATAAAATATTTTTTTTTAAAAAAGCGCGTGGGGTGCGTCAATAAAAAGGTGAGACAGGAAAAGAAAAATAGTTACCTTTTTAAAAATCCTTTTAAAACCTATAAACGCAAAATCTTAATTTACGAACACACTCCTTAAAGGAACAGTGTCTTACATTTAGAGGGATCTACTGGCAGACATGGAATATAATGTGTAATATGTTCGTTGTGTTTTCGTCATCCATTGAGCCGCTCATGTCTACATAAGGTGCGGGGACCAAGCGCCCAGGAAGAGGGCCGGGCTTTGATGTGAATGTGACATGTAGTGGTTAAACCGTTTCATTGCAACTTCCGGGGCCTTCACGTGATGCCATTTGGAACCACATAGACTTTTCCCATAGAATAATTTTAGTCCTAAAAGTTGTAAAAATGCATTAATACTGCATCCAGAGTTATGTTTCCTTGCTCCATTCATGGGAATGAGCATCTGGGGGATTGGATTCTGGGGCCCCGAATCTGGGATGAAGGGGTTAAAGGAAACGCTACAGTGAGCTAGCCCTCTGGGCAAGATGTCTTTAAGATCCGGCAAATTTTATCTAAATTTTATACTCTGAAGTCAACCTTTGTTTGCTTCACGCCCTTCTGAGCCCCGCCTCCAACGCGAACCAGTTTTCTTTGTACATCTATGGCGGGTCCTCTTCGGAGCCGATCACCATAGTTTCTACAGTAGGGCCATTCGCGTCGGCCATCGTAGTCAATCTTCTCATCTGACTTTGGCTAAAAAGAAAGTGGAGGTCACTGTATTTCCCAAAATGTGGAACAGTTTCTTTCAGCCGTCCACAAATACATTTTAAGTTTTAGAGGCAATTCGGTGGCGTAACCATTTCGCAACTGTAAACCGTTGACACATCCTCCCCGGTTCTTCTCGTACAGGGTCTTGACTGGTTGCATAGCAACTTCCTTCGGCGCGGTTACATGCACTCAAGTAACCAGGTTACAGTCTGCTTTCTTTAGTAAGCTGTTCTCATAAATGTCATGTGAACAAGAAGCCTGGGTTTCAGTAAATGGGGGTAGAGGCTAAGACCTTACTTCTCCATCTAGATGTGTCCTGGAGAATGCCTTTTTTTTTTTTTTTTTTTTTTTTATTGGCCATATAAGCAAGGTTTCTCTTTGGCTTTTTAATGTGTGGATGCGCCCTGAAAAAAAAATCTGGGTCGGAAGGAGGAAAAGTATTGCCACACAACAGCAGGGGGGCAGAATGAAAGTAAAGATCGTTACAGAATCATAAATGAATACCATCTGACTTGGATGGAAACGGACAGAAAGTAGTCTGTAGAATTCTAAATAAGTGGCTTTCCACCACTGAACTTTTGACTATTTGTCCAGTTCAGACACATTTGTGATGTTAAAAAAACAGAAAGCGGCGTCTTTTTAACTCCAGCTAAAATAAATACAGTCAAATAAGCGATGCCTCCAACTTGGGGTCTGGGCCCTGTTTGGTTGATTTGATTTTGGTTTGCTGTAAAGACGCCGCTCCAGGCTTTGGTTGCTGCACCGGCGTCTTTCCAGGCTACATGGGTTCAGAGAGCTTTGTAAATATGCACAAGCAATGCCAAGAATGTAGACAACTTCGCCGCTCGGTGTGAAGTCTTCGGTGCCCTGCTAAAACAACACATCTCTTCATTTTACCAGTTCATTGTCGGTGTGTCGGCATCCGTTTGGCTGGCGGTGCAAGTGTTCCAACATGTGTCGTCTACCTGTGGGAGAATCTTCTGCTGCCAGTTGGCTCTCTGACTCACGCTGTCGCCAGGCAATCGGATGAAATGCACAGCGGCGAGCGAGGCTTTTCTTTTCTGCTCCGTTCCATCGGGTGTTAAATCACGGTTTTAATCAGACAGATTTAGCTCTGTGGAGCTGGTGTTTGATTAGTCATTGACTTTAAATGCGGAGCGCTGTTTCTATTTTGTCACAGAAGTCTTTGACATTCCCTTTTTTTTTTTTTTTAAAAGGTTTATTTTATCAGAGGATCAACCATCTTGTATGGCTTTTTTTTTCATCCACTTTAACAAATAGTAGCATGCAGTTGCAAATAGATTGAATTCTGAGTTGGCTGCTGATGGACACATTATGCATTGCCTAAAAATGGGCATGCTGGAAATTGCTCACAGCTGATTACACGGCGGTGAGGGCGGTGTGACGGCATGTAAAACCAGAAAATTGCATAATCACTTTAATTCCTGAGGTATTTTTGGCCAACTATAAGTGGTCAGGTTTGATTTTGGCAGAAACTTTCCAAAGAGATTTTTATTGACGTCAGTTGCCTTCCATAATTTTACTTTTAATACAAAATTGTGCAGTGGTATTAGAGTGGCCTATTAAGCTTTTCATCAGTTTGAGAAAAAGACATTTTACGAGATGGTGAAAGTGCTGACACTTTTTTAGTGGTGAGACGGAAATCTATGAGCATTTTAGAAAATATATGTGAACATCAAATTAAGGCCAAAAACAAGGATTTCATATGATTTAAACTAATTAAATGACAATAAAAACATATTTAAATCAAGTAGATGGGGCATGAAAAAATATCACTAATCTGGGCAAAAATATTACAACAAAAGCCCTTAATTGACTTGACTTAACTAGGGCTGCAAAATTATTGGATTTATATTTTTTATTAATAAAATGGGGGAAAAAGCGTCATTGCATTTTAAAAAAAAAAAAAAATTGTACTTGATAAATTATGAATCAACCATCCAAAGTGTCTCAATTAACTCTTTGTTGAATAATCAGTTTGTTCAGCTTGAAACGTTATATGATTTAATCATCTAAAAGTAAATTAGAATCAAATCAAACTAATTCCCAGAGCCATGTCGTGATGACGTGATGACAACAGCATCTCAAAAGATTTCAAATGGCTTTTCATGAGACAAAACTTCAGTACCGTGATGTTGCTTTACATCATGGTATTTGTGGCGACAAAGCCTATGACTCTTCAAATGAGGAAAGGGGTGGAGCTGAGGCGGCCCGGAGCTGACAGCTAGCGGCTAGCACCCTGAGACGGCCCTCACAGCGGTCACGCCCTCAATTATGCCTAACTTTAAACCTTAATTCAAATACAGTTCTCATTACAGGGGATATTAGCTATATAGACCAGGCTGTAAAGCTGTTTCAATTCTGCTCTAAAGTTTGGCATTTTAATATGGGGGGGGTCCATGGGGATTAACTTGCTTTTGAAGCCAGCCTCAATTTGCCAAAAGCCAGTCCATTTGTGGAACAGCAGTTTTTGGCACCTCCGCGTTGGCTTCATTTTTCAGCGCCGGCGGCTGCCACTTGGTGTGGCGTTGCCCTGTGAGTGAACCTTGACCCCAGGTAACCCCTCCCACCTGTCAACTGTTGAATCGCTCGCGGCCACATGAGTCCTCCCTCTCTCCTCCCCTCTCTCTCTCTCTCTCTCTCTCTCTCTCCCTCTCTGCTCTCTCTCTCTCTCTCTCTCTCTCTCTGCTCTCTTGTGCATGTCCTGACATGCACAGAAACACCGGGGGAGGGAGGAGACAAATAAACCCCAAACAGGAAAAACCGGAGAGCATGAGAGACGGACAGACGGAGAGATGGAGAGAGGGAAGTGTGAGAGGGTTGTAAACGAGCTGAGGGCATGAGAAAGGGAAAGAGAATTTCATGCTAAGGCTGCAGTTTTGGATCGATGCTCGAATTCTTAAGAGAAGCGGGACAGAAACTGAGAGGAGGGAAGACTGTAGCTGTCATTAGAAGACAGAGGACGACTCCGTCATCAGGGGAGGGGTGAGATACACTGTCATTATATCTGTGAAAAACATGCTGTCAGTTCCTCTCTTGACTCAGTCCTTTTCTTTGTGATTTCCGAATGAACAGCTTCACGAACTCCAGGAGAGGCACGCCGAACGCTGGCAACCACGGATCCTCCTCTTCGCTTTGGCACTGCGAACCGTGCAAGAAAAAGATCCCGACCAATCCAAATCAAGACGCCGAAGAGGTGACCCATTAGCTGACTCAACCTTACCCTGACTCCTCTTCTTGTCAGAATTACGCCTCGAGGCCCGCAGGGGGGGAAGGACAGCCACTGATAATGATCGCCTGATGCAACACTTTCAGGAATCGTCGGTGTGAGGACATACCGGAAGCTGTCACAAAACCAGAGGTGTCACCAGCTGCAGCTCTGCCTAGAAGTTGGAGTACGATTGCCGGAGGAGCATGGGACGTGGAGTAAAGAGCAGTGAGTTGTCCCCTGGAATTCAGACGCCCAGGAACAAATGAGTAGCGGCGGATTTCCCAGCTTGCTCCAGGGCCGGCGTTTCTACTGCCGGGAATGGGCCCTGGACAAGCTGCGGCGCTGCCTGGACACCCGCTCCGTACCGGGGCAGCCGCCAGGGCTGCTGGTGACGGGGGGCCCCGGCGCCGGGAAGACCGCCCTGTGCACCGAGGTGGTGTGGCCCACCTCGAAGGCAGGGCTGGCGTTCGGGCTGGCACCGCGCTGCCTGGCCTCCCACTTCTGCCAGCGGGAGGACCAGAGGAGTACCTCGCTGTGGAGGTTTGTCCTGGGCCTGGTGGAGCAGCTGAGGGCCTCACCTCTCCTCTCTCCCGGGTACGAAGAGGTCCTCAGCAGCCCGTCTGTGTCCTCTTGCCTGGACCCTGTCGCCTGTCAGAGAGACCCCGACGACACCTTCAAGAGGTTTGAATCTCTTTTTTTTTCTTTTTTTCAAATTCTTCCTGAAAGAATGTTCAAAGTTTTTAATGTGACAGTCACACGCTTGATCTGAAGGGGGGGAGGGGGGGGGGTCATCTTTATCAAAACAGGTTTGAGGGAAATTTCGAGGTTTCCAAATGAGAGGGAGAGGAAAGTTTAAGGAAAGTGTAAGCCTGAAACCCATCCAGGCGCTCTGCATGTGTGTGCTTGTTCAAGAGCGTGGCTCATTCCCAGCTCAGCACTGCACAATGCACGTGTGATTGGAAAGCAGGAGCAGCTGAACAAGGTTACATCTGACCCGAGTCAGCGGGCAAACAAGTGGTTTTGTTGGTGAAAACAACGAGGTGAAAACCTGTGCCACAAGTTCCCTTTTTTTGTTTGGTAAATTGACAGTTTCAACATTGTGGTGACCCAAAACATGGGTAGTCCTTTCAGGCGCCATAACCCTCATCCTGAGAATGTGTAGTCTGTTCTGTGGTCGACCAGACAAGCTGTGATCAGTTCCAACTGGGGCTGGATGGTTAAATCAATGTAGCATATGTAGGTACAAAATCAATCCAATTCATTCTTAATACAGTAAAAGATGCTCTCTAAACTTGTTGTTATGCTATGGAATGGCGTGTGTACAACAACACTTTTAAGTTTGCCTGGCATAACTAAATTGCTCAAGATCATTTTGTAAAATGATAAACTATAATTGACCCTTCACAAAGTCCCCCCCCCCCACACTGCTACTCCATCAAGGCGTCAGAACTGCCATGGAGCCCACACTGTCACTAACTTCACTCTCTGAAGGGTCTACAACATGCTTTGGAAGGATGTATCCAGGAAGATGAACTGATTCAGCAACAAAAACGGGTTCAAATGCTAACGCTTGAAGCTAAAGCTACAGATCACAGTGTAAAAGTGAAGCACCACATCCCCTGGCGTTTCAGAATGGAAGACAATGAAATTAAGGAACAACGCTGTTTCTGTAAAGCCGGTTAGGTCTTCATTAACTGTTACAATCATTAAAAAGCAAAAGCGTGCTTAAGTAGCTAGCGTAGCATAGAAGTGCTCAGGCTAGTTAATTATGTGATAACGTACTCTCCTAATGTTGGCGCCGCAGATCTTTCCGAAGAAGCGTGACATAGAGCTCCCCTCCAACTTCTCTGGGTAACAAGTATCACTATTACACAACGTTTAACCCACGACTAGCCCACAAAAGCAGCCTGGAAATCATCATTTCAGATGAAAATCTGAAATGACTGCATCAGTCTTTGGAGCGGAGCTGGATAGGTGTAGGTCTTGGTCGGAGCTGGCCAATGCCACGCTATGATTGGCCTGACTGCGGGTGTCGAAATGTGGGACTTAGCAAAGGGTCAATTCTGATATGGTACAAGTTGACTACCAATGATTTTGAATTATCACGCACTCGTTGCAATACTAGAGAACACTGTACTACAACATGCATATACATGTAAAAAAAAAAGCTCCGCCCTCACTCAAAAAAAGAGTGATGCAGGCTCAAACACAGTGGCAGCTCATGTTGTGGGAAAAAAGATCCATGAAAGCTTTACAGCTGCGTCCAAACAGAGGTGTTTACCGCAGGCATTTAGACAGTCAACGGACAAAAAGAGTTTCAAAGCCTGTAAATGTAAAACCCATTTGGCCATCACAAGAGAGGCCATGACAGTCACAGGAAAATTGACGGCAGCAGCTATTCTTCTTCGTCTTTATATTTATTTCTCCTCTCATAATGCGGCCCATTCACAGCGCACACAATGGGCCTCCACTGTGAATGAATGCTCCGGTGTTATTTACGACACAACTTCCCTTTCAGCTAGAGAGAGAGAGAGAGGCGGGGGGGGGGGGGAGAGAGAAGAAGAAAAAAGGAAAAAAAGAACAAAGGGGTGAAAAATGCCTCCAGTACCCCAGTGACCGTCTCAGCGGCAGTCAGCGAGGTCACCCTCCTCTCCGGGGCTTTTTTTTTCACTCTCTCCCGGCGTGTTTACTCTGCGATGAGTCGGAGCCTTTTTGCACTCCTCCTGTGTTTGCGTACCTCTGGTGTGAAGTACCGAGCTGGATTCCTCACTGCCCTCAGACTGGCTCACAGCCAGGCGCTGTTTTGTGTTTGGAGCGCTCGAGAGAGAAAGTGGCTGCGGGCGAAACCTTGCCATGTGAGGACAGCCGTTGACACACTGTTGAAACATGGCGGTGGGGGGGGGGACCATGGGGGCGCACTGTAAGCCCTGAGCCGGCCGGGCGGGCGCCGGCTCGAGTCCGCAAATCACGAACTAAGTAAAAGTAGAAATGTCATGGTCTGAAAATACTACACTGTAGAAGTAAAAGCCCTGAATTCAAAATATGGGTGCTTACGTTAAAGTACAGAAGTGGTATCAGCTAAATGTACTTTAAAGTATTGAAAGTAAAATGACTCATTATACAGAATGGCTCCTTTTGCAGTGGTATTATAGCATATGATGTTGTTATCACTTATGAATACACAAGAGCAAGGTAATGTTGTAGTACATCAGTGTGGCGCCAATTTGAGATATTTTGTGTACTACCTGGCAGACTAGTAGTATAGTACATATCATGTTTTCTTGTTATGGAAAAAGTAACTAGTTAGGTAGAGGTGTCAAAGAAATGTAGTGCAGTAAAACGTACATTTCCCCAGAATGGACCTACTTGAAGCTTGGGTCAGTAACACTGGTAACACTGGAGGAAACAGGAAGAGTACACTACATTTAAAAATGTATCCGACTGAAACAAAACCCTGTTGCCAACTCTCTTCCAATGAAAGCAGACAGCAGCTCTCGCTCCAAAAGTCGCAAAATCTAGCCAGAAAGTTGGCCACACTGGCAGCCCGGCCCTTCAGGCCTCCCTCAAAAGTCACTCCCCCAAAATCATCATCATCATCTATCCATCCATCCATTATCCGAACCGCTTATCCTTCATCATCATCATAATGAATGTAAACAACCAACATAGGCTGTTGTTAGTACTGTCAAGCTAGCAGCTTGAGGAGGACCGTGGTGATGCACAATGAGTTCATTTGCAGACTGCACACAGGTAGACAGGCAGGTCGGGTTCATTACAGTTCAAGCCTATTTTATTTTTTTTAAATTACAAATACAACAAAATGTCTCTAAAAATGCATTTCCCACTCAGTACAGTTCATAAATAAATGTCTAAATGTACTTGGTTGTATTCCACCACTTCCACATGAGTAAAGGCATCACACAGACTGACACGCGACTCATTCATTAGACATGAATCGTTGCTTCAGTGGGCCTCGCCTCTCTTGGTGACACGGAGAGCGCTCTGATTACGAGCGCTATTCGTGGAGACTGCTACCGGACCGCATACGACACAAATAACGATGAACAGGTAGCAACGTGATGAAAAGGGATGTAGTTTTGTGATGTTATTGAGGGAAGAGTTGTCGCGCGGTTTCAACTTTTCAGCAACTTTTAATGAGGCGCTGCCAAGGAACAGAAAGTAGGACACGAGCATAATGCACTGCTTTCAAAGCGGCTTTTCTCTGTCTGACAAACCAGGGAAACATCCTCACACTGGCATGCCGACATGCATACATACATGTTCCCATGGTAACTAAATGCTCACACACACATTGTATTGTCATATTTCTTATACGGTTAGCTTGACTGTTAGTTTCTTAATTCATGGCAACATCCCATATCGTATTATCCTGTGGTTGCCCCGCTTTACTTTTAAACCACAAACTATTGACTTGTGATATTTTCTTTTAGCCTTTTTATACAGTATTTGTAGTCTGTAGTTCGTTGTTAGTGCTGCCTACCTTGCCCAGGGCACAATTGCATTTTTTTCTTTTGTCTGAATGATGCTCGCCTGGGCAAGTAAAGTAAAATAGAAATGTAAGAAGAAGACATGCACATCAGTTAACAGTGTAGCGTCGGTACAAAAGTAGTTTTACAGACAGTCGGGTCATCCCTGACTCATCGTTGCTCCTGAACTCAGTAACGCAACACAAAGTTTTTATATATATATATATATATATATATATATTATGAGCCTGAGAAAAATGGCGGCCATCAGGCAGTTTGTTCCAGTGAACAGGACCAAGACCCTCTCCAGATCTGAAGCTTACTATATCTAGGCTCCGTTAGAAAACCACCACCTGAAAACCTGGCTTGTTTGTGACACGCTAACCTCCACAAGCTGAATTAAAGCTCAGGGTCAAAGGTCACCCGCCGTCCCGTGTCTAGGACCGTGTGGGCAGAATGGAGCGGAAAGGCCTCAACCGGCAGTAAAAGATCCTCCTCCGCAGACCTGAACGTGCGCCCGGTTAGGGAGTGTCTGTAATCTGATGACTAAAGCAAACAGAGGTATGATAAGCTTGTTGTAACCCAGATGTAGCCGTCACCCAAGGGCAGGGCTTAAATCCGCTTTTAATTGCAGCATGTGCACCGTGATAAAAGTCAAGGCTGCCGTGGAAGCCAATGTGTTAATAATGTAGTGAGATGACTCAGTGGCCTTTCGCTACAGCGAATCCTCAGACTCCCTGGAGTAAAGAAAGGGCTGCGGTGAAGACGAGCCGGAACACTCTGGAGGCTGCTTTAAAGTCCTTGCGGTGGCCGTGGATCCGGAGGGGGGAGCCGTGAAGCAGGACATCACTTGGGGACACTTTGGTGATGATGAAAAGTGACATGTCAACAAAAACTTGTGTCATCCGCTCTTGTGCACATACATTTGCGTATCTGGAGTGCCGACCAACGTACAAACTGTGAAATAAGACAACCCAGTTTGTTTTTTTGTGGGCTGCATAGATCTAAAAACGTGATTCAATAAGATTCGACTCCCCTTCATATGTCCCATGAAGCCTCGTTAGAATATATGAGTATTTCCACCCACGGCTTAAAAAACTACCTTTGCAAAGTTGCGCCATATGTTTTCTCCAGACTTGCCTTTTTAGGAAGGTGGTCTTAAAGAGACAGGCGCTAAATCGGAGCGTTTCAAGCAGATATAGATACAGGTATATTCAGAAAGACAGGATGAGAAAAATAAGTTGTTTTTTTAAAACATTAAAGTATGTAAACATGTTTGAGTAGAAACCCTAAAAAACAAGTATAAACCTATAAATAAGAATCATATGTCGCCTTTAGAGACCCGGAGCCCCTTATGATCCTCCTATGATCGTGGGGTCACCACTGAAGATGTATCCAAGTAGCAACAGAAGGTGTATTCTACAACTATATACCCACATTAGGACTTTGTCTGTAAATGTCTTCCGAAGAAGATACTAGTTTAAACATATCTGACAAAAGACATTCTCTTTGTGTGACCATTACTATTCACCTAGGTTTTTGTATTTCTCATAAATTAGATTTAGTACTCAAACAAGTAATTAATCCAAATAAAATTGACCAACAATGGTTCAAATTTTCATCATGTAAAGCCATATCAAGCAAAAAGTTGATTCTTTAAGCCGATTTGCAGTTTTTTACTGTCTTAATATTATTGTCAATTAAAAATGATTGTGTCTTAAGACTGTTGGTGGCACAAAATACGTAATTTGATGATGTCACCTTGGGAACTGGGAACTTGTGATGGACATTTTTTCACTATTTCTAAGCATTTTTTTTATTATTCATGATGAAAATAATCTTTAGTTACTTGCATTCCCTGAAGACTTCAAAAAAAAAAATTGTTGGCGTAGTCTCACATTTCTATAGTCGGTCTATTAGTCTCAACTAATGTCACAAAATGTAAATGTATTTATTAATATAAATTATATCCTTCAGGTGAGAATTAGACATGCTATTCCACACAGCAAATGCCATATAATTTGAGTCTCATTACTCTTGAGGCTGCTTTCTTCTACCTTATTTATCATGAATGGAGATGTGTCAGGAAGTGGGCGGCTTCCCACCTCTGCTGAATAATTTGAATGAGGACAGGTTATGGACAGTCTAACAGAGGAAGTAATAGTTACTTATTATGTTTCAGAATCAGAACAAAGTGCATGTAGTAATACACAATTTCATGGCTGTAGCTCAAACACGGCCGATTTGTTGCCAAAGTCTTCTCGTTATGGATGACTCATTTCTGTGATGTTGAAATTTCACTCCCCACTCCTTTGCATATGTTCATACCGAGACTGATGCTTCGACGTTAACCTCAACATGTTTGGTCAATGACCCTGCTTTAAGTAACTCAACTTCACAGGCTTCTGTTTACAGGTCGAATGACCTTTTTTTCCTGCACTTTTACAAGAAAAAAAAAAGCCGCTGCTTCACTTGCTTTTATTAGGCACCAGAAACAAACAAATTGCCAGAGACGTGTTTTTGCGTAAATTTGGGGTTTAAAGACTAAAGGTGACTGGACCTTCTGGTCATTCCTAAAATATAGACCTTAACAATAATGACAGCACACACACAAACGTGAACCCTGTGTTTGTTGCATGATGATTGCGTTTAGCCTCTGTGTGACCCATTCGTACCAGACTGCTGTCACAGGTTAATAACTGTTTATCACCTGTAACCCTAAATCCCTGTCTGTGCGTGCAGTTCTGTACAGACAGAACACAGAAAACAACCAGACCTCGTAAAAATGACATTTTTACAATGGAGATTCACTATTTTGCTGTGGGTACAGTATTATGTAGTTGTAATTGTTTTTTTTTTCATTTTTATAAAGTTCTAAAAGACACACAGTATATCAGAAAAAGTCTATAGCAGCGATTTAAAGTTGTATGGTCAACGATTCTAAAAGTAGTCGGTAATCCAGTAACTACTGCTTTACAATCCCCTCCTGACGCTGCTTGGTTTTGTTTGGACGCGGTGAACATGGGTTCCTATAATAGCCAGTATTACCATACAGTTCCCAAAGCATCATCATAGGTGTAACAAAACGGTCGTGTTTGTCTTTGGCTCAGGCGTGTTTCTCCTGCAGCCACGGTAATCATCTGTAGGCAACAACTTCGTTCTCAAGGGTCCCCTCTTCCCTCGTAAAACTTTCACTTTCATTTTGTAGTGTTCATGCTCCAACAGCTCTGCACCGTAATCTTGATGACCGCAGGATTTGATTCTCGCATAAATCCATCGTTGGTTTAAACTAGCTCTAGGACTAACGTTTTTTTACAGAAGTGTGGATGAGTAGAAATTAAATCAAATATCAGGCATTTTACATTGAGGGGTTTTTAAGTGTCTGGAAATTATAGTTGGTTGAAGTACTTCAAACAGAGAGCTGGATAGTACAAGTATGATAAGATAAGTGTGTTTGTTTTTGTGTGAGCGTGCCCAGGGTGGAGCGGGACATTTCAAAAGTTCCATGAACCTGAGTCACCATTCGATCACAGCAGGGTGTGGGGATTTGTGATTTTCGTTCAACCTGCTGTGTTTGTGATTGTAATTACATTGCAGACATTTAATCTCTTTCCTTGTGTGTCTTGGCTCTTTGTCACATGTCCTTAGAGCAGTGTTGGGACCTCTGTTAGACCTTCCTCCTCCCGCCCGGACTCTGATGGTGTTGGTGGACTCCCTGGACGTAGGGTATGGGGCAGGTGAAGAAAGTGGAAAGAGCGGCTCCATTGCGCAACTCCTGGCCGCCAATCAACACCTGCTGCCCGGCTGGCTGCTCCTGGTCTGCTCCGTCCGCCGCCACAACAAAGCTATGTGCAAGATGTTCTCGGGTATGAAGAAAGAGGAACTCCTCTTAATGGGATTTGCACTTAGACACTGATTAATTACATGCAGTAAACAAACTATTATTTACAAAATTACTACCATGGCCAACGGTAGATGTGAAAATTGTTTTTTAAATGAAAGTCAAAATATTTTTTACTTATTTCTGTCTGGTGATTTTAACATCCACATTAACCATTCATCGAATAAAGAACAGTGTACAGTGTTGGCCTTTTGTGTAGCTGTAGGTAAAGAGACCTTTGACTGTAACTCTTGTTAAAAGCTGATACTAGGTTGAGTGCTCTGGTTATACACTTCACCTTTATTTAACATATTATGAATGAAGGGAGGTGTTGTTTTGTAGCAGAACAGTACACACACATATCCTCTTCTCTGGTCAAGAAGTTATTTAACTAAGGTGTTCTCTACTGTAAACACTTCAAACTCACTTCAAAAATAAAAAAAGTAGAGAAAGAAAATACCACTTGATAGTTGTTAATACCTGTGCCAGAGAATAACCAAAATAACATAACACTGGTAAAGTGTGTGTGAGATAGATAGATAGATAGATAGATAGATAGATAGATAGATAGATAGATAGATAGATAGATAGATAGATAGATAGATAGATAGATAGATAGATAGATAGATAGACTATATTGGCGTTAAAAAAATCTGCTCTCTTTCTGTGTTTAGGTTTTCGTAGGATCTCTCTAGACGATCTGCGCAAACCCCCGCCAGTCCGTGATGTGCAGCAGTACATCCTTTGTCGGCTGGATGAAGACACGACCCTTCGCCGCCAGCTCACTCCCGACACAGCCGACATGCTGAATCTGCTGCACATTAAGAGCGGCGGCTGCTTTCTCTTCCTGGAGCGCGTGCTAGATGGTGTGGCAGGTGCACTGGTGGGTCTAAGGGAGATCCGTGACATCCCCGGGACTCTGAATGGCCTCTACCTGTGGTTGTGCCAGAGACTGTTCCCCCGGGGGCTCTTTGTCTTTGTCAGGCCTCTCCTCAATGTCCTCTTAGCTGCCGCGAGGCCCCTCACGCCTCAGCAACTTTTCAAGGCAACATGGACACATGACACCTCGCTCAACCCCCAGGACTTCCAGAACAAGCTCCGAACCCTCGCACCTCTCCTGGTCGATGGCCCTGGGGGAACCAAACTACTTTTTCATGCCAGCTTTGCTGAGTGGCTGACGGACGTTAAATATTGCACACAGAAGTACCTGTGTAGCAGAACAGAGGGTCACAGTATGCTTGCCATGGCTCTGACTTTGCAGGGACCCCACCTGAACATTGAGGACACTTGCCAGCTGGCCACATACTTAGTTTTATCAGGTCACCATAAAGATAACCCCTCATTATTGGCACTGTGGATGCTGTGGGCAGGTGTGCCTCCTCTTAGGCCTAGTGACAGTATTGCCCTCACCCCATCTATAACCCAGCCTCCTGTTCTAGTCAGTCAGGAAGTCCTCCAGCTGTTAATGATTAGTGGCCTCATCTCTACAGCCTGTCTTTCAGATGCAGACCCAAGTGTTGGAGTGCATTGTACAGGTGAAGAGGGAAGTAGTTTAAGACAGGCCTTTGAAAGGGACGTGTCTGTAAAGAAGCGTCTAAGCTGTGGGGTCTCGGTAAACCAGACCAGTTCTACAGATGGACAGACCTTGCTTGCCAGTGCGGCCCACGAGGGTTCTGCAAATGTAGCCAAACTTCTCCTGGCACGCGGAGTTGATCCACTGGTCAGTGATCAACAGGGTCAAACACCTCTCACTTTGGCTTCCAGACAGGGGCATGTCAAAGTGTTGTCTGTGCTCCTGGCTTGGACCAAGAGCCAGGGGCCAGAAACTGCTGTGCGGATGATGGAGCATGTCGACAACGAAGGCTGGACAGCACTGCGCTCTGCAGCTTGGGGAGGACACAGCGAGGCTGTCCGGCTTCTGCTGGATGCAGGAGCAGATGTGGATGGATGTGACGCTGAGGGCCGGACTGCTCTCAGAGCTGCTGCGTGGGGGGGGCATGAGGAAATTGTCCTGACCCTGCTGGACTACGGGGCACAGGTTGACAAGGGTGACAGCATGGGCCGCACGCCGATTATCGCTGCTGCGTATATGGGACATCATGAAGTTGTGGAGATACTGCTGGACCACAGAGCAGAAGTTAACTTAGCTGATGGAGATGGGCGCACTGCCCTGTCAGTCGCTGCCCTCTGTGTTCCTACAGCAGCTGGGGTCAAAGGTTATGGTGAGGTAGCAAGTCTGTTACTGGAGCGTGGAGCAGATCCAGGACACAGAGACCACGATGGAATGACACCATTGCTTCTTGCAGCCTACGAGGGCCATGATGACATAGTTGAGCTTCTGTTAGAAGCTGGTGCTGATGTAGATGAGACGGCTGGCCCTAATGGAAATGTCCCAGCAGCAGCGGCTGTTACTCCCCTGCTGGCAGCTGCAGCCATGGGCCACATGAAGACTGTGTCGCGGCTGCTTTTCTGGGGAGCGGCTGTGGACGCCATTGATTGTGAAGGCAGAACGGCACTCTGCCTGGCAGCAGCAAGGGGCAGCGTTGAGGTTGTCCGTGCCCTGCTGGAACGAGGCCTGGACGAGAACCACAAGGACGACCTCGGCTGGACTCCACTGCACGCTGCTGCCTGTGAAGGCCATCGGGGTGTGTGCGCTGCTTTGACGGAGCAAGGCAGCATGGCACGTGTCGGAGAGATGGACATTGAAGGACGCACCCCTCTTATACTGGCTGCCCAGGAAGGTCACTGGAGCACCGCCAGGCAGTTGTTGGACAGACGTTCTCCCATCGATCACAGGGCATACGATGGACATTCTGCCTTGAGTGCCGCCCTCCTGGAGGGCCATGTTGAGGTTGCCGAGCTGCTTATGAGGCGAGGGGCTGATACTGATGTTCGGGACGCAGAGGGAAGGCCTCTGCTTTACCTCCTGGTGTTGGAAGATCGCCTTGAAAAGGCTAATCTCCTCATAGAGAAAGGAGGGGTGCCCCTGGAGTCCCGGGACTCTGAGGGCCGTACAGCACTTCATGTGGCTTCCTGGCAGGGGTGTGTTGAGATGGTGAACCTATTGCTAAAGCATGGGGCAAACCCCAATGCTCAGGACACCGAGGGGAGACCACCAATCCATTCAGTGGCTTGGACAGGACATGCTGAAGTAGGACATTGTCTCCTTGAAACCAGTGGTGTCATTATAGACCTTCCGTGTCACCAGCGGGCAACAGCTCTCAGCATCGCCGCCCAGGAGGGACATGCAAACATTGTTGCAATGCTTCTGGAAAGAGGTGCGAATCCCAATCACATGGATAAATATGGCCGTAGTCCAGTCAAAGTGGCTGGGAAACACAGGCACTTTAACATTGTCAGACTCTTGGAGAGCTACGGAGCCAAGCCATACGTAGGCCAGTTGCCTAACTCTAGTACGGTCTCCCCCTCAAAACCCAACAAGAACCTTTGCTCAGGCATCTTCGAGAGTAATGGAGGTGAAGTGCCAGCTGCAACCTCCTCCTCTTCAGTATCTCCCGGCTCCACTGCCGATCGATTCCACTCCATGCAGAGCTTCCAGACCTCATCTACCTGCCACTCGGTGGCTACGGTGCAGACAGTTCCAGCTGACAGCCTCCGCTTTATTCAGCAAATCCAACAGCACTCACTGCCCCGCAGTCGTAGTCGTCACTCCACCCTCCCCCCACCAGGGACCTCGGGCATGGGCAGCCTCCATGGAAGCAGTCAGAGGCATCCCAAAGGCAGCCCACCTTCCACTGTTTGCACAGTCGCTGCCATGATGCACACCTGCGAACTGCCTCAAAATGGCTTGTCGTCTGGACTCGAGTATCATGACAAAATGAACAAGCAAAACTCAAACTTAATTAAAGCAGACAGGACTACTTGCGCTGGTGGCAAATGGAACTCAGTCATGGCTTCCCTTGGGATAATGCCAGGGCAAGACAGCCCTGCAGCAGGTGCTAAAAACAGAGAAAGTCCTCCTCTGGGCTACCCATATAGACTACAGAGCCCACTTCAAGGGGAGGCTTGGGATTCTCTACCCCAGAAGAACATTTTGTCACCTGCCTGCTACAGTTTTAGCCCAGTCCCACCTTGTAGTGCCTTGCCGGAGGATGTTGTGGTCGGTATGACAACCACAGACCCGCAACTTAATCTGAAACAGGCCATCAAACTGCAATTTGAAGGGCCCACCAGCGCAGCCTTATACAAGAGAGAGACACCCCTGTGAATCGTATTCCAGTTCGTGAAGTTAGCTATTGCTACACATTCTTCACAAACCTTTTATTTTGTTGGAGTATGTGGGTTAGTGTTGAAACAAATAGTTAATTCTCAGTAAATTAAGTAATTTATCAAGCAGACTGACAAATATTCTCTGGTTGCAGCATTTCAAATTCAGATTTTACAGCTTTTCTTTTTTATATAATTTTACATCAACATATTAGGGTTTAGTCAGTTATTTTCAAAAAATATATATTGACAAATCAATTGATAATTCCGCATTGTGGGTATTTACAGGTTATGTTGTGGTACCGAAATAAAAATAGTCTCTGGTGGTGCAGACATTTTAATTGTAATGACAACATCTTTGTTTTAGGGGGAGTTGGACATTTTTGCATTTCAAAGACCAGGCAGTTTTCACTGTGTACAATGACTTTCTGGGTTCAGAGGAGAGAGGAAGTGCTCTCTCTCTCTCTCCACCCCCTTCAGAAAATCAGAGGAACAACAAACTGAATGACATCAAAGCTTACATTCCGGCCTTTCCGTTGCCTGTTTTGTGTGTGTGTGTGTTGAGCAGGGCTCTCAGACAAGATCATACTTATTCATTTAAAGTGTAAAGCATAACTATGTTAATTTTCGAAGTAGAACTTATTTAACAGTTTGGGTTATGTTTTTAAATTATTTTTTGCTATTAAAGATCCCTTTTTTAAGCAGTAAACAACTTTGCTTGAGAGCTTTAGGCTTGTGCCTTGATCTTTATTGAAGCCTTTGATATTTACTATAAACTGGTCTACACCCCCCATCGGCCTGTTGCTGACAACCAAAAACAGTTTGCAGAAACACCAACCTACCCGAAGCCTGACCCAGTGTGGGGTTTATGATACAAACCATAAAAGACAGCCAAGTGTACTCAACCAACTTGGCTCACTCGCAGTGTGTGTGTGCGTCTGTGAGCAGGCAGGAAGGAAAGTGAAAATTGGACCATAAAAACTGGGGGTGGTTTGTGGGAGGTTTGTTAATTCCAAACTTGTACGTTCTCACCGAACAATTTCTAGTTCTTTATCATGTTTGCATTGGATTGATATTTAATTGCATTCATTCATTCATTAAAGTGGCGAACAGTGCCATAAAACCTGTCTACCTCTTCCCTGTCTGCTTATTTGTGAGTATTTCATGCACTCTACTACTAAATGTCACAGAAAGCTTCTGATGTCGTAGCAACATGCAGAGATGAAAGTCTGGCAGCGGGCTGTCGGTGGCCATCTGGGAGTCTGAAACCAAGCGCTTTTGGACAGTTTTGAAACTTGAGAAAGGAGGAAACTGCAGACCGAGTTTTTGTGATATTTTGTATCTGTGAAACTCTTTTGGTATTTGGACCTTGGGAGCCACATTTTTAGAACAGCCTTGCTCATGTTTGCTTTCGTGAAAAAGCACAGGTGTGCTCCTTTTGCTGTCAATGTAAGCTCTTTTACCTTGAGCCTGAAATGATTTATTAAATTATACTTGCGTTGGACCCAAGTTGGCAGAGCTTTTGCCTTCTGGCCCCTCAGCACTGTGCCGTGTGTGTGCGATGAACTTTGCAAAACAAGAGTTTTAAAGCTAAACCTTTTTTTCCCCACCAACATATTCATCTCCCTTCGGTGAATTAGAATACCTCATCATTTCAGTCTCCCCCAACGTGTCATTATATTATTATATGTTCTGACCAGGAGTTGACATTTTTACATCCAGAACTGCCATTTAGTCCATAATATGGATAGAAACCACACGGAAACATTCATTGTTTCAGGAACACTGGAAAAAGAGCTGCTCTGTGAGAAAGCTACATATAATGGAACAAAAGCCAACACCAGATGTGTGGTGGGACTTTGGCCCTCTATGCTGAAGTCACTGACATGTGTTTAGCAGGGAGAATGTTTCCGTTTAGTATACTGCATTCTGAACCATGTCTGTGAAGACTGGCAGCCATACATCAGGGATTTCAAAAAGCTCTTTTTACCCTTTTTACTTCAACTCTGAAGAGCATTTTTGAAAAGCTCAATTTCTTTTTTAGTTGGTGGAAAATGTCAGTTTGCCGAGGCAGAAAGGCCAACTTGGAGAAAAAGAGGAGCTTTGAAATCACACGCATTAGTGAAGACACCGTACGATCTGCATCCGGCAGAGTGTACTACACTTTATTTTAGTTCCCTAGTCAGCTTCATCACCAAGGTGACTGAAGAAAAGGGGACGGCAGTGTGTACATGCTATATGTTTGGATGCGTAGGCCAGCCACAAGTTGTGCTGACAGCTGTGCTCTAATAAGGACAAGCTGGAAAGCTTTCAACCGATCTGCCTCTTTAATCCTTTGCTCTTTAACAGAAACCTCAGCCTACATAGATCAAAAGCAAAATCGTTTTTTTTTGGAAATGGGTCTGTTTTACACTTTTAAACACGTATACAACAATGACTGGGAAATACAGCAACATAGGTATTTGCTTGACACTATTGGAATCAGAAACTTCGAGTCTCTTCTGTCAAAATTCACTTTAATCCAGTAATTTTGCGTCGGTGTCTCGTGTGTAGGAGTCCAGTCATTTCCATAATTCCTCCTCCACAGCAGTGTTAAGTCAACATCAATGAATACATTGAGCACAAGATTATGATGTTCTTATATAAATGTGTTCATCTATAGTTGAAACAACGTTTGCTCCTAATATACAGATTGACTGAGTAAGTGGTATGTTTATTCATCATATTTACTGTGGTTGTATATTTCTTTCGCCAATCAACTGCCAAAATCTGTTTTAAAATCCACCGTTTAGCCAGCCTCTGAGTGTTCAAATCCAAATGTATGAAAAGATGAAACAATCATTTTTTTCTGGATCATGTTAAGTGAGCGAGAGAGGATTTTCTTGAAGCGTCTAAACTATCAGTAAATATTAGAGTATGGAACTGGGTGAGTGAAAGGGGTAACGGAGGCTTCTTAGTGGGAGAGAAGGGGGAAGCTGACTGACTGAGGAACAGGAAAGCTGGATGACAGGACGACCAGCTGGCTAGGAAACAAGAAGGCTGGCTGACTGGAGAACAATGGAGAAACAGGATAGTTCCTCAGCTAGGAAACAGCTGATGGGGAAACAGGTGAACCTGATGACCTAGGGATAAGAAAGTTAACTCTCTCGCGCTCTTTAGTAACACCTAGTGGCGGTGGCAGGAAAGTACAACAAATGTACGACATGTCCCCCCCCTTCATTACATTTGTGTCTCTAAATAGGGGTGAGGTGAGATGATTTGTGCCAGCAGTAAGCTGAAGATAGCATGCTGATGGGATAATTCAGTGGGTTTGAGAATTTACAGCTCTGAAAAATATATATTAGAAGTAGTAGTTAAATCTACTGTGCCTGCTGTGACCAGTGCATAACTGTTCAGTAGCTATAAATCATGAAGCCTTTGAGGAAGGCTGTAATTCATTTAATCTTGGTTTATGTGCTATTTTGTTTTGATATGCATGTGACGAACTACCATACTGTTTTTGTTTGAGGGTCACAACCACTTGTAACAAGGTTAGATTAGATTCAATTTAAGTATAAATACTGAGACAATGACTTGAAGTTTAATATCTAAGTGTAGAGTAATTTGAATATGTACAGTGGTGAGCCTACATATAGGATACACAGTAAGGGATATTTGTATTATCAGTAAAACATGTGCAGTAGTAGTTGCAGTTGGGAAAATAGATAGTGCAGCTATATACATATCAACAGCTGGATGTATGATATGAATACAATGTAATGTAGTTCAGAGATGTTATAGGAATGTGAAAGTATCTGTAGGGCTGGTAAGAGTGCAGTAGTAAGAAGAATGTTCCATAAAGGGAAATACAAAAATTATATAAAAAGACATGAAATATGACAAAGTAAAATATGATAACAAATTATAAGAGTCAACAAAAAATATCCATTAAACAATAAAGACATCATATTGCCCATGCTTGTGTGTGAGGGCGTGTTTTACCTGTCTTGTGGGGACATAAGTTTGATCACACAGTCACATTGTGGGGACAAAATGGGAACAAATGCTGTCCCCATAACCTAAATAATTACATTTAAGGGTGAAGACTTGATTTAAGGCTAGGATAAGCTTAGGTTTAGGCTAAGGTTAGGGTAAGGGTTAGGAGTAGGGTTGTAGCGGTTATAGTTCGGTTCAGGATAAGTCTCCTGTAAATTAATTCAATGTCCCCAAAATCCATGAAAACATGACTGAGTGTGTGTGTGAGAATTTGAGGTATATGATTTTTCATTTTCATTTTTCACGCTCAAGCCCTCAGGCACACTATTTGGCTTCATAGCATGGCTTGTTAAAAAACAAAAAGAGGACAAAACGTTTTGCCATAGAATTTCTTACAGTTTCTTACAAGTGAAACTTTTTGTTCTGTAGAGAGATTGGTATGAATCCCTCAGATATGCAGAAATGTATTAAAAATGCAAACAATGCCCTTCACTCCTGGCAACAGATATGAGTAAGTGGTTGACCCATGAGACTTCCGCCTCTGTGCAAATTCATTTTTCGGTTATTCATTTTTCATCAGCATTCAGATTCTAATTGTGGTTGGTGTTGATGAATTTAACTCATGATTTCAATTTAGTGCAAGAGATGGCTCGCATATTGGCTCACATGAATGACAAATGATGTGATATGAAATGTAGAAAATGGCTGATTTATTGAACATCTTTAATTGAAAAAGAATCAGTTTCTCCATTCTGTAAATTCCTTTAGGTGCAGTATTCATATAGCAATACTCATACGACTCCATACACAAATTAACTAATATTTTAAAATATATCTGTAATCTTCAGTGATCAATTTGCTAACATAGAAACCATGATGTGTTTGAGCAATGTTTTACATTGATGTGGCTCCACTGTTATATCTGGAAAGGCTTATAATATTGCTGACACTCTTGATGATAAGGAATTACCAGGATTTACCTTATTTTTTTGTTTTTGTTATATGAAAAAAAAAAAAACACAAAAGGAAAACGTTTTATTTAAATTATTGTTAACATAAAAGTCATCACAACAGCAGATTTGTCTAGGGGATGAATATAATTATGACATATCAATCTCTCTTCATTCTTTCATTCGACGACAAATGAAACCATCTCTTCTTTGAGAATAATGGCTCAAATCCACAACCCTGCTGCATGTAACTTACTATCTTATACTAAATGTAAAATTTTAATCTGTAAAGTAATGATTGACCACAGCTGTCAAATAAATGTAGTGGAGTAAAAAATACAAAATATCCTCTGAGCTCTGAGAAGTAAAGTAGAAAGTATCCCCAAAATAAAATACTCAGCAATGGTCCACTGATCTGCTATAAACAGACATATTTCACAGAGAAGAATTTGGATGACTGGTTTCACTGCTGATGATTCAGCCTACCCTGTACTTTCTGGCATCAGTGCATCCACATGTTAAATGCAGAATCCATCAAAGGTTGGTGGATACATTACAGTCACTGCTGGTGAAAGAAGGGAGTGGGAGGACTGGAAGAAGCCACCGAGCTCTGCTGCTTGTCAATGAAGATCAGTGACAGCGTGAATAATTGTAGAATTTGCAGGAATTACCGAAGCAAAATCGTGACACGATTCCATTGAAACATTAGAAGAATTATCTTATTAACACATCAAGATACAAATGCCACACTGGAAAAGAAAATACTGCATTTTAATAGATATTAATAGATTTTGTTGAATTTATTAAATCCATACACAGAGAACACTTTTCGGAGTTGATTTGTGAGTGCAAGGCCTAATCTCTGCAGGTTAGCAGCTGTGGTGGAAAACTCTGACAGAACACTATAAAAGACGGCACACACAGACATTATACAGACTATGATTAAAATCAAATCAATAAATAGTTTTCGGAAAGAAATTTGCTCATCTCTTTGATGCTGAACAGTTCAGAAAAACTAAACCAAACTACACGTATGCACCAGCTAATCTGTGTCTCTATAGTTCATCTTCATAGCTTTTGCATTGAGGATGTATGGATAGCCTTTTGCTTACAAATTCAGTCACCTGACTATGCTCTTCCGATACAGCTAGAACAGGGGTAGGCAACCGTAGGCACTTGGCAGGCGGGAGCTTAGCTAATGGCACACTAGCAATAAGTGTGCAAGAGAGTTTTTAATAAGTGCCTTCTCGTCCGCGTGCCAAATAACCTCACTGGAATACCTATTATTAGTTATTAGTTATTTATGGTAGTTTGGTTTTTTTTATTTGGGGTGTGTGGATGAAGGAACAATTGAAACGGATTCCGCAAAGACCTTTTTCTACTCTGCCTCTAATTGGCTAGTATTTGCTTCTTCGCAGAATTTGTTAAGTTTATTTAGTTTATTGCTGATGAACAAGATTTGTGGAATCTTGGTCGGGTTAATGATTTTAATTCAGATGTGGATGTCTTCATAAGGATGGCGGCCTTCTTGTAAATTGCTCTCATATATATCAGTAGAGTGCAGATCTGGTAGTATAAAAAAGGCAATAAAAATAGTATAAAGTCACCGCAATCGCAAGATGTGCTTGAGCAGGCAGCCATAACTGGCCACCCTAAAAATGATGCAGTTTGCTGGAGCAGAATGCCAGATTAGCCATGGACAGACACATAGGTGCACACTCACTCACGGAAGCACAAAGACACACACACACACGTGATGGAGCCCATGAACTTCCTGGCATAGATAATGATCCTCCTAGCAGAGATAATTACAATGTCCTGATTATGAGGGGAAAACTTTTTTTTTAATTTTTTTATTGCTGCTATGGATGGAAACTGCAGATCCTTTGGTGATTTAAATTTTTATGTGGTGTCATAATTAAATGTAATATCTATCTTAATGCTTAATATGACACACTGATTCACAAGAACATTTAAAAATGACAGTTCATATGAAAAAGGTTGCCAACCCCTGAGCTATACCAGACACCAATACATTGTTGTCAGTCTAAATGCAGTTGAGTTTCACAAGTGAAGTTTACAGTATCATCTCAGGAGCTGCATCTGATTGTAGTTGCAGTTATGCAGTAAAATTACTAAAATGATTAAGAATAAATACAGATAACATCTCCGGTGGGATTGGTTAGCTCACCAAAGTTGTGTGGTGATAGTTTTAAACATCAACTCTCTATTCGTGGGTCACTTTGTACGGATATATCTTAATGCAATGGTGCATGCTGTCGGACACAGTTAGGTGGCCCTCAGGTAGAAGGGCCAGTCCACGTGGACTACTCAAGCCCTGGGTCACTATCGGCCACCCCACTCCCTGTGCTGGGTACAACAGGACTCTGTGCTGCTCCCCCCAGTCCGCTACCAGCACGTTACCATCTGAATCTATACAGATGCCCCATGGACAGGCGAGGACTGGTCCCATACCAGCACATATACCTAAAACTCTCACTGTGTTCCAGCCTGGCTCCAGCACTTTGATGCAAGGCACACGGCCTGTTTCATTACCCCTTTCGGACACAGCTACCATGCCTGAGCTTGAGCAAGCTGCCACTAAGTAAGGCCGGTGGAATCCAGTCACCACTGTGCGCTCTAGACGGCAGCCTGTTTTAGGGTCAAGCTTTAGGGCAATGAGGCTACCTTTCCGGATATCAGCTACCAAGAACTCATCCAGTCTGGTTATGGTCACACCCCTGGGAGCCTCAAGTTCATCTTTTGCAGAGCCCAACCCTGACCCACCAAAGGTCTGGAGTAGGCGCCCATGCCGGCTGAAGATAAGCAGGGCCCGCTCTGCTGCACAGCTAAGTGCAATCAAACCTTTAGCATTGACCGCAATGTCAAAGTAGTTCCGACATCTTCTTGCAGAGCCATCAGAAGTCGGGGAGGTCACTTGCTGGAGGACATTGCCCCGAAGGTCAGTCACCTGTTTCAAAGATAGATTCAGTTTTAATATTGACAATTTAATAGTACACACACTGTATGTTGTACGTGTCTGAAAGACGTTTGACACAACACATACCTGAACACGTGCATTTCCACAGTCCACTATATAGAGTAGGCCCTGTGGTGTGGCATGGATACCACTTGGCAGTGTAAGGTCAGCTCTACCTGATCCCTGCTTCCCAAACTGCCTGATCAGATGGACTCCTCTGGGGTTGAATACTGCCAAAGACGAGTCTCCCTCCTCCTCCAACTCCACCAGGGCTGGCTCTCCTCTTTCTCCTCTGCCTCTCTTTGGCTCTTGAGAGGATCCATCAATGACAGACATGGATAAAGACCTGGCCACCAGGGGTTGTTTTGAGCCAGTCACTGTCATTCTTTTCTGTGGCTGGTGCAGAATATTTTGACTTCTATTTGTAGGGTACGTTGGGGTCTGCCCCATGTCAGAGACCCTTTGCCTCCTACTGAGAGTTGGGCACGTTGAGCTTGGTACGGAGTTGAAGTTGTTACACTTCACGGTCCACTCTCCGAGGTGCTCATTCGTCCCACCACTGATCATCGGGCGAGTCTTGTGTGTCAAGTCCACTGCAGACTTTGATAGACGGCAATCGTAGTTCAAAGAGCCTCTGTTCATGCTGTAGTCGTGAGGTGGGCTAACAATGAAAGTATAGCTGGAGTCAAGGCTGTCTGTTGGGGATGGTGCTCGGCCATAGTCACCATGGGGCCCGAGAGAGTGTTCATCAGACGACTGGCTGAGTCGAGAGTGAGGTCGGCCTCTGGAAGTGAGGTCTAGGCAGCTTTGACTGGTCAGAGGCTCTCTTGAAGTCATCTTGGGAGATGGTAGGACACTGTTGCTGTACTTCAAAGATCTACTATTGGACTCTGGACTCACTTTTCCTCTACCTCCACCCTGGCTATCTAAACTCAAGTAGTGACCCAGCTTAGCATGCTCCACTCTTCGTTCAGGTGAGGGGGACGGCTTCCTACCAGAGACCGAAGGTAAAGTTTTGCTCGGATTCCTGGGAGAGTAGTGTTTACCATTACCATTCATCTTGTACACCTGCTCCTTGTCTTCAGTGTCCACATTTTTAAGTACCGTAGGGACAGTCAAAAATATGTCCTCGCCTTGTGGCTGAAAAGAGGCTGACTCCATCTCATCATCCTGGGATGACTCCCAGTCAGACTGCTCACACTTGGGAACCCAGGGACTTATCTTTGTTGGGGAGAGGTTTTGTTCCTCCTCTGATTCCAGATCACTCCGAGTAGAAAGACTGATTTTCCTGACAACCCTGCCTGTTGGTGAGGTCCACCCCTGTCCTAGGGGGCTTTTCTCTCCTCCCGCACCTTGATGGTCTGTGTCTTCACACTGCGTCTCCTGTGAATGGAGAGCACACAGCTGCCCCTGTGGCCCGCAACCTCCGACATGCAGGCCCAGGTTTTGTTCTTGCACGCGAATATCTCCGAAGTTGACAGCATTAGGCTGGGAGCTGGGTTTGAAATTCACTTTCTTCAGGGAAACTGAGACTTCCCAGGGTTGTAGGAACTCTGCAACGTCCTTCAGCAGCTGGTTTGGCCCACCATCCTCTGGACATGACTGTTGACCTACCTTCTGAATCCGCTGCTGAAGATGAGCAAGTTTACGGAGCCTTTGTTCTAACAGGGACTGGCTGACCCGGGCTGCTGCCATGTTTTCCCTCTGGACCTGCTCCAGATGCTGCTGAGTGTCCCGATGGTCTTGCTCCACCCTTTCCAGCAGGCGCCGCTCTTCTCTGCGAGCTCCCAAGATGGCCCGCTCTACACCCCGCTTCACAGTGTCTGTCTCGGTTGCGTGGCGCTCTTGTAGGCGACGCAGCTCTGCCTCGGCCTGTGCAAGATCCCACCGTGCCTGTGTTGCCCAGCATGGAGGGGACTGAGGCAGGAGAGCGAGGGAAGGACCGTCTGACTGACGATCAGGACTGGGGCTGTGGGCCGGGATAGGGGAGGAGGAATTGCTACCCAAAGGAGTTCCCACGAACATCATGATGGATTAATGGATGGATCTTTACTTATTTTCCAGGGTTCAGTTTTAGTTCCTGCAATAAAGACATGATAAAGGGAAAGGGAAGATTAATTTACGTACATAAACAACAAAATCATTATCATAATAAATGTCAGGTAATTCAAAACATGAAGAGTGATATTAGAGTGAACATAAATTGATGTTGGTACAATACATTCTGTTTTTGTGCAGCCATAAAATATTTTTCAACAAGAAAATGCGTTCCTCTGAAACTGTATAACCTCAACATGACACAATATCAATTACTCTATGAATTAGTTAGGCAGTAAGATACCAGAACTGTTGATTGAATCCATCTTGTCTAAAATGTAATTCCATTCATGTCTATAGATTTTCAAGTGATTTTATTAATGAAATTCAAACAGCTTACCCTGTAAAACTGTGTGGTCCACAAATGTATACAGTATGGTTACCAGCTGTGGTCCACTCATATAGCCCAAATAAATATGGTTACGGTAAGACACCAAAGGCAAAGCTCAAATTTTTTATGCACTGCTTTTTGTTTTTTGATAGATTTTGGGCTATTTTACTTCTAAACACGTCTTCTTTCAGCCTAGTGGAAAGTATCTATTTTACTTATCTATTTGACTCTATAAATTTATTTTCAATTAAGCAAAATTTAGCATTAGATAATGCCTCATTTGCTCATTCAAACAATGTTTTGTTTTTTTGACTAGGGAAATTTCATGGTGATTTTTATTAGTTACATTTTTGACCCTATTCACCTGGGGTGTCTTCCTACTACTCTTTTGGACATATGGTATGAAGCTGTGTTGAAGTATTGTAGTAGTATAGTATGCAGTATATTGAGCAGTTTACCTGTGCTAACCACTGTGGTATTAAACGCAAATAATGAAAGAATTAACTTGATCTGATTCAGCCTTACAAAGGTCACTGAGCACCAGTTAGATCTTTTATTAGAGCCTTTTGTTCGCTGCCAAGTGAACCGATGCTTATGAAAAGATGATAAAGCTATGAAGGAAGGCCATAAGAGAGATACGTCTGTGGGCAGAGAGGACTAGTGTAGAGGAAGAGGAAAGTTTTTCACTGAGAAATCTATTAGCATTTCAAATGGAGGTAGACAGCCAGAAGCATCCAGAGTGAAGGCGAGAGTGGGAGGTAAAGAGACAGCCCCAGTGTCAACACAACAATCCTTCTCAACTCCCTAGCTCTGCAAACAGACCCCGCTTTGATATTTTATTCATGAGACGAACAAAGTGATGTAGAGAAAAGGCAGCGAAGGACGTCTGTCCTCAGTGTGATGTATTGTGATAATACTGGAACCTCGGGGAGCCATCATATAATAAAGTAGCATTCTTACCGGGAATACTTTAGAAAAGTTTACGGTGCGATCTATTTTTTCATGTAGGAAAAGAGGAATGGGTGCGGTTGCCAGTCCTGCGCATGAATGATATATAATGCTTTTGTCGCTACATTATAAAGTCTTTCGAAAATGAAAGAAAATAAGCTACTTTAACAAACAGCTGTACAACTGACTCTGCCTGGAATAAAGGCAGTCTAAAATTAACAAAAGTATGACTCAAATTGAAAAATATATATTTAAGTTAAGCTAGATAAGAATGATCAGTATTCAAAACTGATCACACAGACCCATGCTTATAGTTATGGTTCATTACAGTGTACAGCTTATGTGTTTTACTCTGTATTTTGAAGCTCAACAAGTAGCTGGTGATTGTTGAGTGAGAGAGGCGTGAATGCCATTGTTGTTATTGAGTAAAGAAAGATAATTAGTATGCCACACTGCTCATTTTGAATGTGCAATTGAGATTATGCAGAGCTTAGAACAAATGTAGCCTTGAGATATAATAAAGTGAGAGCGGTGGAAGTAAATTGACATCAATGTATCATTTAAACCACAAACTATCAAATAATACATTATGACAGACCATGCAGCTGTACAGTATGAGTATATAGAAGTACACTGTGTGGTTGTTCTATAAAATCCAGTGGCACTACAGTTTTCAGGGTCTGGTTATATAGTGAAAATCTATTTCATGATTCATTTTGGCCACTTCCCTTTCACCGACTGAATATAAAACTCTCGAGAGACGTTACAAACAGAATAACTGTGGGGCTCTGCAGGTTGAGACGAATATCAGACAGTGTTAGCTTTGTGACAGTTGGTTGAGAGTTCTTCTGTGTTGTATGCAGAGAACCCTTTCGGCTGGCAAGAACGTGTTTTGGACACTGATCACTGGAGTTAGTTGACTGCACCATCACAGAAAGTGTCATCGCTGCCGTTGGATAACGTAATGGTTTGAATGTGCTGCTGCGGATTCCTTAAAGTCTCGTCATGTACCTTTCGTAGCGTCTTTCTTCGATTTAGCTTGTTGCTAAACCTTGCTTTTGTTGATTTAGTTTAGTGATGAGTCGGTAGAAAGGCATTTAACAAAGGGGTGGCACCTGGTGGGGTTCTCCTGGGTTGGGTGTTAGCATGGCTACCTGGCCCTGGGTGGATGTTGGTGCTATTCAGTAGCATGGATGAGCTAACAACTGGCGTAGCAGTTTATGTAGTAGTTGAGGGAGTGTACTGCTGAATTATGGCGAAGGAAAATTGACATGTCCTTTGACGTCTCACCTCGAGATATGTGAATGAAAACGGGTTGTGAGAGACATGACCCTTTACAGACATGCTCACTTATGATAACCCGATGCAGTCGTTTGCACGCAATTACAAATGTGTTATTTTTGCCTATTTTAAGAATGGTACATTTGAATATTTCTGCATACTGGAGTCCCGAAACAGTGTAAGAATTGCATAAATTGTAAGACTGGAAAGCGGAGACTCCAATTGATGACGTTAGTCCCCATGGTAGCCATTACACATAGTCACTGTGTAAAATGACCTGTTGTGACCTCTAGCAGAATCACAGCCTCATTAAACGTTGCAACCACAAACTACCGAGGACATTCAGAGGATGTATTGTATTATATTATGTATATGTATATTGACAATAGGAGGTTTTCTGAGCAGTTATCAGCAGGGCATCATGTACATCCATCATAATGCTATAACTCCTTTTACACTTTCACAATCTATTTTAATTCATTCATTCATGACTAGAACAACTTGACACCGCCCCCTAAAAAAGACCCCCAAAAAAAGCTATATGTGGGTCTCTCAGGGTTGCCCCATGGTATAATTAAACATTTTCTATTCTTCTAATGAGTTACTTTTAGTCTCAATACTTTTGACTTTTACTTTTCCTTGCAATGGCTTGGTTCATTTTCAATATAGCTAGTGATACTTTGGAAAGGACTTATTTGGGCTGGAGAGAATAGTGACAGGTGTATCTGAGGAACTGTGCCAGTGACATTTCTTTGTGCCGGCGGCCAGGTTTCCACTCACATTACCCAACTGCATTATAGATGAGGCGAGGTCCAGTTGCTCACCTCGTGAGCACCGCGGGATAACTGGGTCACGTTAAGAAAACAGTCTATGAGCAAACTAGAGTTACTATGTGTGTCGCACGAAATAAGACGGATCTGTGGAAGTACTCCAAAGATTTTGTAAAATTGTAATTTTTGTAAAAGAATATTTAAAGAAATAGAACATTCATAAAAAAATAGTAATGAAATCGAGTACTCAATCAAATTATACTTGGCAACAAAACCATTGAATTCTGATTGTGTAGAATAAAAGAAAAAGAAGACAAATCCGTGGCTGTGTCTTACCTGCAGTCAGCGCTGCCTCGGCCCATGCACGCTCTTCTTCCTCACTCCCTCACTGTGACCATCATCCTCTGTGCAGGTTCCCCTCTTGGTGGCTGTTGCCTGGAGACCGCCAAGCCGTCTCCAGTTCCCTCTGTATGCCTACTCAGAGTGTGCATCCACAAATTGACACGTTTCTTGGTCTTCAAGCTGTGTGCTTCAAGGTTTACTTGGAATCCTGCTGCTGTGTTTTTAGAGAACATCGCCTCGAATGACGAATAGTCAGAGCGGGGAGCAGATTTATTGATAACACAAACCGCTTGAGGGACCAACACTCCAATGAGGAGCTTTTTTTGTGACTAAGACTGAAACTAACAATAATTTGCCTAATCTACAGATTGTTTGCCTCATCCACAAAATGTCAGTAAATAGTCAAAAAATGCCCATTATTAGTTTCCAAACTTAATCTGCCAATATCTCCAAAATCTAACAATGTGGTTATGCCTCACAGAAAGCCAGCAAATATTCAGGTTTTATTCAATTTTAGTCAATTAACTGTTTTATAATATCACTGCTTCTTCTATAGATCTGACTATAATTACATGTGTGTATTTATGTGTTCCTAAGATGTAGTATTATTCTTTCAGCTGCAACCACAGCTGTGTGAAACGGACTTGGGAGCAAATAAAAAACTTAATATAAAAAACATAATTCTGAGAAGGTTTCCTTCCATAACTTGTAGTCACCGACAGCGTGCATGAAAGTAACCGGAGCCAAGTCACGTGCTGCCTGTCTCCGGCAAGGAGCTGACACGCGCAGGTGGAAATATGATGTGACTATGATGAGAGAATATATGGTGATTTTATTTATTTGCTCTTAAGTCTGTCTCACACACCACCGGGGTTACATCTGAAAGAATATGATTAAGATATTGTTCCACATGTAGCCTTCAGTAAACATCTTTAACACATTCATTTAAGAATACAGATGTAATTATAGTCAGATCTGTCATGCTCTATGAAGCAGTGATATTAATAACTTGATTATTGTTGTTCTGTGTTTGTACTCTCATGGTTGAATGCACTTATTGTAAGTCGCTTTGGATAAAAGCGTCTGCTAAATAAAATGTAAAAATCTGTTAATGTCACACAGTTGGCGATTTAGTGCAAGCTGTATTTTTTTTTAATGTTTCTGTTTAAACTGTGTTTATTTTAGTCTGGATTATGACTTTTGCAGTGACTGGTGAGGCACTGACTCTGTCAGAGTCATATTTACAAATATATGAACCCAACAGAGCAGCTTACATCACCATTCATTTGGCATCTTGCACATAGACTACTGGTTGTTTTTCATATTTCATATCAGCATCCTCTACACACACACATAAGGTACATATTTTATTCCATTCATACTCATTCAACACAAATGAAAACTCTCCACAGCCTCCTGCAGTGTGTGCCTGGTCTGACCTTTACTTGTAAATGAAGTCCATTCGTCTCTCCTTCTGGACAAACATCTCCGTGACTTTGTTGTAAAAGTCCTCCTTATCTTCTTTTAGTTTGAAAAGCGGAGAAGAAGAGCAACGGCAGAACAAGCATGAGCCCGTGGGCTCTCGCACGCCCCCTTCAGTGAGGCAGAGGTACTGTTGGCCTCCCCTCTGGGCTTCTTCACTGCGGTGTTATGTCAATCAGCAAGAATAAATAGGTCCTACACAAACGTGGAATACACGAAATATTCTATGGAAATAAATATAATAAGTGTGTCTACAAATGTTACAGTGGTGACAAACACTGAGAAGGCAAAGGGCACGCGCTCTACCCAGCTTGTGAGGGACTGACCAGTCTGAGGTGAGGCACTGCTCACCTCGCTGTCTCCTCTCTGTTTGAACAGGGCATGCGCAAACTCAGCGATTTGGATTATAAAAATGCTTGAAATTATTGGAATCATACAGAAGTTACATTTATAGCACCGATCAGTGGCGAAATATTAATATTTATTTCATAATTATTAGTTTTTTTACTTTTCCTGATGACAGAGCCTCACCTGCCTCCCCCTGACTGCACGTCCCTGGTCACTTTTGACTTCTTCGTATTTATGTAATATTATGTAACGATCCATGAGCCGAGCTTTGATTGGTCAGTAGGCGGTGCGTTCATAGTTGATCTCTTGTATCCGACATGACCAGCTCCGGTACGGGTTAGGTGTTCAGGATAAGATGGTGATCGACCCCGTATAGGACTGAAACCCCAGAGTTACTCCTGAAGTTGCCTCGCTTAACAAGAGCAACGTTGCAGTATTTAAGAAGGTAATGAGAGGCAATGACGGAAATAGAAGCGTCATGTGCTTTTAATTCAAACTGAGCCAGAACAAATAGAACTGATGCTGAACATGTTACACATGCAGAGATCAGTTACCTTAAAAAACATATTCAGGCACATCAAATACATCAACAGACCCATATGAAGTCTGTGCAGTGACTTACGTCATCACACAGCAAGGGGAACTACGACGGCCATTAACGATACACATTGAACTGCACGCAGCTTCATTTAAATAAAATCCTTTCTCCAGCTGTACCATCTAACACGTGTGAGTATTGTTGTTATGATCACGTGTGAGTATTGTTGTTATGATCAGCTGTTGCCCTCATTCCTCCTGATGGTGTCCTGAGAGCCCGGGTGCTTACAGGTGCTCCTTCACGGGTGGTGCTGACTTCCACTGAGGATGAAAGTACACAAAAGTGTAACAACACCACAATAAGACGCCATGTTCCTTCTCACAATAACTTGTAGTTTTCATTATGGATGAACAAAATAATCTATAGAGAAAACACAGATAATAATTCAATGCATTTTAATGTACTATATTATACAGACAGACAGATAAAAAGATAGATAGATAGATAGATAGATAGATAGATAGATAGATAGATAGATAGATATAGATATAGATAGCTATACAGATATATAGATATAGATATAGATAACATATATATATATATATATATATATATATATATATTATATAGAGCGAGAGAGATTATATATATATATATAGATTATATATATATATAATCTATATATATATATATATACAACGTCATTCATAGAGAGTTTTTACCAAACGGTCCTCGCGGTTTTCACCTCCATCTAACTCTCAGTATAAACTCTCCGTCATTAATGTCCTCGTGACTTCTCCTCCATCAAACATCGATCAAGACAAACTTTGGCAGGAAGAAAAAATGTGCTGTAATCATCGGAAATGTTGCCAATTTTGAAAAGGCTGTGTGATTAATTACAGAACATAATTAGATTGTACAACATTGCATTAAAAAAAACAAAGTTGGCTTTCTGTGTTTAACATACATGTCCTATTTTAAAACACAGGTCTGTGAAAACTGCATGTTTGCTGTCATATATATATATATATATATATATATATATATATATATATATATATATATATATTGAAGTTGTATGTTTTTAACCCAAACTATCCCATTTGTCTCATTAGCACGAGTATGACAGATTATGTACAACTCATTAGAGCTTAATATATATGTTTGGAAATATGAGAAAATTATAAAAATCGCTGTCTAATCACACTCATGCACGCACGCAACACGCAACAAGCAGCACGCACGCAGGCACGCACGCGCGTCAATAACCGCCATGGAAACAGAACGAATCCGACCGAGGTTATAAAAGGGCGTGGCCTTTCTGGTTCCTCACTCTGCACTTGGACCTGAACACGAGCTGAAAGCTTCTGTGAACCCAAACTGTGTCGAGCGAACTCTTTGAGTTTTGAACCACTTGAGCCTAAACCTGCTTTTACCAATCTCGTTGGAGAACTAAACTATACTGAATCACATCAGTAGAGCCTGAACATGACCGTCGGTCGTCCGCTGATGGAGGAGGCGCCCCTGCTGCCGGGAGTGGGCTGGGAGTTGGAGTACTACCCTAGAGGTAAGAAATTATTTTTATATATTTTTTTGCATTTTTCTTATATATTCATGCCTTAAAACTGTTTTAAGTGTTCGAAGTTTAGAAATAAGTGAAACTTTTTGAGTTTCAAGGTGAACAGTTCACCCCATGAAATGAGGAATATTGGAAAAAAAAAAAAAGTGCGCGTCACTCTGGTGCGAAGTGTCACTCACTCGACGATTTCTCGGTGTAAAAGGAATATTTGAGGGGCAAAATGTCATAAATGTGTCGGGACGTCTGTGGGACGTGTTAATAACCAATGTAGAGGTCTGACAACACTTTCGTTTTAATTTGAGGGCATCAAACCCTTCCCATTTGACATTGAAATTTCTGGAAAAAAATGGCGCTGAGAACCTTTTCATGGAACGTTCAAATTTATGCATAAATTGTGCACCATGGAAACCATATGGAACGATTTCGGCCGAACGTGATGACGTACGGTTCCAAACACACCTGGGCTGTAGGCGACCCTGATTGGGTTTGTTTTGGTTGTTGAAAGTTGACGTATTGAACAAACATCTGCTCCTTTTAATGTACACTATTACATAAACTATTTCTATAACACTTAACATTGCAATGCGCTCCGCTCGTGGTGTTTTGACAAGAGAGCGATCTGTTAAGTAACTCCACGGGACTGCATGTGCGCGTGCTGCGTCCAGCGTGACACCATCTCCTCCACCCGCAGGGATGAGCAGCTCATAAACTGGGAGATATAATAATGAGTTATAAACTAAAGAGGTCACCGTGACATGTTGGATGAGTGTAGCCACGTTTCACTGTGCGTCATGACGCCCGTATAGTGCGAAGCGTGTGAAATACGTTCACGCGGTTTATTGTAAACCACTGACGGACACGGAAGAAACGTCCACACAAATGCAGAATAAATGTCTTTGTCCAGAGCTCACGAGTACTCAAAGGTCGGTTAATTAGTCCGCTGACTGATTGATCAGCAGCTGGAATCTGAATCCAGATTCATAAAGATGGACAAAGCCCGTGCGTAAAAGCGCGCAGCTGCTCCTCTCCTCATCCGACAATTATGAAGCGCTCTTCACGTGCACCTCATGATTAAAACCTTTTTTATTTTGATTTATTATGAACACTACACTGTTGTTTTGGACATATAATAATAACAAGGATAATATCTATTATGACAATAATAATAATAATGATTGCTTTTATCATTATTATTATTATTGTTGTTGTTTTGTTATGTGTTCTCTGTTCAAGCTAACAGAGGCAGAGCTGCACTATGTTTGATATTAACGTTAAAAGGCGAAGTCTCTTGTGTGTTGGTGCCTTCGTGACACGTGTATTGCAGTCATAGTTAGTTTGTGGATATGCCGTCGTTTTATATCATTTAAACTGTGATTATTAATTGATGTAATCCAGAAAATTTGAATGTCATGAGGAACCCTGACAGACTAAATGTTTCCCTCTCAGCTGGTGGAGATGACTTCCCTGAAGTCATCTGGTTCGTCCCCGGCGACGCAGGTGAGCTCCTGGTCTACGACTCTTCTGATGGGGAAGAGGAAGGTGAGTTTGTAGATATTGTTAGAGGTTATGGTGATGATTGGGTCCTTCCGTCGGCCTTCTATTCTTCCGACGAGGAGGAAGAGGACGACGAGGAAGAGGACGAGGAGGAAGAGGACGAGGAGGATGACATCTTGTCCGACGGGGAGAGCGAAGATTCCGGGTACGACTCCATGTTCGAGGATGAAGATGACAAAGAGGAGGAGGAAGCAAGGGTGGAGGAGGAAGCAAGGGTGGAGGAGGAAGCAAGGGTGGAGGAAGAAGAAGATGAAGATGACCCTCCCAACCAGCAGCCCCCACCTCTGAGTTTCCTGGAGAAGTTGCGTCGAGTGGTGTCTGCTCATCCCATTCCGGCTCGCCCTCCTCTCTCCCTCCCTTTTGGTGTGGAACGTCCCGATGAAGGTCCGCCCCCAGTCCCCCAGAGGTCAGGGGAGTCCACCAAGAGGAGCAGTGAAGAGGACCGCACGGCGCAGGTGAGTGTGAAGAGGCCTCGGATCGGTGAGGACGACAACGCGGATGCAGCACCCTCCACGTCAGGCCTTGGATCCTCCACAAAGAGGACCAGAGAGGAGGACTCCAGGGAGTCAGCACCCTCCACGTCAGGCCTCGGATCCTCCACAAAGAGGACCAGAGAGGAGGACTCCAGGGAGTCAGAACCCTCCACGTCAGGCCTCGGATCCTCCACAAAGAGGACCAGAGAGGAGGACTCCAGGGAGTCAGAACCCTCCACGTCAGGCCTCGGATCCTCCACAAAGAGGACCGGAGAGGAGGACTCCAGGGAGTCAGCACCCTCCACGTCAGGCCTCGGATCCTCCACAAAGAGGACCAGAGCAGATGATTACAGATGGTCACCACCCTCCACCTCAGGCCACGGATCTTCCACAAACAGAAGACACCAGCAGTGGGCTGAAGACAGCGACTCGGACTGAGACCGACCGCCTGTTTGCTGCAGGATTGTAAAACCTTTACGTCTGGCAGGACTGATAAAGCCCCAGACAGCCTTCCCTTGCGTCTGGCGGGGCTGGCGATAGGTTGCATCCTGCAGCAGAGCTTTTGAATAGCTGTTTTTTTTCATGGATTTTTCATTTGAGTTAGAGTTGATGATGCTAAATTTAGAAACCAGGTAAGTTAACAGTGAATGGATGTCCTGCACAAGATGGCCTCCTTGAAGTCATCAGGATTGTCCACGAAGACGAAGGTAGTCTACCGATCTACAACTCTTCTGATGAGGAAGAGGAAGGCGAGTTTGAGATTGCTGTTGTGGGGGATGGTGAAGATTGGGTGCTTCCCTCGGTCTTCTCTGCGGAGGAGGAGGAGAAGGAGGAGGAGGAAGACGAGGAGGAAGACAAGGAGGAAGACGTCTTGTCCGACTGGGAGAGCAAGGAGTCTGGGTACGACTCCATGGCTGTTTCTCAATACCAAGTACGGACTTGTGTACTTTGGAGTTTGGACTTGGGAGTCCAGACTCCAGGGAAGGGAGGACGCAGGACGGTCTTTCTGCAATTGGAACAGCAGCTGACCTGATGACGTCACCACCTCAGCTGTTGTTGCTCATGAGTTTACTCCGGTTCTTCACTGTAGATTATTTTTTACAATCAAACCAAATATGACAACCCTGCTTTTTGTTTTTAAAATTAATATAATTTTAATTATTATATATTGTGTGTACATATATATATATATACACACCAATTGCAAACAATTCAGTCAAAAGTAAACAGACAGCACTCTAGTTAAAAATATTTTATTAAATAATAATATTAAGTTATAAATCTCATCCTTGCCCTGAGTCAAACTGATTTAATGTTACTTTGGAACAAATAATAAACTCCGAGATCGGAGATTACTCGTTAGATCCTCCAAACCGAATTATATCTGGTGTTTAACCACTTCGGAGACATCAGAGCCAGCGGATCATTTGGGATCATTTCTAAAAGGAAGTCCCATCCGGGCATTTGGACCGCGCTTGGCTCGATGTGGACTTTAGAATTGGATCAGGACTTGGGCTGCGACTTATGACGTTTCACAAGTCCACGGGAACACAAGTACAGACAAGAACACATATTGAGAAACGGCCCATGTTCGAGGATGAAGATGACGAAGGAGGAGGAGGAAGAAAGGGAGGAAGAAGAAGATGAAGATGACCCTCTCAACCAGCAGCCCCCACCTCTGAGTTTCTTGGAGAAGTTGTGTTGAGTGGCGTCTGCTCATCCCATTCCTGCTCGCCCTTCTCTCTCCCTCCCTTTTGGTGTGGAACGTCATTGGGTGCTTCCCTCCCTAAATATCACTTTTATTTTCTCCTTTCGAGTAATAATTTATGATGCTAAATGGAGAAACCAGGTAAGTTAACAGTGAATAGATGTTTTTCCGTTGTGTATTTTTCTTTATAAAGTCTAGATGTCTTTTCCAGACAAAGGTAAGTCACCAAAGGTTAGTACCCTGAAATTCTCACTTCACAGTAATTTAAAAAATGGTTTCATTTTACTTACCCTCTATCTATTTTTATAGTTAGGTGAAGGTGGCTGAACCCGACAGAGGGAAAGTAATAATTACTAACGTTAAGAAAAAGTCTCCAAGTCTCTTTTACTCAGGTATCGATGGCTGTGACACAAGAAGCAACATCCAGGATCTCCTTGACGACAGCAAAGATGACTCGGGACCAGATGAGAAGGACGGAGGACCACAGGGACCAGATGGAGAGCGGCGGTCGCCTTTCCTTTCAGTGGGCTGAGTAAGTAATCCCTCACTAAGACTACAGAAGTAGCAGTAAAACATCCCATCATTGGTTACAGATTCTGTAACGGTTGTGTAGAGTTCAAAAGTATTCATCACTTGTGTTTGTGTCTCACAGGGCAGGACTCCTTTGAGCTCCCTCCCGTCCACCCCCGACACCCCGACACCCCGACACAACCCGCCCCGCCAGCCAGCCGACAGGACGAGGAGCGTCCCGTCTCCACCGGCACAGAGGACGTAGTTTGTCTCCATCTGCTTCTTCTGTGCCGGTGGGTTGGGGAAGCTCCTCCCAGACACAGGAAGCCGTGTGATCCAGAAAGAGACGGACGCTTCAGGCTGAACGAGAAACAACCAATCGAAAAGCTTTAAAGTCTTTCATTGGTCACATAGAATACATATGTTCATGTAAACTGTATGTTCAGTGGTTATACTGTGTGTCCTGACGAGTTTAATAAATAAATGAACAGCAAACTTTCTAAATATGTCTTTGGATTATTCAAAAACACTGGGTATGATCTTCATATTGGGTCATGAATCAAAACTTAAGTAGTGGTTGCTATTATTTTTCTGTTGGGTTATTGATCCATAATAACTATAGTTATTTTGACAGTAATATCTTTATATTTCTGCTTCAACCAAAAAGGGATTTTATTCTTTTCCCCAGTGCTCTCCTTTTTCATCTTTATAATTGATTATACCAGAAATTATATTCTTGGTAAAAAAAACAAACTATAATCGTGTTCTGTTTTGGCAAAAGACGCTGAAGTTTTACCTTAAAATTGCTACAAATGTATTTTGTTGTAAAAAACATTGAACAAATCCAAAACGTCAACAAGACAACATGTCAGTTGGCAACAATCAGGAACACATTTATTATTTAAAAAGACTTTACTTTAAATAATTCAACTAAAGCGATGCATCATATTTATATCTACAAGATTCTCTATAATAAAAAGGGAACTATCTGACTAACAGACCCAGGCAGTAAATTAAATGATGATTTTACTACCAAACTCCTAACAGAGGAGAACAGTTTAACCAAAAAAAGGTGCAGGGGAGTAAATAGTACTATATTTACCTCAGATATAGTGAAATAAATAGTACTATATTTACCTCAGATGTAGTGGAGTAAAAAGTACAATAGTTGGAGGTAGTAGCAGGTGAAAGCTTCGCTAGCAGAAGAGCGGTGACAGAAGCCGTGCACCAGGGGGCGCTGCTCGCCCTCAAAGCATGGCTTTCTCCTGGCGGGCTGCACTCTCTCATATACTTGCCGATACCCAAACACGATCTGCCGGCATCTTCTTTATCTCTTCACCAGCGATGAAAGATGAGAATTATAAATATAAATATATCACTGCATTACCGGTGTCCAGACACAGTGAGTGAGATAGAGATAGATAGATAGATAGATAGATATCTTACTTTGTTTAACTAATTCATAATTGGAGTCAAAGATTCCCCTGCATAGATCAGACACATATCTCTGGTTGTGAGAAACAGGTTTACTCTGATGGAAACAGACGACGGCCTCCAACAGGTTTCTGACTCCAGGATGTGTAAATGAGTCAACGTGACAGGTTGAGCAGGCTGAATGCCTGCTCCAGCCCCCAAATGGACACAATCCCTCTTTGGCTGCACTGCTGTTTACGTGATCTATGAGAGGTCAAAGGTCACAAGTCACTCACTGCACAAGCCAGAAAGCTTGGGGAACCACACTGGAGCTACGATTAAAGCCACAAGACGACAAAGAAAGGACACCGGGACACATGCGATATTGCTAGGCAAAGAATTTATAAATTAATAAAAACATTCCCTTTGTAGTGTGTTCTTCTGACAGCTTTTTTTTTCTCCCCACTTTGTATTTTTTGTCCTATGTTTTTCTAATGATTTCAAAATATAGAAAAATATTTCTGACAACATTCATCATTACATTATTTTTAGCATGATTTTCATTCGGTCCCGTTGGCTTTTTCCACACACACACACCTCTGCATTTACGACCCATTGCTTCTCTTTTTTTCTTTTACAGTATTTACACATTAAATCAGTCCACGTCATCTTTCAGCCTTGAATGTGGGGGGGTGGGGAGGGGTGGGGGAAGGACACCAGAGCATGTTTTGCATAGATCACAGAGGAGAAATCCGTCAGGTGTGTGTGTGTGTGTGTGTGTGTGTGGGGGCTTATTAAAGAAAAAAAAGGAGATTTGAGAAGATACGGTACATCCCGTGATAAAGCATAACAATGTCAAAACATGAAAAATCGTTTTCAAACGTGTAGGAGTAAAGAGAACAGCTGTGAAAGTCCCTTCAGATGAACCGAATACTATATTGTCAAAGCTGAACAGTTTGAGTCGTTATCGGCGTACAGTCAAAATCTCTTGCAGAAATAATCTGGAACCGCGTGTGCTTTGAAACAAAGTGGAAACCCTCGTCGGTGTGATGGAACAATCATAACAGTCTCTGGAAAATAAAGGGCGTGCCCTAACTAGAAAGCGAGTGCAAGTCAGCGACAGTCGGACACTTTGGCTTGCCCGCTCAACTTAAATATACAAAACACAGCATGCACCCAATCAAACCACGACTAGAGCTACTGGGATGACGAAGGATCCGATTCTAGGTTTAAACTCACCGATAGATCATTTGTAGTGTTCAAGTATATCCGTCTGAAACACGGACAGCAGAAGAAAGAAAAAGAAAAACAACATCTTTTCTGAAGCTCAGCTTTGAGTTTACCACTCACCACCGTCTCTGTTGTCAGTGAACACAACGATCAAGCAAATACATGTTCCAGTCGAGCCGAGGTCAGACAAAGAAAGGCAACCGCCACAGCTGAGACGAAAGACCTAGTAAAGACATACATGTAACTGTTTTTAAAGGTGCAGTGTGTAGGATTTGGCGGCCTCTAGCGGTGAGGTTGCAGATTGCTACCAGCCGAAACTTCTCCCGTGGCCAACGTGAAAACGCAAACGTCCCCATCGACGGCCTTATTTCTGAGTTGTAGGACTCATTCCTGCAGCGATCGACTAAATGCTACACACTGTCCCTTTAAGAGAGTTCTTTTACTTGGTTTTCAACGTCCCCTCATTATAGCAAGATGTTCCCGGTGGTTAACGAAGGGACTGTGGCTAGAGACGTTTCTGTGTGGGCTTCAGCATCCAGCTGTCGTAGTTACCGCATATTTGAAAAAAATAATAATTTAAAAGACTTAAATTCAGTATTGGCGTTTGGCTGTTTTTAAAACCGGCTGCTGTCCACGATCCCTACTGGTGCCTGAACAGCTGGAGGACTCACTTTTCTACCAGCACAGGAAGCAATATGAAAAGTGCAACATGATTATGGTTTATTACAGACTACGTGCCACAAAGCCGTCTCGATTGCCTAAACAGAGACACTGGATGGAGAATCGTCTTTGGTGTCCGCGAATGCATCACAGAATTTACACATAACCGACTGAACCCGCTTCGGTACGACTGGCCGAGGAAGTGATGAGCGCTAAGAAAGTACCACCCGCCTCCAACGGAGCGGTTTGTAAAAATAGTTCAGGTAAAAAACACAATCTTGAGTGTGAAAGCAGAGAGACCCTGGTGAGGAGCGAGACCCTCTGGCCTTCTTCATCTAGGGGGGAAGGAGACATTAAAACGAGGAGATGAACAGACTGATGGACGGCTAGCAGCAAACATTCAGTGTGAAGCGTCTCCTTTAGCCGCCGCCCCGCTAACCAGGGGCACGTTCAAACCTGGACCCTATCCCACATTTGTTTTTGTGTGCAGGTGACTAATGGCGACAAAGATTATATATATTTTTTTTATTTGGTCCAGTATTGATGGAGAACGCTGCAGACGGCAGCCGCTAAGCGGACTGCGATGTAAATCGCTCGTTTTTAGCGACTGACGGATCGGATCGTTTCCAGAAGTGTCAGACAACGCTTTCTCTCTGTTATTGTGCCATGTGACTTGTTGTTGGTGGGGAGGGGGGAATCCAAGATTTTCAATGTCATGGGTGAATACTAAGATGATTTTTGACAATGTGGACACACAACAACAAAAAGGTGAGAAAAACGTTTGGTCGGGTCCCTCGTGTAACGTCGTCAAACACAGCGTTCTCCCTCAATACGAAACGGAGCAATTAAAAAAAAAAAAAAATAAGAATAATTGTCCGAATTAGTCACTCAAGACGCAAAACCATCCTGGTTGGAAAAACATCAAAGTTACCCTTCAGTGCTCAGCACTGTCCCACCAACCAAAGAAAACTTACTCTACACTATCTAACTACAAACCTGGCCCTCATTCGCATGCAGAGACTCTTGACTAACGGAGTTAAAACCTCTAGGGATGTTTTACGAAACGCGTCCAGAAAGACTTCCATAGAAAAGTTGAACAACACCCACGAACGCGCCTTCGACGAGCTGAGGAGGAGACGATTTGTTCGGGTGAAGAAGAAGAAAAAAAAAAAACGATGACGTGGCGTTCAATCTCAAAGATTAAGACGGGATGGCAGGCATTGAGAGAGAATGGCTCGTGTGAGCGGTAGAGCGGACGTACTCAACAAAGAGGTGGGGCGTAGTCGGATGGATTTTTACAGAGTAGTCATACAGGTGATGAATAGTTTTCTATAAAAATCACAAAGAAATGACAGACCTGTAAAATAAAGAATTACCATCCTAAAAAAAAAAGAACAAAATAAAATTAACTAAACTACCAACACGCAGCAATTCAAGTGCCTTAAAAGATTGCTGAATGTCGAGGAAAAAAAAAAAAAAGACAAACATCGGAAAAGAACTTCGTCTTGGCAAATGCTTTGAACACTGTGTGGCTGCGACCTCATTCAACCTCAGACGCACAAACGCACATTAAAAGCCGATCACAACGCCGGCACGTCCTCACGCGCACATTTATACTTGGTACCTAAAAAAAATGAAATTGTAGTGTTAAAAGAACAAAAATAGCAGCATGTTAAGTTCCAGCATGGAACGGTTTGCGTGTTCGGTTTGGCTCGTCTCGTCCAAAAAAAAGAAACAATATTTTGAAGCTAACTAAGAAGATGGAAAAAACCGAATGAGATTGCTTCTTACAAGCTTCACTTTTAGCTCACAACAAAGATCTGTTTCAAAGAAACGTCAGTTTCCTTTTTTTTTTTTAATTCTTTTTTTTTTTTTTTTTTTAATGTCAGCTCAAAGTAAATGGAAATCATGCCAACGCTCCCTAGAAGAAAAGGAAACCTTCCCTTCTCGCCCCTTTTTTTCTGACAAACTCTTGAGTCTGGCAAAACTCTTGAGTCTTAAAAAAAATGTAAAAAAATACTAAATTACATAAAAAGGTACGACTTGCAAAGCGGCGCTGCCTTTTCAAAAAATCCCACGGCCTCCTTTATGGCAACAGGTGAATGGCTCACTGATGGCCCGGAGAGTTGGCGTCAACCTTTTCTTTTCTTTTCGTAGATAGTTAAAATAAATCCCCGGCAGACAACACCCGCTCCCACGCGATGCTGATATGTCTAGACAAATGGTGCAAATGCAAAAGACAAACAAAATATAAAAAAATAAAAAGTAAAAATGTAATGTAAAGAAAAATGGTATTCATTACCTAAGTTTTTTTCTCCCAGTACTTTTGTGTTGGCCGTGCTGATTCACAGGAGAGAAAGTGTCACTCTCGCTCACCCGCGTGTTCCAGTTTGCTTTGTGTTCAGGATAAAAGTGGACTAAAAGACGCTCCGAGGAACAAACTTACCGTCGGATCACTTTGCGGTTGTTTGATTGAAGCTCGTCTACGCATTCAATGTTTTGTTTTTCCCCCGCCAAACTATTTATGCTGTTTTGTTATAATCGTGTCGAGGACGGAGTGTTCTGCTCCTCTGTGCCGCCTGAAAAAGCACCGTTTTTTTTTTCCCAACGTAAAACACCAGAAGAGACTAGCACCCGACGTGCGCACCCATTCCATTTTCGTCTGTGGCTTCGCCGGGTCTCACTACACCATGACGAGGCGACGTGTATGTACAAGCTCCTAAAAATCGCGTTTACCAAGATCTTTTGTGTATAGAATGTAAATATAATACATGATATGCACAATTTCGTAGAAGTTTACAGATGAGGGAAATCCTTCCAGTCCTATTAGGTATCCTATAATGATTTTGGTACAAAAAAACCCTAAAAAGTCTTGCTTTTCGTCCGTGTCATTGCACGACCATCATACTTCGGTGACGGCAAAGTCCCAGTGCTCCAGTTCGTCCTCTGTTGATGGGAGAATCCTACTGGTTTTTACAGCCAAATCAAAAAAAGAAATGGTCGGCTAAGAGCTAGATTATGAGGAGTCATTCTCCCGTCTACTCCTCAGCCTCCTGGCTGTGGGGGAAAGGCAGGGTGACGGCGTGCTCTTGGGCCAGGGCGGCCAGCTCCTTGAGGAACTCGCAGAAGACGACGGCACAGTAGACGGCGTTCTTCACCCGCAGCGCCTCCGCTTGCTTCTCCAGGCCGGAGGCCCCCCCGCCTCCACCGCCCTTGAACAGGGCGCTGTGCAGCGACTGGCTGCCGTCCCGCACGTGCGCGAGGGCCAGCTGGGCGGCGTGCCGGGCCCGGGTCGGGCTGTTGGTGTGACGAAGGATCAGGTCTCCAAGGGAGGGCTTACGACTCTTCACTGGAACGAGAAAAACGAGAGGTAAAGAGGTGATCAATCTAGACTCAAGGTCCACGTACAAGACTTTTCTAGACCCTTTAAAACCTTTTAAAAACGAACCTATTTTTGAGGCCTCCACACGAAAAAAGCATGCCCATACTAAAAAGAGTATATCTCTGCAACCACAAGGTCTATTTGAATAATTCTGATGAAGATTTCAGGTTCGCCTTAAAAGAAAAAGAAGCACTTTCAGGATGATAATCCCTTTGGAATAATGCAGTTGCAGGTTTAAATCTCTTCCAAATCATAGCCTGCAAGCTCTGTAAAAAAAAGCTACTGAGTTCAGATGACTTTGTTTAACAAGTCCTTTTTAACATTCACACTGCAAAACTATCTTTTTCCCAGGACAGACTTCCTCGTTTCAGGAATTTTTGTGACCTGAATTTCTTGAAAACAGGACAAAATACGGAAATCTTACCTAATGAATCGGAGCGCCGCAGGGTCGGGACTGCTGCGGGCGAATCGGCCCAGTCCACTTTGCCTCGGGCCACCAGGTACTGCTGGGCTTTCTTCAGCATGGCAGGGAAGTCCTCATGAGAGGCTGCGAACGCCTCGATACGGTTCTTCACAGAACCTAGAACCTGAGGAGCGTCGGGGGGGAAAAACAAGGTTTTGAGTGAAAAGCTTGTTTTACTGTCCAATACAGGATTAGTCATCCATTTACAGAATCTTTGAACATGGACAGGAATAGAATATGAATAAAGAAACTCTACACAAACGCATTGTGGGCCTGATGCTTCTGGAACACGAGCTAGCACAGAAGTGAGGTGGGCAGGAAGTGGACGACTACGCCCACAAACAGGAGGCTAATCGCTGTCACCAGTTCCAGCGGAAATGCCGGGCACCCGGTTCAGAAATGTAATGCACTTGAGCTGAATAGAGAAATCCTGGGTCAACGTGTCCTGGGTTCTGTACCTGGATCAGTGACTTGACGCTGGGCTGGAAGACCATGTTGGTGTTGAGCAGGAAGGAGCGTAGGAGGGGCTGAGGATAGCAGGCCAGCTGGGCCACGATGCCCGTGAGCAGGATGTTGACGTACAGCGAGTTTTGGAGCATGTTCTCCAGCTTGGCGAACAGAACCACCATGAACGGACCTGCACGGGAACACAACTTTAGCTCAGCTGCATGGGAACAAACCATGGATGGTCTTTTGACAGCTTTTTTAATAAGTGAGGTGACGTAGAGGCTCTGCAGCAGGGTGCAGATTGTAGAGGATAAGTGTGGACTGCTGTGGCCAGAGATAGACTGTAATCTGTGTCCTAGGATTTTAGAACTGGGCCTCTAAAGAAAGCTTATTACAATGGAGAAAAAGTAGTTTGGTCTTGGGGTGTTGCTAAAAATGTTATTCAAGTGCTGTGTAGGCGCGAAGCTGGTGCCTAGAGCACACTAAATCTGCTGGTGGCACGCACACACACGCGCGCGCGCACACACACGCGCGCGCGCACACACACACGCTTATTTAAGAGGGCGATGTGAGTGCTGACAGTAAAGTTACCAGGAGAAAAAAACATTAATTATGCATAATTGTGTAGCTGAGCATAACTTTACATTTTTTTTTATAATAATACAACCACTTTTAACAGTGGCCCTCCGTGAATAAGAAGTCCAGGTCTAAATCACACGTCTCACCTGTGTACGGCTGAGACGCGGGCTGATTTAGTGGTCTGGCCGGGCTGCAGAGGCCCAGCGTGGGCCCGTCTCCCTTCATGTCGCCCGTCGGCGGCTTCGGCTCCGGGGCCGAGGGCGGCGGCTGTTCCTCCTCCTGCTGCCGCCGCCGCCACTCAGAGGACAGGCACTCTCTGGCGGTCTCCTCCTGCTGGCAGGCCGCTCTGCCGCGCTCCCTCACCCGGTCCTCCAGCTCCCTCAGCTCCTGCGTGAAGGCCTCGATGCTGATGCCCTGGCCGTTGGAGTCTCCGGGGAGCTGCGGCTCTCCCGGCGCCTGCTCCAGCAGCTCCCGGATGAGGCTCTCCACGGACTGCTGCGTCTGGTTGGCTTCCGGCGGATCGGAAGGCGCGAGGCGCGAGTTCGAGGCGTCGCTGGCCACCGGCTTGGCGTCGGACACCGGCTGGGCGACGGGGCCTTGAGAGGGAATCTGATTGGGGAGAGGCGATTTTGCTTCGCTCATTTCGCTGTCGTTGAAAATGGACTGCGGGAGGGCGGAGCAGCCTTGCGAGGAGCAGGTGACGAGGGATCCGTTCTGATTGGCGTTTTCATCCAAATACTGCTGCTCCCCCAAGTCCCTCTTCACTTTCTTTACCTCCAGCCCTCTGTCCCGATTGTCTGAGCACCCGTCCCTCTGCCCCGTCGTTCCGTTATACATGGCCTGGTAGCCAGCGGTGACGGCAGAGGTGGGGTTGTGAGGTGCTGGGGATGAGGCGGCGTGGGAGGTCGATAAAGGCGTGGCTGAGGACGAGGACGAGGAGGAGGAAGAGGAGGAGGAGGAAGACGAGGAGGAGGAGGAAGAGGGGACGAGACGCAGAAGAGGCTTCGGCAGGACCTCCTCCCTCTGCAGGCTGCGCTTCTTGGAGCGCGGCGTGAGGCTGATGCAGTCGTTTTTGCCGATCGTGACGTCCCACTCGCCGCTGTCCCGCTCCGAGCTGCTCCACTCGGAGCGGGCGGCGGCCACGATGGCCGCCCTCTGCTGGCCCGGAGGGGGGGTGCTGCTGCTGCCGCTTCTTCCCTGCTGGAGAGAGAAGTGCTCGGGGAACATGGCCATGGAGGGGTTGGAGGTGGGCGGAGGTGGCGGTGGAGGGGCTGCACTCGGCGAGGGGTTTTCCCCGTCGTAGGGGGCCGACCAGTCGCGGCACGCCCAGGAGCAAACCTCGATGCCCCGGCAGGAGTCTTTGAGGTACTCCAGGTAACCCGAGTCCCAGTCCAGACACTCCGTGTTGGCCTGCTGCTGGTGCATCGGGCTGTCGGGGGACAGGGGCCCCGACTGCGGAGGCTCCGTGCTGGTGGGGGTGGAGGGACCCCCTCCTCCTGGCCCACCTCCGCTGCTCTGCTGGCGGATGAAGAAGGCTAAGCGGGACGGGGTGCTGGGTCTGGGCGGCGTTGGGGACTCTGTGCTGGGACTGTTCACTACGGTCAGATGAAACAACATCATGTTAGGAGGAAATAAAGATAGACATCAGGTCCGTATCAATTTGATATCAAAAATATATATATAAAAAAACAAAAAAAACATGCACTTATGTTTAATATGCCTTTGAATTACTTAATGCTGCCCAATTGATGAAAAAAAAGAGTGTTTCATGTTCACATGTCCGTAGTCGGTCCAAAGCGCTCATTGCTCACCTTTGCCCCAGAATGCACCGTCCTCGTCCCGCTCAGCGGAGGACGCCGCATTCAGCCGGCAGCACTCTGGGATCAGCGACAGGAACTTGTCCGCCGACTTTCCGTACAGGTCCGTCTCCCTGATAGCGCGACGCTGACTCAGCATGACGTGGGTACAGGGCAGTAGATACCTGGGGGAGCAAGCCATGGATAAATACTTTCGATCGTTCTCTTTGGCCACGTCGAATATGCCTTCGTGCTGCGACAGCCGAGCGGACACGGACGTGTTAATCAAGATTCTCCATCAGATACCAAGAAGTACGAAGTCACAGGCAGCTGGATTTGCTGTTTTAGTCCTGGAGACCAAAACAGGGAAAACTGGCCTCGAAAAAAATGTTATGTGGACACAGCACGTTCCCTATCCGTGACTGTTTGGGGACAGAGGAAACCATGTTGCCTTTTTCAACATTGTGCAAGGTAAGACACGAAGTGTAGAGGGGCAGGAGTACTGTGGTAGCGCTGTGGTGACGAAGCGGCTTTGTGCCACAGACGTTAAACCGTCACTTCATCAGAGTATGGAGAAGAAAAGATGTTTTTGCATGTCAAATGAGCGACCGCAACACTGGGGAAGACGTACCTGAGAACGAGCTGCAGCATGACGTCTTCACAGTTCAGGGACAGGAGGGTCCTGAAGAGGCTCAACGAGACCATGCAGAGCTGCAGCACACACGGACGAGGAAAGTAGTGGGAATAACGGTCAAAAATAGGTTTTTAATGACCTGGGTTCGATCGTTCTGCAAAACCAGATACTTCTGCCTCCTGTCTGAGACGCTTTCACTACATTTTTGCTCTCAGCCCACGCACACACATATTTATACATGTATAGATATATTTATACCCGGGAATTGCTGCTGATGCGCGTGAGCAGCGTATCCAGGATGGTGTCGTTGTCGTGGCGATGCAGCAGGATGAAGCGCAGGAAGGTTTTGAGGAGGGATGTCTCCGACACGCTGCGCAGGAAGAGGTCCAGGTAGGCGGTGCTGGCGATCATCTCGTCCACCGACGACTACAAAAACAAAACACACAGATTTGGGTCAGTGGGACTATGAATAAGATGAAATCTAAGATTTAAATAAACGTCAATTAGACAATTTCCTCAAAGATTTTTTTTATTATTTATACTTACATGGTCAGTTCATCCATATCCAACAAGACTTTTACACAATGGTTTCCCCAACATATCCTAAATGGTATCTGTCCGTACAGATCCAGAGTGACTGATCTTCTTTCTGCCCCCTTTTTCCTACCTTATGCAGCGCGGGGCCCATGACGGGTACGAGGAAGCCGTTGTGGAGGTAGTCCAGGAGCTGCGAGCGGACCAGCGGGTGAGCGACCTGCACCACAGCGTTGCAGAACTCCAGCGAGTTCATGAAGAGCACGAGCGACGACACGCTCATCCAGTCCTCCCGCCGCAGGGCGTGCCAGTCGTCCCCGCGGACCTCAATCTTCCTGGGCAGAGAGGAGTAGAGCGCGCTGAGGCCCGTCGCCAACACCTGGGAGGAGGTACGAGAGACGGCTTCAGAGGGGACCGCTGTGGGCCAGGAGGGGGCCAATGGTTGGGTTTCTTTTCCTCTCAGATTTTAAAACAGATAAATTCATTGACCTACTAAAGTTACCGTGAGGAACTTTGAACTGTTCATGAAACAGTCCCAATGTAATACTGACGGCTTGAGACCTACACAAGAACACAAGACCATCAGCAAACAGATGGTCCGTTTCTAAATTGTTATTCTTAGTGCTCGTCATCGGTGCCACCGGGTCGGACTCCAGGCGAAAATGATCCCGGTACACCGGAACCTCCTTCAGCTCAGACTAGGGACGCCCCCACGAAACCCTGGTTTCTATACGGGAAGCGGTTCTCTAAATTAGTAATAAAACGCGGCCTATCGATAAGCTCCGGAGGTTAATGGTTCTGCTAGCGGGACTAAGCGGTACTAATTGTCGCAAAAGGGGCGGAGTCGTGCTTTACTAAGAGAAAGACCCAACGTGTGGCTCCATTTCACTCCAGGAGATGCTGAGAACTCTTGTTGTCACGAATGCAATAAAAGGAAACACCAGCAATGTATTTAAAACATTTGGCAAACGAGCAGAACATAAACCAGCAGAAAAGCACGGTTTGGTTAATAAGAAGAGGAAAGCTGAGCTTATCGTTTAGCTGCGATTGTATTTTCAAAGATTTGGGAACTTTTTGTATTGCTGCTCAAGAAAGACTATTTGTTTACATATATTAATGAACCAATGTCGACTCTTTTCTTAATTATTTGTCTTTTTTCCCTCCTCACAAAATAATAATAAAAAAGAACCGATAAGCAGTATCGATAAAACCCGAACAATAGCCATCAGACTCAAGCGGGGCCTCCGGCAGCGACCAGGCCAAGGACAGACCCAGAACCAGAACCAGACCCAGACCCAGACCCAGACCCAGCGTCTCCTCCTCCGGCCAGGAGCAGGGAGCCGGTCCCTGCTGGGAGCCAACATCAACGCGATGCTGCTGGAGACCCGGGCCGTATTGCTGGGCCCGCTGGAGGGACGGGAGGCACACGAGAACCAGAACCAAGACTGAGCAAGGCCGACCGTCAGACCCTGCTGCAGTAAAAACAAAAGGTTTTCTAAAAGAAAGACTGCCGCTTGGCAACTCTACCGTTTCAGTCCACAGGGAACACAAAAATGAAAGTTCCCCGCGGTAGCTTTAACAATATAAGGAAAAAAAACCTGAACAGCAAGCTGAAACACCACGTTGATTCATTGATTATGTCATTTGTCGGGCTTTTACGAGGAGTAATCGCTACCAAATCTCTGACATTTTGTAGACTAAATGATTTATCAATTGACCAAGAAAATAAATCAGCAGATTACGGTTATTTAACGTAACAGAGCCCCGTTTTAGTCCCAGAGATGGCATGTTTATGTTTACGTAGGCTACATAATACCTGGCAGTGTTCTCTTGTATCTTGGCAGATGCACATTGTGTTTTCATGACACCACTAATGACCCAATGGATATGCACAACAGCTCGATAACCTGCCGCAGCCTTGAGGAGGGCGCTCGATAGGCCAAATGACCCCCCCCCCTCCCTCCCTCCAGCACATAAAGACATGATGGAAAAATTCCCATTTTAAAGCCCCCGTGTAACTCAGTGTTTTGCCAACAGCTGATGACATTCATGGAACGGTGTGCTCGCTCGCTGCACCAGTGAAAATGCACAATGCAGAAAATCTGGACCCCCGTTAAGATTCAGAGAGGAGTATTTGGTCCTCGATGCCACCTCCGCTGGTCCTTCCAGCCCGTATGTAGGTCAGACTGAAGCTGCTGGAAGGAGCGCGGTGCAGAAAATAGCTGAGCCGGCTCTTTAACAGCAGAGCGAACAGGCAGAGGAAAAGACAACAGCACCGGCCGCAGCTTTTATGCGGCGTACAGACGCACTCGACGCCGTTCACTCTCACGGTGCACTTTGGAAGCCGAGATGTTGCTCAGTTGCTGTAAGTTGTGACCAGAGACTTTGTCTGTTGAGACTTGGATTTAGAACGATTGGGCCCGATGTTCTAATGTATGCACACGCACATGAATCACTATCCAAATCCAGCCGGTTCGCACAGCCTTATTTAGTAGAAATACATTTTTCAATACAAGTGCAACAAGCAAAATATGGGGCTTTAGTAGCACCTAGTGGCGGCTTGTGGAAACTACAACAACACAGGGGGACACAGCTCCAATCTTCTTTGTTTTTGATAATTTACAGAGTGGAAAATATGTCTTTTTTTTTTTTTATTTGATCAAAAAGTAAAAGTGCATTCATCAAAGTGATCACAAATGAATTAAAAGACCATCTTTAGTTTTCATCTGTATCATTTCTTTAAAGTAAGCCGCCACATGAACTGCCGCGTTCCATCACGAGGTTACGTGTCCGGTAAATTCTCTGATGAATTTGATTCTCTATTCCGGTAGTTTGAAAACTGTTGATTTGTGCAAAGCAGCAGCAGTGTTAAGGAGTCTTAGGTGTTGGGTAAGGTGCTTACTTTCGCAGCGCTCTGCAGGAAGCCTTCTAAGTTGAGGCAGAGCTGATAAGATGTAGATAAGGATTAACGTCCTGTCAGAGTGCAAAGTCACGTCCTTCCCCTTCTATTATCTCACACACACACACACACACACACACACACACACACACACACACACACACACACACACACACACACACACACACACACACACACACACACAGCAGTGTGGAGAGCAAGCCTCGATCTCACATTATAGGCTGTCGTCAACCATCACATCATTGGAGCAGGTCACACTCATCTGTATTATACGGTTCGGCCCTTTTCTGTAAATAATGGAGCCGACTTTGATATCATGCATAGTAACGTGGATTACTGTGAAGTCAGCTGAGGTAAAAGTGGAAGAAAACATTTTGGAGAAGGTTGTACATTTTCAGGAAAGTGAAAACTTTATATTAGAAAATCGAGGATGTTAATAAACCGTGAAACCCAAATGATCGGCTCTCTGCCCTACTTTGTGAGTTATTGATAATTGAAAAAGATAATTAATTAATGTTTGAATATGAGTCGTTTCAATTTACTTTACCGGCTTTCCAAAGTAGTAATTTTGCCCCTATTCGGCCATCAGAAAATATGCCAACATACCAAAACCAGGTTTGAAATAAGTTAGGAAAGTTGTGCCATTTTATAAAAAAAGAAAAAAAGAAAAAAGGACAACAACCTCATTTTCATTTTCTGTGGGATATTGGAATTATCCTTTAATCACAGACTTGTGGTTTGTGTGCCTCCATCAACCAGTCATGTAGCGTATTTAATGAAGCCACAGTGACCTTTGACCGTCAAATTCTACTCAGGACGGACAATATAATGACAAAATACATAACTAACTGCCTGGAAATAGTTACAGCCAAGTCCAGTTTTTTGTGAAGCCCAATATCACACACAATACGTCAACGGTCAGACTAACAACAGCTTCCAGCTCGAGATCTCTTAGAGGACAAGTGGCAAAGCTCTTCGCTGTATGACTGAACGGAACCGACGGCACAGATTCAGCTCCCTGTGACATCACACCCTCTACTAAAAAACAGGTAACGCCTAAAACACAGCGCTTTCCTCGACGTAGTCTTCACGAGCGCCGGGACACTCACCGGGCAGAAGTAGGAGTTCTCAGCGATGTACCGCGCCACGGACTCGTTGCTGGCCGAGGTCGCCATGACCAGCAGCAGCGCGTCGCGGGCTTGCTGTCCGATGGCTCCGTCCCGGTGGATGAACGGCACGAGGAGGGAGAAGATGAGCAGATTGGTGGAGCCCTGCTGGGCCGGTGCCGCCCGGAAAATCATCTCCAGGACCACGGGCTGCCGGGCCATGGACACGCAGATCTGGTGGGGATTTACACAGTCACGACTCCTCACAGTGCTGCGGTGCGGTCCAGAACACACGGCAGGGAAATCTGGGACGCGGTCACCTGATTTCAGCAAAGCTCCCGGTTTCAAACTTCTGGGGGAGTGGCGCGCTCATGAGAATTATTCTATAATTCAGTTTGTGAGGTTTTAGTGCGGAGCTCATAGGAAATTCACAAATTCGCCATTTCATCCAAATTTAACGTTCTTCCCTTTTTTTTCCTGCATATTGCAGCAGAATTAACCAGGTAAAGTTCCTGCGGTGCAAACTTCCCCCTAAAGTGGTCGACTGGAATGTCTGAAGTTGCCTAGCAACATGACTCTACTTAACCTGTGCTCCTTTCCGACTGTCGGGGGAAAAACCATCTCCGAAATGTTGACCAAAATTGTCAAATGTGGGGTTTCCTAGCCTTTGTCTTTGCCTGTCATAACAATCTAAAACACCGGTTATCATCTCCAGATTACATTTTGCTGATCGAGCTGGAACAACAAACAACTGCTGATGTGGATTGCAGGCATCTACGTGCACGTTAGTGCAGCACAGAGGCTGCTGGTGAACGTACCTGGTTGAGCAGCAGCACCAGGCTGTTTTCCAGGGCCGGGGGACAGCCGAGATCCGGGTCGGCGCACGCTCCCAGCAGCCTCAGCAGCGGGTGGAGGACGGCCGTGTGCGCAAGCAGCGGCTGCTGCTGCGACTGGCCGATGAGCATCTCGAAGAGCTTGAGCAGCGCCCCCTGGCTGTCCAGGTCCAGGCCGCGGCGGAGGTGCCACTGGACCAGGCGCTCCAGGATATTCTCGGTGACCACCAGCTCCAGGATGGGGCCCATGGGCGCGACGCCGCCCTCCGCGCTCTCGGCGGGCCGCTCCTCCGCCAGCAGACACAGCATCTGGTCGGTGTGATTCCTCACCGCCGTCAGGTCGTCGCTGGAGGACGAGGGCTCCTGCTGCTCCAACACCCACGAGACCTGAACAAAGAAAAAAAAAAAAAGGAGCAGCATTTAATTCTATTTTGAATTCAGTTCTGAACAAGTTTGGAAATCTAGAATTGAAAAGACAGTGAGGTTACTAGACATTTTGACGTGTGAAAGAAGGAAAAGCTCAGGGGTAAATAATTCCATTTTGCTGCTTCAGTCTTATTGTCACAGCGGCTGTGTCCAAAACCGCTATATTTACTGTCTGCCATTGTATTCAAGTGTGAAATCTATACTCTATCTATCATCTATATAAAAATTACAGTAGTGCGACACTACAGCTGTCAGTGCTGACACAAAATGCTGACGATTTATAAGTGTTCGAAGTCTCAGTTTACTGCTCGCTATAGAGTTAACTATCAAGTCAAGTCAGTTTTTTTTTTTTTTTTTCAAAGCACATTTAAAAAAAAAAACAACAGGACTTGAACCAAAGTGTTTTCCAGTGGAGGCGGATGGGTTTATGATCCGCCCCAATACAGGTTTACACGAGTCAAAAGACTTCAAAAAGGTGCATAAAAGGCAATAAAACATAATTTAATACAATAAAAGATGAGCAGTCAGAATAGATTGAATGAAACCACCAGAAAAAACTAGAAGATATATTCAAAAACAGGTATTCAATTTATGCAAAATCATTCTACGGAATATACTAACATCTAAAGTGTGTTGACGGATATTCTAAACACAATAAAGTGTAATTCACAACACTGTGGTGTTAAAAAAATAAGAAAAAATAAGAAAAAAATACCCCCCCCCACCCAAAAATGAGAAGTTTCGCAACGTTTTACAACAGGTCGAGCGGCGTCAGCGGTGAAGTTGCAGATCTGAGAGCAGCGTGTGCAGACAGGAGATGAGCTCCTTTGTGTTTGAGCTCCACGTTTGGAGGCCAGAACCAGTGTGGTGAATGTTGCACAACGCGCGTTTGTGTTTGTAAAAAACACTTGTCTTTTTCTTTTTTTTTTTTTTACTATCTTACATCCACTTTCATGTAACTGGGGTATGGAGATGTACGCCTCTACCCTGACCCTCCACTTACAGATGATGAAGACATGGGAGGATTGATATTTCAATAAAAAAAAATGACAGGGTGCGCCCTTTTCCCAAAAACAAGTGCATGTTAGGTGCGGCCCGAGGAGTCACGTGGGGACATGTGGGAGTACTTTAACATCTCGTGGATATGTGGCCACTCATCCACCCAGTACTAAGACGACCGTCTGCTTCTCCTGCGACGGCTTCATGCTTGAGCAAATTAATAAAGGCAGAATGAAAAAAAAAACGTCTGGCCTGGAGAGAGTACTTGTGCAAAGCTTAGAGACACACACACACACACACACACAAAGTATCACTCAGAAGTCCGATATTCCCCCTGAGGAAATGATGCGGTCGGGCGGTGGCACGGCTCTGGAGCCTATAAAACATCCAGCCAGTGGTTGGACAGGAGCCAGTCATCTTGTTAACGGAGCCGACCGCTCTCAGCCAGCTGAACGTGTGAACGTGCACACTCGGTGTCAGGACGGATAATCAGTCACTGGAGCCGAGAGATCATTTATCATTTACTTTTTATCTGCTAAAAAAAAAAAAAAAAAAGAAACAAAAAAACATGCACATATTTCTCAACCACTGTGAATGAATAATGACGGACAGGGGTGTGACACAGTTCGTGATGAAATGAGTAACCTTTGTTTTTTTCCCCCAAGAGAAAATGAAGTCATTTATCAAGCCAAAAACACTAAACACTGGTTTATGTGTTCTCAGATTTAAGGAGTTCATGTGTTTTCTCCGTTTTCTTATTAATTTCTTTGTAAACTGAATATCTTTGGACCAGTTCGACAAAGCAACCTTGAGTTTTGGGGAATTGGGATTAGCATATTTTACACGGTTTTCTGACGTTAAATAGACTAAACCTTTATTTATTGTTTTAAGTGTGACACTGTGGCCCCACTCCCCTAAAACAAAATCATCTTTAAAAGTTTGCCGAAGTAGCTTTTACTAGTTCCTGATCATAATGTACAGACAGAGAGACAAGGAGTTTTTTTTTTTTTTTATCTCTACGATTTCCGAGATGATTCGTGGCCGTTTCTTCGCCATAACATCAGATATGATGATGTCCTCCCTAAGTACAAGTCACGCTGAATCTAAAGTGTGTGTGTGTGTGTGTGTTCAGATGTGACTCAGAAAAGAAGGAGTGAGAAGTGAGCAACACACCCAGAGGAGAAACGCCTCACAGTTTGAGAACCTCTGGGTATGATGGACACTCGGCTTTCTTATAACCCAAGGCTCGATTTCGTCCGTTTGGTCATTATTTCTCACGCAAAAAAGAAATAATTTTCTTTCCAACACTTTGTGGACACCGGCCCGTGCGGCTGCTCTGTACACTTTATGGCGAATGAGCGATGGAGACCAGAATGACAACGATGTGATAAATAAATTCAACAGAACACGTCATTTCACGAACAGTCGAAAAGAAAAAAAAGAAAAAAGTGGTGCGTCTCACCTGTCTCCAGTGGTTCTCAAACACCATGAGGCAGGTCTCCGGGTCGGCGGTGCAGGGGCCGGAGGGGGCGGCGCTCCGGCCGGTCCGACTCCCGGGACCCCGCGGGTTCAGCCTGCTCAGCCAGCTCATCGCTGGTACCCGGCGAGAGGCGGGTCGCACGTCACCAGAGAGTCAACGCCGAGCGACAAAAAGAAAAAGGAAAAGATGTTGGGAGCAGGTGGGGAGGGAGAGAAGGGAGAGGGGAAGTATATCCACACAGAGGAGAGGAGGTGGAGGAGGAGGAGGAGGAGGGGGGGGAGGAGGGGGAAGGAGGTCTGCAGCAAAACGCGCTGTCACTGCCAGTTAGTGTAGGAGGAGCCCACTGCTGCTGCTGCTGCTGCTGCTGCTGCTGCTGCTGCTTTAGAGTCCGTGTGACCCCGTCCGCCCTGTAGACCCCGTCACCCGGTCTGGAGCCAACACCACTCCATAGCCAGTCAGGACGGCCACTCTGCGCTGCGTAAAAACAATCACAAAACACATCGGCAACCTTTCAAACCTCCGAAAACTCCCAAATTATACTGTTTCTTTTTTCCTCTCCAAGTGTACATTACTTGAATGTCTGTCTGTATTTCCATTAGTTTGGCTCTCAAAATGTCACGTCATAGCCTATACGTGCGTGTGATATACAGCTACACAGTGGAAATATTTTCTCAAAAACGTAACAGGGAGCTTTTCTATACACAGAAATAACCAGATGGGAATACACCAGTCCGTTTTGGCTCATTCCAGTGGGTTTAATGTCAGTAATGCATGTCTGCACGCATTCAGTCAGACATCTATCATTTGTGCGGTTGAGCGTCCGTATTTATTCATGCTCGACACGGGAGGAACGGTCTGTTCTACGTTACGCATGCTTTTTCCTTTGCGTCAAGGTTAACGATAATCTGCAACAAGCCAAGTGAATTCAGTATTTGACTCAAAAATAGTGAGTTTGTGTAGCGGGTTTGTAGCTGACAAAATGGTGATATCGAGTACAAGCATAGCACAGGCTGCCCAGACCTCCCGACGGTGGCTTTTACTTGAGAATACGAGTCGCGTGCAAAGAATATGTTGCACGTTGATAAAACATCTGTTTGCACGATTTGCATGTCATCGCAAGGAAATGATGAGACAAGAGGAAGCCTCCGCAGTTAACCGATGGAAGGGTGTGAAGTTCGCTGTCATACCGAAGAGACGGAAAGTCGGCCGCTTGAAAACACCTGCGAGGGTTGAGCCACCGCTGGGGTCTCTCCGAGGGATTACGGAAACACGCCGGTCAGAAATCTCTTCCGAGTATCAAATACTCTCAACCTGGTTGAACAACAATTTTCCATAATGCTGCTAAATACACTGCTTCCGCCATCACATTCTAAAAGCTCCAAAAACAAAAAAAAGATCTGCCGGAAGTATCTAGTGATTTATTGTGAGGATTATTTGGAAAGAACAGATGGTTCGACAGAGGAGATGTGAATTATGCTGCAGCAGTGGCTTTTGATGTTTTTCTTTTTTTTTTTGCTGACCCTAACATCTGAGGCCAACAGGCCTATTTGATATAAAAAAAAAAAAAAGAAAAAAAAAAGACATCAAGAGAAACACAGTTATTATGAAAAGTTAAGATGTTTCTGCCGGGGAAACCAGAGTCCCATTGTAATACATTGTATTCAAAGAGAGACGTTTCTGTGAAATCTGTTTGCTGTTTGAAAAAAAAACATCATTCATAAAACCCCCTCTTATTACAGCAAGGACCAACAGGTTGATGAGTTAAAAATAAACTTTTTTATTTCTTATTCATGGTCACATGATGTGGACTAAAGTCACGTGAATTGGACTCAGGTCAAACACAAGTACCAGGTCTCATGACTCCCCTAAATCCATAAAAAAAGGCCATGTTTTTCTTTACGGGATTTATGACACAGCAGCTGTGTGAGTATACACGACCGGCACTGAAAAAAAGGGCAGGTCAAATGTAACGTCCATGCTTCTTCTAATGATTCACCAGCCCTCGGCCGGCGAGTCAAAGTTAGTGATGGTCGTGTTGCGCAGAATAAATACTCTGCATTTATTTTAAATCTACCAAATTAATTCAGACCCAGATATGATAGAGGAATTACTTTTTTTTTTTTTTAAATCTACAGCAATTTGACAGACTTTAGGACAGAACGTTCTGATCCACACACGCGGAAATTCTAAATATGCGTTTTATTTTCATATCTCTCACTCTCACTGATGCACAAAGCACCATAAAAGACACCCATAAAATGAGCTCAAAGTCCAGCTCCAGGCACTAAAAGGGAGGCTGCAATCATTAAGACAAGAGGGTTAGTCAAAGGTTAGCCGCACCACAGCTCCACTTGACTTTTGTATCCTCACGCCACAATGTCCAAAAGCAAACCTAAAACTCTCTCAGACGTTCAGACCAGGTCCAAGGCACAGAGAGACCTTGGACCCGGGCTCCTAGGTCTCTCTGTGTACCCTTCACATTCCTCACGTTTCTACTTTTTGGCTCCCGGTGCCTGTTTTTACTGGTGTTTCACAGATCACTTTTGTGTTTGCAGCTTTAGAGGCAGCGAGCGTTGAGCAGACTCTCCCTTCACCTGATGCATATTGGTTTTTTTTAGGTCAGTGGCGAAGCTGATCCCGAGACACAAACGCCACAAAACGTTGCTACCCATGTAATCATTCATTTCCTGGAGCCTGTTTACTGATCTCTTGTGACAAACATTTCCTCTCCGGTAACCGCAACCCCTCACTACGACAACCTGACAACCTGACAACCCAACGCACAAAAAGACGTCTCCACGAATAATAAAGTGCATATTTTTTTACTGATACGGCGCGCAAATAGCAAACTTATTCCAAGAGACTAGATTTTGAGCCTTGAACGTTAACTGATCGGGCACAAAGCAAGACATGAATACAAGATATTGGGTGGGTCTCTTTCAAGGACTTCTCCGGAGAGGTCAGTGACTTGAACATAGAACAGACTTCAAATGCATCAGTTTGCCAATTTGTCATAACGCAAAAGGAGATCTCTGAACTTTGCCAAAATAAAAATAAAAATCTGGCACATATTCACATTGGTGAAGCGGAAATCAATTAAGTTGTCATTGTTGCTTATATATATTTATTTCTTTAATAAAACAAATTGCCCCATTTATTTCAATTTCTGTCGACTGATTTATCGTTTCAGCTCTAATGCAGTCCAATATCAGCTAAATTATTCATCACTATTGACCATGCTAATGAACAACTTGACATGCATTTTGAAGATATGAAAAAATAATGGAAAAAATTGTTGGTATTCAATACCCCCCCTCCCCCCACCCCTTCCAAACAACTAAACTTGAACAAATGCATACCATAATATAATATAATCTGTTAAAAAGGTACAGAGTGTAACTTCAGATATTCGCCTTTGATCCAGACATCTGAGCTACTCAAGTTTTAGGTGAATTAAGATTACCGATGGTTTTGCCTCAATTGACAAAGAGCACTCCCCGTGACTGAGATCCAGGGGAACAACATCCATTTAATCTAGGACGTCCCAACACGTCAGCCATCAATCACTGCAGTGTTTTTGGGGGGGTCGTGTGTCCCCTCTTCAGTATTGACAGGCTTCACCTCAGCACTGAGCAACCAAATAAGACGAGCTTGCCTTCAAAGAGTTAATTGCCTAATTAACGTCATCATAACGGCATTATGTTTTTGGGGGCTCTACACCTGATCTCGTAGTCATCATCATCCTGCGACAAATCCTGTGTCAGCCGAACCGGAGCAGCTCTCGACGGAAAACAGCAGTCAAACCTCAACCCGACCGGCGAGGTGACGTGAGCGAGCTCGTCGGTACCGTTTACCGCACGAGATGACGAGCTCTCTGAAACGTGTCCGGCACGTACTATGTGCTCCACGCTATAACGGGGAGGTCATTAAACGGCTACTCACCTCCGGTGTTCGTGGGAGCCCCGACGGGCGTCGCGAGCCCCTGCTGCCCCCCCACGGGTGCCCGCTAGCTGAGCCGGGCTGCTCGTGAGCTAGCGCTGCTGGGTGGCTAACGACTAGCTGCTAATGAGTTCCACAATGTCAGAGTCGTGGACGGGCGGCTGGCACGCGACAGACCGGGAGACAACTGGCGAGCTAGACCGTATTGAGCCGGGCGAGCTGACACGTTGACCACTCCTTCGCTCGGGCTGCCGGGCATCCTGTTAGAGGCAGATAAACATCCCATCGGAGGGTTCCTCAGACACTCTTCCCTTTCCCGCAGCCATCTTACTTTGACTCCTCCCACACGACTTCTGACTCACACCCACGGCGACGCTGCTCCTCTGTGCGTGTGTGTGTGTGTGTGTGTGTGTGTATATGTATGTGTGTGCTCGCGCGCGCGCGTGTGTGTGTGTGTGTGTGTGTGTGTATGTGTGTGTGAAGGGTGTTAGGTGTCACAATTAAGGAGGTATCCGTGACCCAGTTCCTCGCGAATACTTGACAACATGAATATTTTTGTACCGTTCTGTTGTGGCCGATACCTCCACGAGACGCTGGTGGAAAACGGGGGAATGACATCTGAAAACCGGGACGCGCGAGCATCGTTCGACCAAAAATAACTGATAGTCCACTAATTAGCTCTCCCCGGAGCTTTCGACCACCTCGCATCGTCTTCGTCAGTTTGCTTGGCAGTCATGGAGATAGATAGATGGATAGATAGCTACTGCTGTAGCTAACGTTAAACCCCAGTAGATATCCTCCATATATATATATATATATATATATATAATTATTATTATTATTATTATTATTATTATTATTATTATTATAAGATAGTGCGACAAATAAAAAAAAAGAACAGAATGGTCCAAATGAAAGCAGCAAAGGCCAAAATACGCTGACATTTAAAGTCACTGGGTCAAAACTCCACACACACGCTGGATCCTACCTTTCCCCTAATACTTCTCAGTCTTTTATTAGACCCCCCGAAAGAATCCCCTGAATATGGATGATTACGATGAATAACACACAGAAAACACAGCATCTGTGTATGTTTTAACCTTTTTATAGATACATTTAAAAAAACAAAACGGCAAAAAGCAGGGATACAAACACCAAAGATTGTTTGAACCTCACGCAGGTTGACTAGTGGGCCTACTCTGTCCTGACATCTAGATTTATTTCATGAGTGGAATGGCTGAAGTGACCTTTTCAAAAGTTAAACATTATTAAACAAGTTAATTCTTGAACTTGAAAGTATACTTTGAGCTAGCAAGTGAACTTTGAGTTGGGATTGTTTTGTCTAAATGGTTTCTTGATCAGTCTGTCTTTCTCTTGTCTGGGTAGTCAGACTGATCCAAGTACAACGTTTCAATTAGTTCATTCACGATTAAAAAGTATTATCAGCAAAACAGAAGTAGATTTTTATTTTTGATGTAGCTATGAAATTAGTTGATCAAGCAAGAGCAAATTGTAACTAGTTGATTTAGCGTTATGGTTGCGCGAACAATTAAAAATAATGAACCATCAACCCAAATGAAAACAAAATTAAAAAGAGAAAAATGCAAAATGGAAGGCAGAAAATGGAATAAAAGATGCAAAAAAAAGTGTTTAATTTAAACTCACCTGTAACCTTCATTGGAGTTTTTCCGATGTTCCCATTTCAAGTTTTTCAATTTCAATTTAGCTTTTTAATTTCTTTAATTTAAAAAAAAAAAATGTGTTATACAAATTTTAAACATATATATATCTTTAACATCAACATTTTTTATTTATTGTAAACATTTAATTTGGACCAGATTATCAATAATTAAAAACTAATTTGAAAAAAATATTGTCTCTTTTAATTTTAAATGTCTTCTTTTAATGTGGCATACATATAGTATCCGTAGTGCACTCTGTGTGTTTGTTGACAGTGACACCTCCCCTGTAGTTTATTGGGCTCTACGCTCCCGGTATTGTTTGATGTCTCTAACAGCCTCTGGGATGTGCAAAGGAAGTCATCTCTGGTTTTCTAGGGGAAGAAAGAATTCCCAGAGGACACATGACATTTGTTGTGGTTTTCTTCCATGGAGACCTGCATCACCAGGCGGTCCTCAGTCCTCAACACCTGGTTTGTTGTTAGGTGCACCACGTCGCACTGCCTGATGCAGGTCAACGAGGTTGTTCGACGTATTGTCTGAGAAAAGGGCAACGCTCGTGCAGGAGGAAACAAGAGCAAAGGTCATGCTCCCTGAATGAAATGTGTTAGTCCCAGGCTACTCTTTGGAGAATGGATAAAACGGCCGATGTGAGTATTGGAGGTAACCAATGGCAGAGGCTGCTCAGGTGGCAACGGGGGAAGAAAGTGACCGAGGAAGGAGAATCTGGAATCAAGGATGAAGAGAAACGCAACACCAGTCTGGAGCTGAAGTGGAAAGTTATGTAAGTAATTAATGGATCATAATCATGGAGTTCATTGGTAATTACAATTAGTGTGAGGACATTTCTTCAGACTTCATCACTTCTGAACTGGTGAAGAACGAACAAGCCTCTTAATGAGAGAATGAACGTCCTATAAGCCAGTCGATGTATCTGATAGAAAGCACTTTTTTTGATGTTTAATACCTTAACAACAATCTGTGGAAAGCAGTAAGGACACAATCTAATTATTTCCACAGAATCCTAAAGATGTGTTATAATATCGTACGTATGAAAGCATTCAGAATCACTTCATAAAAAGTTACAATTATGCTCATCCCATTAGACAGATGATCAACACGTACTATTATTTGTTAAATAATATATACTGTGTATGTTTTTGAGTATTTAAGGGAAGACAACCCAGGTGAATAGGGAAACAAAAAAATATACATCACAACCCAGTTAATAACTGACGTTCAACGATTATATATTGTATTTTATGTTTTCTGAAATGTTATGTTTAATTATGCAAATGAGGCATTATCTTATTAAATATATACTGATTTGCATTGCATTTCCAGAACAGAAATCTGAATGTTGGATAAAGGCAGGTTCAGAATTCCTATTTCATCCATAAATCATAAAATAGCCATAAAAATACAAAAATAATTTTCTTTGAATAAAATGTTCTATAAATCAGGCTATGAATGATATATGAACAAATGACTATGTAAAAACCATCAGAATATAGATTGGATTGAGACTTGAAAGCTTGATGTGTAAGTGCTACTGAAGTTCTAATTTTAAGAAAACAGCCTTTTATTATATGTATTGTAAAATTGTAAAAAAAAAAAAAGAATCTACAAGTGAATGGGTGAAGGATTTTTCACATGAAAATGTCCAGTTGATTACTTAAGACAACTATTTTTTGTATGACAAGTTTTCTGAAATGTTATGTTTACATATTCCAAATGAGCCATCATCTATTGATAACCTTTTGGTGAATTTAGGAGAAATCTATTGACGCAAATAGAAAAAACACCTAAATGTGTATTTTGGATTTTTCTTTTTTCCACTAGTCTGTTATAGAAGCAAAAACGCCCAAAATCTCAAAATTCAGTTCATGCCCATAAGCGCCTCACTTTAAGAAGTCATGCTATGACAGATTTTGGATATATTAAGCTTATTGTTCATGTAGATATGAGAACCTCTCCTAATGTCACACCGACATCATCATGACTGATCATCCTCATTCGCCTCTCCTTGTCTCTTCCTCATCGTTTCCCCATCAGCTGGAAAGAGTGGGTGGTTGATCCGGCAGAACCGTTTTATTATCTCTGGCTACAGGTCATGATCTTTCCCATCGTCTACAACTGGGTGATCATCATTTTGAGGTACAAACATGGAACATGGAGAATATCAAACATTAATCACACATCTAAGTATATAACCTGCAATCATGGGACATCCATTGTCTTATTGGTTATGTTTTCTCAGGACATGCTTCACTACAATTGCACTGAGCTATCTGCCTGTGTGGCTTACACTGGACTATCTGGCAGACATCATGTATATGGCAGACATGATCATCACTGTCCACACAGGTAAATGTTGTGTATTATTATTTTTGTTCCTTTTGACTCTAAAATAGAATATAACTCTTCAAATTAAGCTTTTATTTGTCACACGTGAAGTCAGACAAAATGTGAAATGTGAAAAGAACACCAAGTTACAGCCTAGTGGTAATGAACTGAAATTGAATTTGTTATATTTATCGGTCATCAGTCACATTAATGAGTTAATGCTGTATTTGTGTTTAATGGGAGTTAAACAGAGACTTTGAACTCTAACGCTAAATAACCCTCAAGTACCTGAAAAAGAAAACAGGCATGGCTGCCTCACATCAGCCCTACTCAATTGTTCATTGTGATTTAAATTATACTGCGAGGAACTTTTAAATATGAAACCGTCTCAATTTAATACTGTTGCCTCTATATGACCTTCATAAGTAAACAAGACTATCAGCGAGAAGAATAGCTATATCTATACAGTCATTCTTCATGCATGTCATCGGTGCCACCGGAGTTGGATTCCGCACAAAATCATACATCCAGTCCACCGCGGAAAGACCCAGATCTGGTTTACCAGCCGCCTTCGACCTGCAGTCGGAGCTCTGGTGGGAGGAGGACCGTTCCACACCTGGGCGGGAGTGACTCCTCCTCCGCATTGACCATGCACAGTAGTCAATTCAATATGCTTTAATGGCAAAAAATTTAATAAGGACAATATTTCCAAAGTATAAGTATCGTACATGAGCAACTCTGCAGCCAAACAATAATCTTGAGACGTCAGATGATGACGAAAGCTCGAAAGTCATAAATATGAGAATCTTTCCCATCCATGATGTGAAAGCAGTGGGCCACTAACTATTTCACATCAGATGGATTTAATATCTCGATAAGTAAGTGACAACCTACGCTTTGACTTGGTAACTAATGTATGAAGTGTACTCTGGGCTTTGTTAAACCTTGTTCTTCCCTCTCCAGGTTACTTGGATCAGGGCATCCTGATCAAGGACGTCACTCAGCTGAAGAAGCGCTACCTGCGCTCCAAAACTTTCTTCAGGGACCTGATTTCCCTCTTGCCGACCGACTTCCTCTACTTCGTCTTCGGCATCCAAGCTCCGCTGGTGAGGATCAACCGACTTATCCGTATTCCACGACTCAACGAGGCCCTGGATCGCATGGAGACGAGAACCTCCTACCCCAACACCTTCCGCATCTCCAAGCTCATGATCTACATCTTTGTGTTGATCCACTGGAATGCCTGTCTCTACTTTGCCCTGTCCAGCTACATCGGCTTCGGTAGTGACCGTTGGGTGTACCCCAACATGACCAACCCAGCGTTCGCCTCCATGCGTCGTCAGTACTTTTACTGCTTCTGGTTCTCAGCCCAGATTTTCACCACAGTGGGAGACACCCCCCTGCCAAAAAGGGAAGAAGAGTACTTGTTTATGATTGCAGACCTGCTCATCGCCGTGCTGGTGTTTGCATCGATTGTTGGCAATGTTGGCAATGTCATCACAAGCCTCAGGGACCGTGATAATGTCTTCTTCCCTAACCATGAGCTGGTAAGTTGGAAGACCTCAGTTTCTGAAATGAATCTTCTTCCTGTCTTGGAAGCCATTGGCTATTGGTCTTTCCAAAGCTCCCTAAGCCTCTTAGGGCAAGGGGCCATATTTCTGGGGATCCGGTGTAGCAAGTAGGTTTCATGGGCCAAGACTTCATTTTACGTGGGCTGCTTGTTGTTTACAGTCCGATTAGCAACTTGCGATGCAAGACTGTTGGAGGTGAGCCAATGTGCAATGTGCTCGCCACACAAACTGTTAATCTGCATTCAATCAAAGCCGATTTGGTCAAAGCCCCTCGACGGTTGATACCGATGCGCCGCACTTTCAACTAACACCAATGTAAACTCACGTGCATCGTGATCAGACGCTCAGAGCGAAAGAGAGAGATAGTCCACACGGGGTGAAAGGTGGGAGGAAGCACGGGATTTTCGTATAAGGGACCGCAGTTCATGTCCCATATAAAACTAAAAGTAAACTTTTTTTATGTCAGTCATTAGTCACCCAAGGTGTTAGTCACTCTGTAATGAGTCAGTCAAGTCAACTACCACGCTCTTTTTGCCAAACCCGAACTAAGTGGTTTTGTTCATAGAGATATGGTATGACAACAAGAAAAGGAATGGCAGATTGCGTCATGCTTAATTACATCCTTTGGCTAGAAGCTAACGCCATTTGATGGATAGAAAATAAGGCGCTTCTTTTCCTCTCTCAGGTAAAGGCATACCTGCGTAGCCATCACATTAGCAAGGAGCTTCGACAGCGCATCGACAGCTGGTACCAGCATCTCCACATCAACAAAAAGATCATGCGGGAGAATGAAATCCTGCAGCAGCTGCCCGTTCACCTGAGGACAGAGATCGCCGTCAGCGTCCACCTGCCCACGCTCTCCAAAGTCACCATCTTCCAGAGCTGTGAGAAAAGTCTGCTGGAGGAGCTGGTGCTTAAACTAACGCCACAGGTCAGCGCGGAGGGGGGTGGGGAGGGGGTGGGGGGTCGAACCTGCCACTCCCAGGTTCATCGAATGCAATGGAAATACCTCCAGAGAAGAATTGTTCAAGGATCAAGAGGTTTCTCATGCCTTTTGTCTCGCAGGTGTTCAGTCCGGGAGAGTACGTCTGCAGGAAAGGAGACGTGGGCCATGAAATGTACATCATCAGAGAGGGAAAACTTGCAGTTGTAGCAGATGACGGGGTCACAGAGTACGCTGTGCTAGGTGAATCCAATTTCTTTGGGGAAATTAGTATCCTCAATATCAAAGGTAAGTCAAGTGTCAAGCACTTTGCACATGGTGATGCGGCATTTATTATTACATGCACATGAGGGGGGATGGGCCAATTATTGGCACAATACAAAGCATTTCTGAAAAAAAGAAAAAGGCTCAGAATCGGGAGTTTAGTTGAGTAAACAATGCAAACAGGTAGAATGCTAGACTTTATGCTTTAAGCAGATCATAATGACATGGTGCCAAGAGAGGACTTTGCTGTTGCATTTGCTCTGTACTTATGAAGTGAAGTATTCATTAATCAAGAATGGAGCTATACTGATGTGTTAAGATTGGTCAAGACTGGACAATTTGGCAGATAATTGAGTGAAAGCTCAAATGAAAGGTGAGTCAATGGGGTGATCCTATAGATGAACATCACGAAAGGAACGTGGTGTGAGAATGGAAAGCACAGACTTGAGAGAGACACCTGTAAAAATATTAGTGACTTTCTCATTTAAAGCAGCAACAAGAATGTTTCCCTTCTGTTCCATTGAACTCTGAAATGGGCCTGCTTTAGATAATCCGTTGTTTTCATTTTTTTTTTTAAATAAAAAAAAAAAAAAGGATTTCACTGAAGTTTTAAAGAAAATCCCCACGTGTTTCCTCTTTAGGTAACAAGTCAGGCAATCGCCGCACTGCCAACATCCGCAGCATCGGCTACTCTGACTTGTTCAGCTTGTCCAAAGAAGACTTGACGGACGTGTTGTCCGAGTTCCCTGCAGCCAAACGTCACCTGGAGGAGAAAGGCCGACAGATCCTCACCAAGATGGGCATATTGGAGGAGAGTGGGGAGCGAGAGGAGGAGGAGTCAGAGAAAGTCGAAACCAAGATAGCCAGACTGGAGAGCAAACTGGAAATCCTGCAGACCAAACTAGCTCGACTTATGTCGGAATTAGAGTCGAGCCACCGCAAGATGCAGGCCAGGGTGGACCAGCTGGAGTGGGAGGTGGCCCAGCTGCCAGAAGATGGGGAAGGAGAAAGAGAAAAGGGGAGAAGTGAAGGGGTGGGAGGGGAGGTCGGATGGGAGCGGGAAGAGGCAGAGGGGGAGGCAGATGAGGGTTCGGATGCAGAGGTGAAAAAACAGGGACAGGGAGAGGATGGTGATGTGACCAAAGAGGGAGATGGAGAGAGCACTAAAAGTACAAAAGAGGACGGGGAAAGGATGGTGGAAGACCCGGATGACCGGGAGAAGAAAAAAGAAGATGACGGAGAGAAAAACAGAGAGAAAGGAGATGACAGACCCGGGAAAGGAGATGGGGCTGAGATTGCACACGAAGATGAGAAAGAAGAGAAAAGTGGAGAGAGAGAATCTGAAGAGGGGGGAGAAAAGGTTGAAGAAGACTCAGAAAATGTAGAGATGGAGCAGAAAGACGAAGTGCAGAAAAAATAATGGATGAAAAACTAAATAGATCGAAAAAAAAGAGAATGATGTTTTTCTGTGGGTATTTGTTTGTTTTTATCTTAATAAAAATATTGAAAATCTTAATATTTCATTGACACACTTTCTGCAATGCAATTTTGTACCCCTAGATGGCAGCATTGTACGCCCCATAGATGTGTATGTGTATCGTCCAAAACTGTTTTACATATTTTCTTCTTAATTTAATAGAGGAACTATAGCTTTTAGACCATCTTGGAGCACTAAACTTTTCTCTGAAAATTACTGAATTAATTTATTCAAATTGCAGGGACCATCTAGGATATTACAGCTGTAAATTATTTTTGGGAAACAGTGCTCGCTGTGCAAAGAAAACGAAAAGTATTTATTTATAATTTGATTCATATGATAATACCAAAGTCACCCATTTTCCCTGCAGGGTTATTTTTCTAAGACTTCTGTCTTAATTATGTTGCATAAAAATACATTGATGTATGATAGTAAACATTTAAATAGTTTCTCTTTAACACCTTAAAAGGCACAATCTCTGATCCAAGATGTAAACAAATAGGTAGCCCCACCACACCACCAAAAAAAAAGGAACCTACATTCACAGTAACAACCCCATATTAAAATATATGATTATATAACACTGATGGGATCCAATTGTGTCCATCCATGTATTATGACTCCTCTTACCTGATGATCTGAGGCTTTAAATCACTTCTCACAACAACCTTTTTTTTCTTTTTTCTAATTATGTCCAACATGTCTTGTCCGATTTATATTATTGTTACCGGTTGTTTTTTTTATCTCATATTGTCCCATATTTTAATCAAATGTAGTTATTATATTACTTTAACTATCTTATTTTATTTTCCTTATTGTAGTTAGATATGTTATAATCCTGGTCATACGTGCTGAATGAATACAGTTTATGATAATGACTGTTGTTATTTTTACTATCTACTTTTTAACAGTACATGTTACTGTTAATACTTGTACATCAGTCTAACTTACTCTTGTAGCGTGGCATCGCTCTCTCTCCCCATCATAACACCTGTAATGGGTGCCGTGAAGAAGCGCAGGTCGCTCCTTTAATGACGCACAGGTGACGCACTTCCCGGAAGTGCAGCGGGGACACAGGCCCCATCGATTCAACACAACTGCACACATAAGCATTTACTAATAATAAAGCTCGGTTTGTATATAATCTCCATGGAGTACTACCGCTAACACATATGGAGTGTCAAGAGGAAAAGCCGATCATCTATACTATGGAAAACAAGCCGATTGTGACATGTGAGTGTTTATTAAAGAAAAGGAGACGTTCAGTCTTATTTCTTTCTGGTCTTGACAGTTAGCCAGCGAGCTATATTCTGTAGCTCGCTTCAGCTAAGCTAGCAGCTCCCCACATTCACCAGCTTGGAGGCTCTGCGCGCGCGTGTGTGGCGAAGTGTGGTTGAACGTCTCCTTGTCGGGGTTTTAATAGTTTCATACTTCCATAACCACAGCACTGTCTGCCATACATGTTGCCACGGGGAAACGCTATCTCTCTCTCTCTCTCTCTCTCTCTCTCTCAGCTAGCTCGCAGCTACACTCATTAAACAGGCCCGGCTAACGAGATAACGTCACGGCTAGTCTGCTGCAGTTTTTTGGGGAAGGAGAGCAGCTCGCTCCCTGACGGACAGCCACAGTTCTCCCCGTCAGCAGCTCTGACACGGCGGTTCTCCACATGACGTGTGGGCGGCTGGGGGGTCAGCTTGCTGCCATTCATAAATCCCTCCGGAATCCTCATGGAGGCTCCTCGGAGGGGTTATTTTAGGAGCCGACTCTGGTGGTGGGTGCCAGTCTTATCCTTACCCTGCAGGATGCTTCCATTTTTAGCACAGGGCGGTCCAGGTAACAACCTGCCCCCCACCCCCCCCACAGGTTAGCAAGTTTCCTCAGGTGCATGCTTTTTTTTTTTTTTGCATCGCTGATTAGATTCAGAAATGAGCACCTTATCCTATAATGACTTTACACCTGCAAGTTGTATAGGGTCTGTGACCACAGTGGACAATGATGCAGAGTTCAGGCCGTTTCTGGGGACAAGTTGTCCTCCTCCAGTTGCCCAATTTGTTTGCTCAACGAATGGTTAAGTTGCCATATGGTGGAGGGGAATCTTGTTTTGGAATTTAGAAGGAGAAGAGTCCTTTTAGTTTACCAGCATACGGAAATGCAAAGTAAGATGTGTAAAGAAATACAATGAACATAAATCTGCAAATAAAAAACAGTGGCCTGTCCCTGAGAGTTCCTGGTAATTGTTGGAAATATTTGTGCAAAACTGATAAATACTGGACATTTGCATGTCAGAATATTCTAAGAAATGTGTTATGTCCTCACCAATAGTTGATTTGAATCACCTTCAGACTGTACGTGTCACTCAGACCCCCCCCCCCACAAAAAAATTTGCATGTCCACGATTTATAGAATTATAAATAAAAAAGGCCTTCATCTAAGTTTTTAAATGTGTAACTCTTCGCTCGGTCTGCTCTTACTGGTGCTTCCTAGCGAGATGAGCCGTGTTTGTACTCTCACCATTACTTGACGCTTCGTGTGAGATCGACTCGCCCTGTGGTCACAGGGGTTAGACTGGTATTTGCGTTGCAGGGCCGCATCTGATAAAAGTTTTTGATAGCCTCCATGAGCATTCAGAGGTCAGCTCTGTTTTGGAACGACACTGCGAGCTTCAACACACTGAAACGATTTTCAGCCCGGAACACAAACCAACGCAGACGCGTTAACTAAATGACACTCTCACTGGATCACGCTGAAAGGACTTTTAGGAACAAAGGGCCCACGGTACGACTGTACGTGCATATGATTTATGAAGACTGTATAATGACTTGTGGCATGTGATGCAATAGTTTTGTCATTCGCCACGCAGCATTGTTCGGGGTCTTAAAGAGACAGGCGCTAAAGCGGAGCGTTTCAGACAGAGGGTGACTACAGATACATCCAGAAAGGCAGGATGAGAAAATGAACGTGTTTTTGTGAACATTGAAGCATGTAAACGTTTTCTAGTAGAAACCCAAAACAACAGCTTGAACCTGAAAATGAGCGTGACGTGTCCCCTTTAAAAAGGCACTCGTTGGGGAGCGAGCGGCTATTTCTGTTTTGAAAAAGACCAAACGCTCGTCTTTCCAATCGAAACGGCCGATGCGGTTCATGTTGTTGCCAGGATTCCACCTTAGGCCAGGCTCCGCCTCTGTGCGCTGATATGACACGGTGATGAAAAAGGCGGCAAACTGCGTTTGCCAGTTCAGCCACACGTTCTCCACATGAGGCGCCCCAAAGCACAGTAACGGCAGAGAGCGTGAAATGTGCAACACAGAGCTAATGTCAAAAGCTTTTTGGAGGCAGAAAAGAGACATGACAGTTTTAGGAGTGAGTAAATAATCAGTTACACAGTAAGATTTAAAAAATATATATTATCATCGTGTTGTTTCCGTGAGCTGAATTAAATTTTTCCCCGAAATATGAGCGGGTGCCCCTGTTACAGGTAACTCATTAGTCTGACGCCTTTATTCTGTTGTTTTCATGGAAATACCCCAGTGTCGTTTTTTGGGGGGGGGAATTTTTCTTTTTTTCTCTCTTCTTCTTCTATAATTTCACTTGAAACAGTTTAAGCTAATTTTGCACGGAAGTTCTGAACTAACTGAAAAGCACTCAGTGTGTCTCATTTGTCAAGTATTAAATTCACATAATAGTACACAAACATATGGTATGCTTTACCATATGTCAAGGTTTTATAGACTTTGTTTATTGAAATACCAGAAAACATGCCATATCGTGATTGATATATACTTTTATATATATATAAATAGTTATCGCGATATGAAATTACCTATAATGGGATAGAAGACGTTGGCCATATCGCCCAACCCTAAGAGAAGCAGAAATGTCAACAAGGTCTGAGAGAGGAAGAGTATTTGTTTTTGGAAAGAGGTGATGATTTATGCCGCAACCCCTCCTTCTGTGTTGAAACAAGTTAACGTACCCTTCTCACGTTGTACTCCTGCTTTTCACTTGTTTTTTTTGGGGGGGGGGTATATTATTTGTGTTTACATTAGCATGATTGCATCTAATTACGTGCTAAACTTATTTTGCCCAAAATATCCTCCGGTGTGCCTTTACAATGAAACCTTGAGTATTGAGATTGTACTTTTATAGACATATTTTTGGCCCTCTTGTTATTTTCAATGCGGCCGTGAGACTGTGCAGATGTTGGATTTGGATTTCAGTGCTTTTTGACTTCTTCCTTCCCGGACTAACTTGTACATTTGCTTTGTCTCTCCCCTCTCGTCACAGGTGCTGGAGACCAGGGCTTGTTCACGTCTCTCTATACCTCATTGGCCCAGCAACTTCCCAGGGAGCCAATGGAGTGGAGGAGGTGAGTGCTGCCCTCGGTGAATGCATGCTGGGAAAAACACAAGACGTCCATAACGTTGTAAAGCTTTTTGTATTTTGTCGCCGCCGCATCAGAGAGGTTTGTTTTGGAGGATGTTTGTCGACGGAGTTTGCATTTTTGTTTTGTTACCTTTTTTGGTGCAGGGGGTCCAACATTTAACACCATCACAGCAAACAAACAAAAAACATGTGTTACACATTCACAGTAAAAGACAAGCAGCACATGTGAAGCAGTGAGTGTGAGATGTGCACAAATAGGAGTTGATCAACTGTTTGGAGAAGGAGAGTTTAGAGTTTGAGTCCACGTGGTGGTGGTGTGCCGGGTCGGAGGCTCCCTTTGCCACCCTCTGGACTTTATGGTGGATGTATCGAACTGGGAGTGCTCGTGATTTTGAATGACTTCTTGACAATGTGTGCTGGTGTTTAATGCTCGTCACTCGATCCAGACTGAAGTCAGAATGCTTTCTCTAAAGGCTGAGCGAGGGAAATTGCCTCGCCTTGAGTTTTAAGCCACATGAAGGGGTGTGTGTGTGTGTGTGTGGTCTTGCTTTGTTGACATAGCCAGGCCAGCCGTTGTTACTTTCAGTGCGTGTTGGTGCATGTGAGCGTGCTCCACTGGTTAGCTCACGGCGGTTCCAGCTGATGGACGGCGTTCCGACCGACAGTGTGTGCGCGGAAGAGGGCCCGCCCTCCGGTTCCCCCTCTGGTAAACACTGTTAGCCCTGTCAGCTCTTTCGCTGTGTAGAGGCAATGGAAATGCTCCCTCTTGTATGGCACCTTTTTTAATTTATTTATTTATTTATTTATTTTAGCTTTTCTATACGATACCTGTATTGATATTCCATTTAAGGATATTACTCGGTAAGAAATTTGAAGTCACAGAAGTATACCCGAGAGGAGTGTCAGAGTGTCGATGGGTGACGTACTTGTGTTTAGAAGGAGACGCTGGTGGTTTCTGAAGAGTGAGATCAACAGCAGTGAACAACACCAGGGGCTCCTGTTCTGAAGGTTAAAGGGAAGGATGGAAAATATGGATACTCCACATCCTGGCTTTGATGTTGTTGTTATTATCACTGTCATTATTTTGCAGTAACAAAGCTGTCTCAAATAATAATCATACAATAATTAAATTAATTGGTATACAAGATGTAGGAAGTATTTATATAATTCTTATAATTTATTTTGATAATATAATAATAGCCATACATTTTTGTTATGTATTGAGGTCGTTAGGTCTGCTGATACATGCTGCGTGTCTGTTCGGAAGTATCAGTTTGTGTTTTGGTTGGTTTCAATGTGACTTTGGTGTTGTCTGTTTTGTGTTTATTGTTTATTGTTTGTTTGAAAAGAAAAGGTATTCGTCAATAGACAATAAACTGGATTTTCCTTTTCGACACTTTTAAGCTGAGCCTCTGAGAAAGCTGCTGATCCAGCGGCACGCGCAGGAGTTTACTTTACCTGCCGTGGGTTGTCCAGAGATGCGGGCCATATTTTTGTCACGGGGGCCAGTAAAAAATAAATTCATCATCGTAAGCAGCGTGTAGTTGACCCTGTAAAACTCTGCTCTCTGTTCCACACAGGACCTACGGCCGCGCACCAAAAATGATCCACCTCGAGGCGAACTTCGTCCAGTTCAAAGAGGAGCTCCTCCCCAAGGAGGGCAACAAGGCTCTCCTCACCTTCCCCTTCCTCCACATCTACTGGACCGACTGCTGTGTGAGTAGCCACACACACACACACACACACACACACACACACACACACACACACACACACACACACACACACACACACACACTCTTCGCACAGCAGCCGCGATCATCCAGTCGCTCTGTGATTTATTTAACATGACTGGGAAACATTAATTATTGCGTTGTGCATTATCAGACCGCGCCAGGATACGGGCGGGGGGGGCAGGGGGGGGGGCTTGTTTTAAAAATTCCCTTCAGACAAACATCCTGTTCCAGTGAGACAGTTCAGGACTGATCTCTTCACTCCAACACTGGGAACACACCGGGTCCTTGGGTTGCTTAGACAAGCTGTCAACTCAAAGGCTAATGAGGGATGTGCGGCTCCTGTGGGAGTTTGGATCAGGCGGCTGTGTTGCGGTCATCGTCACCTGACGTGACCGTGAAGACGCAGCGATGAGAACACTTTTATTGCGCGGTCAGTGACAGCCGAGCCGTCGCGGAGAGCGGCGGCGCCAACGTCTGCTTTTTAATGTTGCGGCCACGGTCGCAAAAAAAAAAAAATCCCGCGGCTTCTGGCTGGAGGTTTGTCCCTCTCCCGCGTGTCCCGGAGGACAGGGAGCGTCTGCACTCTGAGAATAGACGAGTACCTAATGGTAAAAAAAAATTCAAAATAGGTCACAGACAGCTCCGTGTGCAAGATATGCAAAGTCACAGGGTGAGAATTTAAAATATGCAAGGTGACTTGGATTAAGATCATTTTTGGCATAACTCCATGTCTGTAAAAGGTGGACGGGCACACGCAGGGCTTTCCACAAGGATATGGAGCCAGACAGCCAGCCGGGGGGGGGAGGCCTGTTACTTTGACAACGTTGCCTGTTTTAGTGCTTGCAGTGCCTCTTAGGGATGGTTCTGCTGGGGGGGTGGGTGGGGTGGGGGTTGGGGGTTGGGGTTGGGGGCATCCATCCATCTATCCTCATGCTCACATTGTTTTTAAAGCAGAGGCAGGAGGTTGTAAAATGTGCACACACAGCGAATGTAGAAGAACTGTAGAAGCCTTGAGCCCGAAACTGCGCCAGCTCGACTGAACTCTTCAGGGAAAGCGGATTAGCGGAGAACAGGAAGAGGAAGGGAAACAGGAACCTGCTGCTGACGGAGCAGCTGGTTAGTTTAAGGCAGTGTTGTCATCGGCGCGTGACTCATGACAGTTCCTCAGAACTGTGCCTCTGGTGTGGGAGTAGAGTGAGCCTTTATGAGCAGCAGTAGGGACACGGTCACACATCAGACCTGCAACAGCAACTTTTCTTTGAGACTGAAACAGCTCTTGTTTTGCCAGGTTTTAAAACGTAAAAAAAAAGGAAGTAGGAGCTTTTCAGTCTAATTTGCTTAATGTATGCACAAACAACAATAAAAAATAATAATAAAAAACATGGACACATACTTCCCCAAAAGTGATCCTACAAACTGTAACTACACGTTCACTTCCAAAACAAGAGTGTGACACATCAGGGCTTTGGTTCCTCCTCCCTGACGCTGGACACAACGTCTCGCCTCTCCTCCGTTCCACCCGTTTTTGAAACGCGCGGTACCCTCACGTAGCCGTCAGTGAATCCTCGTAGCTCACAAGTTCAGCTATTACGAAATGTGAACTTGCTGGCCAGCATTCTTTTTGTTGTCTCCGTCCTCTGACGTCTTCCGATGTGGAAACGTCCTCGTTGTGTGCAACATGCAGGTACACTTAAAGGAGAAGTAACCTTTTCCTGTTTCCTTCCGTCGTTCAATCACTTTTCATACGACATACATCTGCAGATTCAGATTAAAATGTTTGCCGACCTCCCGATCTTTTTAAAAAAAAATTAAAAAAAAAACGTTTTACTTATAATTTTCTGCTTCATCGTAGGACACGGAGGCGTACAAGAGCACGGTGAAGGAGGACATGACGCGCTGGCAGAGCAGCCTGCGGACTCACGGCTCAGTGGACTGGGTCATCATCGTCGTGGAGACCAACGATACAAAGAAGAAGAACAAGACCAACATCCTGCCGCGGTCGTCCATCGTGGACAAAATCCGCAGCGATTTTTGCAACAAGCAGAACGACAGGTGAGGACATTGCTCCCCTGTAAACAACAACAACAACAACAACAACAGACTTTTCATATGTTCTCACAGCGGGCAAACGTAGTCTTGAATACAAGAAACCGCGTTGATGCAACCCGCTGCTGCTGAGTATGTAAATGTTGTTGCCCCCTTTTCTTTGACGCAGGTGTGTGGTGCTGTCGGATCCTCTGAAGGACTCGTCTCGGTCTCAGGAGTCCTGGAATTCCCTGCTGCTCAAGCTGCGGACCCTCCTCCTCATGTCCTTCACCAAGAACCTGGGGCGCTTCGAGGACGACATGCGCACGCTCCGAGAGAAGCGCACGCAGCCCGGCTGGAGCTTCTGTGAATACTTCATGGTCCAGGTGCATAGAAGGAGAAGCCACAGGCGTGCGGCGTAAAGGTTTTGATGAGCCGTTGGTGCATATTTAGATGCAGATAATTACTTTAAACCAACCAACCAATAATATTCATCAGGGCAGAGCTTTGACTCGCTGCTCCGCCGGTCCCAGCTAGGAGACCACACCGACCCCGCGCTGCTCTAGACCCAGGTATTAGTGCTGGGCCCGTTGGAGATAAGGGAGGCACGGGAGAACCAGAACCAGAACCAGGACTGCACGTAGCAGACTGTCAGACCCCTAGTGCAGTAAAATGAGAGGTTTTCTGAAAGGATTCTGGTGCTCGGAAACACTTCAATTGTGTCTCACGTGTGATTGTGTGTGTGTGTGTGTGTGTGTGTGTGTGTGTGTGTGTGTGTGTGTGTGTGTGTGTGTGTGTGTGTGTGCGTGTGTGCGTGTGTGTGTGCGCGCAGGAGGAGCTGGCCTTTGTTTTCGAGATGCTGCAGCAGTTTGAAGATGCCTTGGTCCAGTACGATGAGCTCGACGCTCTTTTTACCCAATATGTCCTTAACTTCGGAGCCGGAGGTGAGTTTCCACCACCCGGTGGTCGGCTTCAACACGGTCTTCTAAAAATGAAACCGACTGCGTCTGTTTCCGGGATCAGACGTCCATTCTAGTTTTGGTTTTTTTTGGTCTGACGAGTCTCCTCTCCATCCACAGACACGGCCAACTGGCTCGGCTCGTTCTGCGCCCCGGTGCGCAGCTGGAGCGGCTTGCTGCTCCGGCGGCCCATCGACATGGAGAAGAGGGACGGGATCCAGCGCGGGGAGGCCAGCCTGTTGGATCTCCGGAGCTACCTGTTCTCCCGCCAGTGCACCTTACTCATCTTCCTCCTGAGGCCCTGGGAGGTCACCCAGCGGGCGCTGGAGCTGCTGCACAACTGTGTGCAGGAGCTGCGGCTGCTGGAGGTAAACACGGGAACGTTTAGACCCTCACTAGACAAGAGGTCAAGGGTTGTACAAACAGTTGGGAATCATCATCATCATCATCCGCCCGGTGTTGGCTGGACAACAAAGCTACGCTGAAGGCCTAAACGGACTGATCGTAATACGTTGTTGTTGTGCAGGTGTCGGTGCTGGAGGGGGCGCTGGACTGCTGGGTGTTCCTCAGCTGCTTGGAGGTTCTGCACAGGATCGAGGGCTGCTGTGATCCGGCCCAGTTGGCTGCGAACTGCTCCCATACCGTCGGGCTGTGGGCTTACGCGACTGACAAGGTAACGAAACACACCGAATCCTGTAGCTCTGGCTTTAAATCGGTAGATCGGAGACATAGAGAGACGGAGACTCCTTCCATGTTAGTGCGATAGCAAACAGCCAATAACTGGTAAAGAAAAAAATATATATATTCTCCAAATAGTATAAGTGTTTTCGGATATAATCCTTTTTCCTCTCTGCCTCCTCCAGCTGAAGTCCCTGGGGGAGCTCTGTGGCCTGGTGTCGGAGAAGGGACCCACCTCCGAGGACCTGAACAGGACTGTGGATCTGCTGGCCGGACTGGGGGACGAGAGGCCCGAGACTGGTGAGTCTTCACACTTCAGCTGTGAAATGAAACAAGTAGAATTCTCATTTCATTTCCAAGTCCTGCTGGGTGGTAATGAGAAGCGGATTGCAGATTTATAGGTGCTCCAAAAAAAATCCCAAACCTCTCACATCGATGACATCAACACATGGATTGTGATTTATGGCCCCCGACACAGGGAGCTAACAGTCTGGCATCTCTGAGCCGCGTGTGGTCGTCTGTTGCCGGTAGCGCTTGTAATTTGATCGGCCCTCGTGAGGAGCAGGTCAGCTGTTTCCGGACTGACTGGATGTCTGACTGGCTGTTCAGCCTGATGGCTCTGTGGTTTCACCCATTTAGTGCACTTTCTTGTTGTCTTCTGCCTTTTCAGCAAAACGGCTCCAGTTCCAACTTTTCTTTCCTCCGGGTTACAAAAAAAAGAAGTCTGATTGTTTAGAAGAAATTGTGAGAAAATGACTACTTCGCTCTTGGTTTATTACCTCAGTAAACATGAGTTTATGGTCTCAATCTCTAGTTTCAAGTCTTCTTCAATACAGCGTGATGTTCATTTAGTAAATTATGGTCCATTTGGGGTCAAACGCTGTCGTGTCCCTTCTGGTTGCACAAAATCAAGATGAGAACAGACGGAAACCAAGATGGCGACAGCCGAAATGAGAAACTCAAGGCTTCAAAACCACGCTGACTACGTCCACTTCTTATAAACAGTCTATGGTTCAAGTGCAGCTTTGAACAGCAGCCATGAAGCGATGCCTCTTTCCTGTGAGCTAGGTGTGTCGGGCCCTTCGGGGTCGGGATGTCCCTCTCGCTGACACAGTGTGAGCTTGTTCGGTCGTACGTGTTGATTAGGACGTAATGAAGACTCTCGTCTGAAAGACGATGAATAACTGCCCGTGCCCTTGTTTTTTAATTTCCTGTCGTCTTCCTCCACAGTCAGCAGTTTGCAGAGCCCTTACAAAAAGCTGAAGGAAGCCTTGTCGTCCGTGGAAGCTTTTGAAAGACACTATCTGGTAAGTCCATTTACTTGCCACAGCTTGGCGTTGTATTTCAGCAGTTGGCAAAGCTTCCTGTTTTAAAACTTTATTTTTTAGATCTTTTCATGATGTAATCTCCTGGAAACCTCAGTGGAAACGGTTGTTTATCTCTCTCCTCTCCTCTTCCCTCTCTCCCTCCTCCGCCTCGTTGGCCGCCTCTTGCATCAGGAACTCTCTCATGCTGCCATGGAGATGTACAGGGCCATCGGCCGGCTGAGGTCCGCCCGACTGGTGGGGAAGAGCCTGGCCGAGTTCTACATGTAAGGAAATACACACGGCTCTCAGAATGACCTCAAACGGCCCGACACGCACGCACGCACGCACGCGCGCACGCACGCACGCGTACGTCCACGCTGGTGTTTCCCCGTTCTCGTGGCTGATTAGGCCTCTTCTCCAGAACTGTCAATCAGCCGCCGCTGGTAAACACCCACGCACTCCGGATGAGGAGGTCCGATCAGGCAGAATAAATGAACAGCGCTAACGCGGTGCGACGGGTGTGAAGGAGATTCAAAATACACGTGAAGCCCTGAACGTGAAGTTGAAAGTAACGTTTCCAACGCACGTTTCTCAGAGCCGTCGTGCGGCGACGGGCGTTTCTTCTCGCTGCGTTCAGTCAAGCTGCAGATTGACGTGGCTTCAAAGAGTAATCGGAGCCTCAAATCAGAGCAGTGTGCAGCAGTCTGCACAGACAGAATATCGTATCAGAAGCTATGTTTTTCTTAAGTGTGTAATCGCAGGATAAGCGGGAGCGGTTTCATATCCACATACGGAGCGGGTCCTCTTCACGGAGTCCGCTATGTTGCACCGCCGTGATTCCACTGGAGCCCAGAGAGCACACACGCCAATGACATGTTTTCACGTGTTTCTAAATACAGATCGTAACATCACCTGACGCCAAACACCAACCAATAGCAGGACAGTTCATCATCCTGCGTTCACAGTAGGCGTCAGCCTTGAAATATATTTTGAGTAGCAATTTAATACCTCTACCATTTCAATAATAAAAAAAAAAAAAGATTGTGACAGTACAGTCTCCTACTGTAAATACAACATTGATATAGATAATATCTGTTGTCTGTCTTTGATTTAGAGTTGATTTCACTTCTAAGTAACATTAAACAGGTTTGTAGCACGCACTATATCATTAATATTTTCTGTAGATGAATCATTAGAAACATATGGTGATGTGTGTGTGCTTACTAGGAGGAAGGGGGACCCCGAGCGGGCAGAAACCTTCTTACAGGAAGCTCTGAAGTCGTACACGTCGGAGGGATGGAGCCTCCCTGTCACCCACACCAGGAAACAGATCGCAGAGTGTCAGAAGCTGCTGGGCAGAACTGAAGAGTATCCTTCCAAACAAAGAGTAACAGTAAGAGTTGTTGTTGTTGTTGTTGTTGCCAACAATAACAGCTTCACGCCGGCCAATTCACGACCAGACATGCCACCTTCAGAGCAGTGCCGAGATGAAACCGTAAAGGGGGAGGTAACCTTCAGTGTTTGGTGACTCACGATGTTCATGATGTTCAAATAGCCAAAGCTGTACGTAGCGTTTGCTTTTCCTTTACAAGCCACCGCAGCTACTTGCAAACCAGCGCCTTGCTGGCCGGTGATGGGAATCTGACCACGGAGGAGAGGAAGCACTTTTGTCAAGAAATTCTGACCTTCGCCGGCAAGTCTGAGGACGAGTGTAAGTGATCTCAGTACAGCACAGAAACCTGAACGGGATCGTGTGGCGTCAGTCTGTGAGGCTTTGTGTCCGTCTGCCGGTAACGAGAGCAACCATACCTGCTCCTGCTCCACGTCACGGTGGTGAATGTAACTTAACAGCTGTTTAAAAACACCCGCCGTATGTCCCTTGTTGCCACGCACTGCGAAGCGGTGTGCCTCATCAACACCTGCTCCTATTTGCTTCCTCCGCAGCCCCCAAAGTGACCCTCAGCATGGCCGTCTTCTCGCAGCTCACGCGGCTCCAGTTCCGTCCGTCCACCGCGTCGGTGCACTCCGGGGCCGTGCTGCAGGCGGAGCTCACCCTGCGCTGTCTGATGCCCGTGTCGGTGCACATCCAGCAGCTGGCCGTCAGCATTCACTTCGACCTGGAGCGCGCGGGCACCAACGGGAGGTCCAAGGGCGCGCCGCGGCAAACCAACCCGGGCACGGTGGAGTTCACCCAGGCCCACCCGTCGGCGGGCCCCGCCTCCTCCTCGGCGGCGGCCGGCCCCCCGCTGGAGCTCGACGAGATCCAGGACAGGAGCCCCACGGACAATTCCCTCAACTCCACGGGAGTGGTGTGCAAAAACACTCACCTGGTCATGCGTCTCCACGACAGCGGCTCGCCGCCGGACACGCCCAACTGCGTCAGCCCCCCCACCGTTACCGTGAAGGATGGCGCGCAGATGCTGAAGGTGCAGGATGTAACGCTAGACCCCGGGAATAACAGCATCGTGTTCACAGCGCCGGTAAGAGACACCTCGCTCATTGGTGTTTGACATTCACGAGGGGATTCTGTATCTGTTGATTGTTTTTTTTAATACGGGTTATTTCCCCTCTCTCTTTCTCTTTCTCTTTCTCTCTCTTTCTCTCTCTTTCTCTTTCTCTCTTTCTCTTTCTCTTTTCCTCTCTCTTTCTCTTTGCTGTTCTCTTTGATAAAACTTCTTGTTTTCTTACTTCCCACCTTTTAATCTGTCCCTCTTCCCGCTCTCTTCTCTGCAGAGTGGACAGCCGGGTACCTACACGTTGCGTCAGCTGTACGCCACCGTGGGTCAGGTGCAGTTTGTGCTGCCTCACATCTACCCATCGGTCCAGTATGAAGTCTATTCTCAGGAGCCCCAGCTCACTGTGGAGCCTCTCTCAGGTCAGTTTGTTGTGTGTGTGTGTGTGTGTGTGTGTGTGTGTGTGTGTGTGTGTGTGTGTGTGTGTGTGTGTGTGTATATGTATATATATATATATATATATATATATAATGTGTATATATATATATGTATATATATATATATATATATATATATATATATATATATATATATATATATATATATATATATATATATATATATAAAAACATAAACATATAGAGATATATGATATGAATGCTATGAGATCAGTCTGAGATTATGGTATTGGTTTTCATTTCATGAAACACTAGAATTACACTTTAGTTGTTTTTTGCTCAAGCACAATGATTTCTCTTGACAATTGTCCATCACTTAGGAGCTGCACTTAACAGATTCCTCTTGTTGAATAAACCAAAACAGCAGCTGGAAGACCGAGACATGACGCACAAGCACTGCGGCTTCTTCAGCCTTCCATGTTATGTGTTTGTTTTACGGGGGGGCGTGGGGGGGGGGGGTTGTAGAAGGCGTTGCCCACGTGGCAGCTCTTGAGACAGTACTCTGTAAATCAGGGATTCTCAAAGTGGGATTTGTGGCACTCCGCCAGGGGTCTGTGAATAGTGTTCAGACTCAGATAAGGGGTCCTTGGCTGTAAAAAACCTCACATCTTATTGACCCGTTCGTGTACAAGTGTGGGCGAGTACCTTGTATCATGTATTTGTGCAGAGCTGTAAATGTGTGTGGTGTTTTCTAGTTGGGAACACCTTGAGAGCATTTCTTCAAATTTGGCACCGACGTCCGCCTGGTGGTCAAAGGTCACTGTGACCTCACGAAACACGTTTTTCCCATAAATCCATGATTCTATGCTAATTATGACAATTTCACACTTATGTCTAATAGGATGAAAACGTGTTTCGGACAGAAGCTGCACCGTTTACTGGTTTGCGGAGGCATGCGACCGGAGAATAAAACCATTGTGACTGCAGTTCCTACTTCCTTTGTCGTGAATGAACTTTAGTGTTGGAGGAAGTTCAGTGAACAAAATTCCTGTGTGTGTGTGTGTGTGTGTGTGTGTGTGTGTCTGTGTGTGCGTGTGCGTGCGTGTGCGAGCGGTGCTCACTGTCCCCATGTGTGTGCTTTCAGAGCCCCTGTTGGCCGGCCTGCCCCAGATGGTGAAGTTCACTCTGCTGACGGGTCACTACGCGGTGAAGAAAGGCGACGCTCTGCAGCTCAGCAACACCGACACCATGCCCATCCTGCCCTCCGCCAGCTGCAGCGCCCGCATCACCAGCCCGGCCGCCGGTCAGTGCTCGCTTTGTAAAGGATTCGTTTTGATTTCTCTTCGGCGTGAATCCTACTTTTGTGTTAACCGGTGTTATCTTAAAAACCCGACTGAAAACGCGTCTCCTAAAGAAAAGAGCTCCCTGCACGCACTGCGGCCGACACAGACGCGTCTTTTTTTTTTTTTTTTTTTTTAAAGTTGTCTTTATTCCGTCCCCGTGTTCAGAGTTGGTGGGTGAAAGCGCCCTGTCCATCCAGTCGTCCGAGAAGGTGACCAGCATCAGCCTGCCCGCCACGCCTCCTTACCACACTCTGGAGTTCCACCTGGAGGTCCTGTGCGTCATCCCGCACGGCTCCGACCGGCCCGCCAACGAGCGGCTGACCAACGGGGAGGTCCGCCATCGGCCGCGCAGCTACAGCCACCCAGACACGCCCATGACCGCCATCGACCAGAGGGTGAGACCCGTTACAACTGATAGGGGGGGGGGACCTTTCTGTTGGGGCAACTCATTGTGTTCAACTATGATTGTCTATACAGTAATCCAGAGTTTTAAGAATTATGGCTTTTTGGATTTAACCTGCAACTATTTTGATAATCCATTAATTGTTATTAATTAAGTTATTTTTCAAGCAAAAATGCCCAAAACATTGCTATTTTCAGATTCTCAAATGTCACGATTTGTCACTATTTTATAGTAAAGTGAATATTTTTGGGCTGGACACTGTTGGTTGGACAAAACAAGACATCTGGCTTTGGTCTGAAGCGTAAAACTAACAGGCGTTCGTCAGTTTTTTCTAATGTTTCATGGACTAAACAATGAATGGCTTATTTGAGAAAGTACTTTTTAATGAAAATAGTCATAATTGGGCTCGTCAGCCGTTTTTGTCACGGTACTTGAGGAGATTTGATCGTAAAGTTTTGCTGGTGTCCGTCCACAGATGTCCATCGACTGTCCGTGGTCCATCTACTCCACGCTGCTTGCCCTCACCTTCTACATCCCCTTCAAGACCAAACACACTCTGCTTTCTGCTGGTAACCGGTGAGCCTCCGTCC